>JAWLRI010000963.1:2252429-2269643 GCA_034781795.1 Crypturellus tataupa | reverse complement strand
CTCTCCTCTCCTCTCCTCTCCTCTCCTCTCCTCTCCTCTCCTCTCCTCTTTCTTTGCTTCTCTCCCATTACGGTTTATTCCATCCCATTCCCTATAGTGCTCACATCAGCACAAGATCTGAGCAGAGAAGCATATCTTTTGATATAGTCACCGCCAGTTATATGCGCTTCCTTTTTTCTCAGCTGCTCCCCAAGGAAGAGCTGTCTACGGGCTGCTGTTTTGCTTTGTAGTGCACTTTCTTTGAATTCACATTCATGTAAGTAAATTCATAGACTGGGACCTTTATAGATCACAGAATGGTTGAGGTTGGAAGGCATCTCTAGAGATCATCCAGTCCAACCCCCCTGCTCCAGCAGGGACACCCAGAGCACGTGGCATGGGGTGGCATCCAGGCAGGTTTGGAAGATCTCCAGAGAAGGAGACTCTACAACCCAGATGCCCATATCCTTTTGGTATAGTTTATGTATACCCGAGTCACACAACAAATACCAGCCGTACAAGTGCAGTCACTCAAAATGTTATACGTTTAACCTACTGATGGGCACTATTGCCTACCACTGCTGGTACTAATAGCTGTCACTCTCTAAAAGAGCACATTGATCCATGAGGACCTGAACTAGCACTTGGATAACAGGTCAATGTAATTCCAGATGCCTACAAGGAGCATTAGAAGCAACTCAGGAGTTATAGGAGTTACCCAGGAGCCATCACTCCAGCTCTGCTGTGATGTTATTCCAGGAAGGTGCCAGGTTTTGGAAAGTGATGGTGAATGGCAGCTCAATTCCAGAAGTGAAGCACAGGTTATCTTTGTCTCATACGCTTATCCATGAAAAGTTGCTCTTCTTCAGTCATGTATTTGCAGAATGATACAGTGCTTAGCTGGCTAATTTTTAATTCAGTGCCTGTAGTTCGCAGATATCTCATTACATCAGCAGTAATCACTTATTAATCTCAATTATTTTGTCTGCTGCTGATTGAATCAATGCCCTTAGATTATTTACTGAAATACTAAAACTAAATACTAAAACCTAATACTAAATACTAAAAATAAGGAGAGTTATCTAATGTTAGAGAGACTTTTGTAAAAATATTACAGAAGCTCTGACTTTAAGGTTGATTTAAGGTATGGGGAGAAAGGACGTAAAGGGCAGCAGACAACACTGCAGTCAGACCAGTGGGAGGCCAGTCAAAGATGGTGAAGATGAATTTTGATGTGAATCATTCAAGCTGTGAGATAAACAGCGCCAACTGAGGTAGGAACCACAGGTTCTCATTGCCAAAATGCATATAAAGGATGTGTATAGGTTTCAGTCCATGTTTAACCTACACTGCACTAAAACAAGAAGCAGAGAGGGGAGGGGCTGCCAGAAAGGCTTCCTGTGTTTCCTGCTCGTGGGGGCATCTGGAGGCTGACATAACCCTTGATATAACAAAAGGCACCTCTCATATCCGAGAGGCCATGGATTGAGGAATGCTGTTAAAGTGTAGGCTGTACTTCCCCATACGTTCTAGGCTTCCTCTCATTTTTAATAAGCACGCAAACATCTTTCCAAATGCGCAAGCCACCTACCTTCCACTTGAGTCTTATATTTAGTTGACCTTGGTTGTCACTAGTCACATCATAAATTCAACTATAAGTGCATCTAAATCTCTATTTGAAATGGATTGTATCTATATAAGGCTCAAGGAGTGGTCTATTTTCTTCCCTGATGATATATGTGTCAGTTCACAAATTTGGAGATTGCTCTAGTGCAGTTTGGATATAGATTTGAAACCATAGAAGCCTTTGTTTCAGGGAATACCACACTCTTTTATATTCATTTTCTCATGCCCAGAAAGATAATAAATTAGATGGATACAATCTCTCATACATAGTTTCCTTATCACTTTTCCAGACTGAGTGCATATCCGATACCTCTGCCAGAGCGTCTTCCCTTGGCAGTCCTGGTTAATCCGGGAAACAGCGGCCGCTCTAGGACCCAGGCTGTAATGGGAAGAGGGGACCCAAGGTGGAAGTGTCAACCTGCGACTCTCCTTCCAGTGACCTGCCAGCAACTGAGCAGTTCCCGTCTGCCCTTGGTGGAAAATGGAGTGAGCTGAGTGTTGCTCCCATTTAAATGAAACCTTAATTATTTGTATAATTTTTATTTATCATTTTGCACACACCTAACTCCAAATCTTGTTGTAGGTTTTCAGTGATTATTCTTTTTTTATCAGTCATTTCCTTCTCATTTGAAATATTAGTCAAAAAAATCTAACAACACAACGGCAGGAGAAAATACAGTCCCCTGTGGTTTAGGCTTTTTAAAGTAGTTGTATGTTAATCAAAGTGTTTAAAATATTTGAGCAGGAAGACCTTCATGTAGACAAAACAGTCACTGAAATGTCTTTAGTATCTGAATTGCTTTGTTGCCATCAAGTGGCTTGAGTAAGTATTTCACTACCTCCCAATTAGTTTGATAATCTAAAGCAATTGAAGTTACGGTGTCAACCAAAAATTGAGAAAGGTGGTTTGAAAAAGAATATGAAGCTTGCATGGTAGTTTTTTTAATTTGGCGTAGAGGAAAATGTATTCTTTGCACTCCAGCAACAGTGATTATAAATTACTGCTGTCAAAGTGGTTTCAGTCAAGATAATGTCATTCATTTACTCTAGCTCTCACTTTCTTGGCAAAGCACAACTTATTTGGAAAGTGAATGTTATAGGTAAGTGTTGTGATCCAGCGTAGTAACTAAGCCAATGATTTTTTTTTTTTGAACTACCACAGTGTTTTGCTCTGTATCTGATTACTGCTAGGGCAATGCTGGTGCCATTTGTTTTAAGGAATATCTTCTTTTCTCTTGATACCTGTTTCTAAGAATTAATCTCAGTCTTATTTCTAGTCTTCTATCATTCTCATTATGTTAAGATTTTTAAAGCTCCTTTGAAAAGCAACAAAAAGGTTGTCTAGATGTTGTTTTTGCTGAGTATTTTCCAGCTCACCAGTGAAATTTCTGCTGCAGTGTATTCTATTCTAAGGTATTGCTTTAATTATCTCCACATTTTCCCCAAATACAGCACAGTGACGACTTCTGGGATTTGGCTACAGATGTAAGAGTCAAACCTACAAGAGATGAGACTTACAGGAAAATAACAAAGTTCTTAGCATAATCCAGCTTTAGACTTTATGTAAGTAACACAGAAATCTAACTTAAAACTCCCTGTTTGTGTGTAGCCTGACAAAAAATGAAACAAAGAAACAGAGATAAAATGATGTGCCTGTAATTCTTATGAGGTTATTTTTCCAGTGGTGTAATAAATGATCAGATGGTGATTTCAAAATGTGAAAAATTGTATTGACTTAAAGCTGGGCATCTAATCCATACAACAATATTTTGTTCAATACTTAACAGTTTTTATGCACCTGAATTTGAAACTAATAGAGTCCATGAATATAAATAAATAAATAGATAATAATAATGGGCAATGAACTGCTTTGATCTGCTGTGGCATTGAAAGCAGCTACTTTGCATATTTGAAATCTGAGGTATATTGTTTAATCTGAGCAAGAAAAGCAAGTTTGCAGTTATAATTTCTGATATTTGGCAGGTTAAATTTATTTGAATCTTAGAATCAGGTTTCCAAAGCAAGCAAGCCAACTACAGAACCTAATGATTCCTAGGAGTAGAAGCTAATAATTGCTTAAAATAATTGCAAAAATATATATTTTTTCCTTCTTTGCAGACACCTCCTCAAGTCATACTGTTCTTTTTGCCAGAAATTGAAATGATACGGCCCAGACAGACAGGTTGCTCTTTGAATTTCACATCTATGCAAATATTGGCCAAAAATATTTTCTTTCAGTAAGGTAAGGTTTCCTCTTCTCTCTGCTGATAGCATGAGTGTGAGTGTTATTACCTCAGTCTTGCTTGGGCTAGATGGTCTGTGGATAAATGATATAGCGCCATCCTATTTGGGATTGTGGAGTTGCTTCCTTCTGCACTAACTCAAGAGGAAAAGCAAATGTACTCCTGGTTTCAAAACAGACAATAGGCAATACATGAGGCAAAGTGCATAAGGGAAGAGAGAGGCACGTTTTAAAAATCCTGAAGGTACATGGAAATACATTCCAGGGCTCTGATTTGGACACAAAAATTTATTCCAGCAGACACATGGGTAATCTGAAATAACTAGAGCATAAAGACTGTCCCTTACTTATTAAGGATTATATTCATTTGATACATTTTTATGGCATTGTTTAAATAAAGTTGAATTACATGTGTCCATCTGTGTACCTATCTGTATATGTGTGTGTGCATTTATGAATATATATATTCATGGGGTGAGCATAAAAATATACATATACTCTGAGAGAGAGGCAATATGGAGCTCCATAGACATTTCAATGTGTATCTTCTAAGTATGGCACCCGTTTCACACCAGGGCTACGCCCTTCTTTTAGTTGTAATAGGCTTTTAACATGAAATTAGTAAATGGTACCTTTTAGATCTGTTGCATAGATTAGCTGTAGGCTCAGACAGGCACTGACAGCCCTGGACTTGCAATAAGATTTCATACGGACCTGAGAAAGCTAGCCATTTTCTAGGAATATAGACTGAGTTCCTGATCTCACGTGGCTTTAAAAGCGAGGGAAGCCTTTACCTAGGTCTTTACACATATTCTTATTTATATGCAGTGACTTACACAGTCTCACTTATCTTTCCTTAGAGTAACTTGTATTATAAAATATGCCTTAAAACACAGAAGAATATTTCAACATCTAATGAGCGCAGTAGGAAATGCCCAGATTCAATACTTTTAAAGGCTAAGTTTCTATAAATAGCAGATAAGGGCATGATACTTCTATACTGAAATGACAATTATGTAGAGAGGGCTCACCAGTTATTTATGATTAAACTCTCCCTACTTGATAAAAGCAGTAGTTTTTTTCCTGAAACTGAAAGGTAACATTTAAAGTAAAAAAAGGCAAATGAATGAAGTGTGTAATCAAACCCAAGGGATTCATTGCCACAGAACTATAAGAAGCTGAAGACCTTAAAAGTCCCCTATATCCATTCTCAGGTTGGATGGATCTTGAAGGATCATTTAGTCCCACAAGACCCACCTAAGGTTTTGATTTTAGTAGAATTCAAAGGGGAATAAACATTTATCTGTTAAACAAAACCATTCACTAATGTCAGTTTTTTGCAAGACCACCAGGCAATTTTATGGAATGTTACATTAGTTAATTTCCATTTGTTTTCCAGTTTGCTTTCTAAAGCAAAGAAACTGAACAGGTGAAGGGAGGAACTGAGCTAAGATCAGTTAAAATGATGAATGAGGCAGCTCAATGGATAGATAAGCAGACTATATTAATAAGAAAAATATCATCTGAGAAGAATGATAAGAATTTTTCAGTCAGTTAAAATTCACACAGAATCAAAAGAAATGCTTCTCCGTATCATCATGGATCATCAGCACAGGGAGTGAGACCTCCAGTGAAAAAAGAGACTTTGTGATGCCAGCTTGTGATTATCCAGACTGCTCATATGCCTGAAAGTACATGTGTCCTTATCTACATCTTGAAGCAGGTTGACAGTTAGAGTCAAATCTGCAAGTAGGATTTTGTGTTTGACTGCTGAGAAGCAATGTAGCCTCTCTCGAGGTCAGATGCTGACAGTTCAGTAGAACCAAAGTAAAGAGAGTAGGATAATAGAAACAAAGACTTTATTTAGAAACAAAAAAGTTAGAGAAAAAATAATTTTGGAAGTATTTAGAAGAAAGAAATAGTTGAATTGTAGTGGACAGGTAGCCTGTCAGGTTATGCTCCTGGTAGAGTGGGCCTGGTGGAGAGGCAGAGCATTGCACAGTGCCCAGGAGGAAAGGTAAATTAAGTTTCGGCTACCTTCTAGTTATATTGATGAACCAAACTGGGTTGCAGTGCTGGACAGAAGGATAATGTTATACTATTTTTGTTATGTATGATTTCATATGAATTTAGTTGCATCTCCAAACTGTGCCAGAGATTAAATGCACAAGAGGAGGTTCAAATAATACAGAAAATTCCATTCTTGGTTTTCAGTGCACTGCTTTATAAAGGATTATGCAAACCACAGAACAGTTGTGTGAGACCTGTGAACTACAGCTGAATGCACAGAATCAGTATAGTATACTTGGATTTGTTCTTCCAAACAGCCTATATCGTTTTCTTTTCTCTGGTGGTCAAATATAGGACACAGATCTTACAACTGTGTGAAAAAGAATGAAAATAACACAAAATGTCTTGATTTTTATTTATGTAGTCATTAAAAACTCTAATAAGCATGTGTATTACATAAAATTAAAAGTATACATTATACCATTTTCTATTATGAACATAACAAAAAATTCCAATAAAAGTAGTAACAGTAGTGTGTGAGTTAATGCAGTATGGGATCAATTTCTTTTGAATAATTAATTTTTTTTAAACTTCTTTATAGTAAATCAGCATTTCTAATGCCAGTCTGTAAAAGACTTCCTTCTACGGGCAGCTGCAAGAAGCCTCACAATCAATCACAGGCTCTGGTCCCTACGGGGTGTTCAACCACCCTGATGTCTGCTGGGATAATCACACAGCTAGGAGCAGACAGTCCACGAGGTTCCTGCAGAACATTGCAGATAACTTCCTGATGTAGGTGGTTGATGAGGCAACACGGAGAGGGGCACTACTAGACCTGATACTAACAGAGATGGTCTAGTGGGAAATGTGACGGCTGGGGGTAGTCTTGGCTGCCCTGACCATGAGATGTTGGAATTCACGATCCTGCAAGGAGAAAGCTGGGCAAGAAGTAGGATTGCAACCCTGAACTTGAAGAGAGCTAACTTTGACCTCTTCGGGGAGCTCCTTGAAGGAATCCCCTGGGTCACCGTCCTAGAAAGAAAGGGGGTCCAGGAGAGTTGGCTAATATTCAAACACTGCTTTCTCCAAGCTCAGAATCGGCACAAGTACCTGAGGGGAGAGTGTAGGGAGGTTAGGGCCAGGCTCTTCTCTGTGGTGGCCAGTGACAGGAGAAGGGATAGTGGGTGCAAATTGAAACACAGGCAGTTCCACCCCCATGTGAGGAAGAACTTCTTTCCTGTGAGGGTGACAGAGCCCTGGAACAGGCTGCCCAGAGAGGCTCCTTGTGGAGTCTCCTTCTCTGGAGATCTTCAAACCCGCCTGGATGCCGCCCTGTGCCACATGCTCTGGGTGTCCCTGCTGGAGCAGGAGGTTGGACTAGATGATCTCTAGAGGGCCCTTCCAACCTCAGCCAGTCTGGGATTCTGTTATTTTGTGACTTTGGATCAAAGATAAAATTTACCTTGCAGCCAAGCAGAGCACAGGGACTTTGTCAGTGGTAGGCTGTTATGTAAGGTATATGTATTTAATATTCCCCAAATATTGAAAAGACAAAGGATAATAACTAAATAGATTTTTTTTTTTCATTGTCCAGAAGTGTCCATAATCGTTAATATTAATGCTGAGTAATTACTTGGTATGTTTTGTGATAGGAGTCATAGTTGGATCTATAGAATATGGAGACCATTGCACAGTCAAGTCCATCAATGCAATCACTGTTTTGCACACATAAAACTTTATTAGAGGTTTGAAATGACTACATAAATAAAATCAAGAATTACTATAAAGAAAAGAACTGCTATGAAAAAAGCCAGAATTTATGCTGAATCATCCATTATGTTTAAAACAAAAATATGCTCTGGCAATCATAAATCCATATTAAAATCAAGTAATGAACATAAATACTGAAATCAAGTATAGTGACACTCAGTCCGGTCTTCAAATATGAGAATGACAAAATTGTCAGTGAAAGAGATGGGACCACTTCTGACTGAGTCCTAGACTGAAGTCCTTGGAGCCTTATATTTTGTTATTTCACTCATTCCTTGCTTTTGGAAGTCCCTCCTTGGATTAAAGATCTAATACATACTAATGTAATGTAAACTAATACGTAAGGACAGATTGCAATGGATGGTCTTCACCAAGGGAGCAAATTCCTTTCCTTTACATTTCTTTTTTTTTAAAGGAAGGTTTCCTCATATAGCAAATATTCTTCCAGACGGACGCAGACTTTCTTGAGAGATAATCTGATGATCCCTGCTCTGGCTTTCCTCTTTTAAATACAGCTCAACTGATGAGTCAGCTGTTCCATAGTCTCTTTTTGCCATCTGTTTTGATTTAGAATTTAGTTTAAATTGCAAGTATTATTTTGGTCAATTTTTTCCTTTTTCCTTCTATTTTCAAAAGAATATCTATCTACCAGGAAATGAAGACAAAAAGAAGAAAATCTGGTTAGCAACTGTCAGCAAAATATGTAATAACTTATTGCTATTAGGCAAAAAATCTCAGGAGGCCTCAGAAGAATATTTGAGTAGTTTTGATTTCACAGAGAGTATTTGGGTTGTTTTGCTTGCTCAGCTGAACAACTTCTGAGAAACCAAATGCTCAGAGAAGCCATCTAATGGACAGGCATTAGTTCCAAGTACCCTTGTAGTTAAAACATGTATCTCTTTAAGGAAAAACTGCTTTTCTCACAGTGCTGCACAAAGGCAGCATGACAAATTTCATGACAAGGGCTGGTTATCCCTTTGCCATGGATTGTTGGCAGCCTACCTCAAGAAGAGACCACTGTGAGGCATCTCAGGTACCCGTTTTATATGCAATATCTTTCAAAAGCAACAATTCATGTTCATACGCAGATAGAGCACAGCATTTGTATCTGTGCTGCTACATGCAGAATCCGCAAGTGGCATAGAGAAGTGCTCTACCATCATCATTGCTTTTTTGGTGAAGTCATTTCTGTCCCTGCATTCCAATAAAGTGTTTTTGTCTTTTTCCTTTTGCAATGGGCATCAACAAACAGTAAAACTAAGCTGTATACTTGTGCTTGCAACTTCAGAATTTATATAATCTCTTTGGAAATAATTTCAGATACTGTCTGGAGAAACTCCACACTCAGTAAGAAGCTCGTACCCTTTTTTCAATTTTGAAAAAAGGACATTTAAATTAGTGAAATTATAAAGCCTAACTATGGAAAATCAGTATGTTCAGACCTTCTAACAGGCATCATTTGTATGTCCAAAACATAACATGCATTTAAGGCTCACAGGCCATGACTTTCTTTTTTCATACATGAAGCTCAGTTTTTCTCTAATTAATAGCTATTTGTCCTTGATAATCCTTGCAGTTATAGAAAAAGAGTAAGGCCGTAGGGTTAAGAATCAGAATCTCAATACACTGATAAGTGATGCTATTGCCTATTTCTCTACGGTACCCTCACACATGCTTCAAATCTGTAAAGACCACTTTTAAGAATATACATGTATTTCTGTTTCCATTTCTATTCATTTCTATAATTTTATTAGCGTTATTTGTCAGAAGGACTTTTATTTTGAAGAATAGTCTTAAAAAAAGGCAAATCTCAGAAGTCTCTATTCTAACTGGATAAGTACATTAATTTTTATATATAACTAGTATGATGTTTTAATGATTTGAAACAACTTAGGACTGTAAATTCAGGAACAACACAAGAAGATGATGTTGCAACACTAATTTTCATGGCTATATATCTTCAAAAAGTAGTGTAGGCTTGTTTGTAGTACTCTTTATTTTGGAAATAGATGAAAGAAGCAGCACCAATATTAACTAAAGATTACCCAGGAGATAAAGAACATACTCACAATGCATAAATGAAAAAAATACTAGCTGATTGTTAAAAATTTTTTATATATATCACGTAATTATTTATGGCTGATAAGCTGTTCTATCAGTTGCTAAGCATCTAGTTGGCAGCAGATGAAAAAGAAGTCTGTTGTTGATTCTGGCACCAAAATGTGATGTTACTCAGCAACATAGTTATGAGTATTGAAAATGCCGCTTATGGAAAAACCTACAAGCTGCTTTTTGGGTGTGCAAGTGATTAAAATTCCATGTACTTCATTCTGTAAGGTCAGCTGTAAACACTCATTAGACTTGAGTTGATGTCATATATCTTAGATCTGCTTCGCTCTCGCTTCTTGGAGTTTCTTCTCCTATTCCTCTGAACTAGAAACTTTAAAATGCTCTTCTAATTATTTTGTGGTAAAGGTCAAATTCAGATCCCTGAATCTTCATGCTCTGCCGGCTCACTCTTTTAAACCCAGATAGCAATGGTCCAGCCTAAAACATGAAACAGACTGAGCAGTTATGCCGCACAAGGCTATTCTTACCTCAGTCACAAAGATTTTTGTGTATAGAGTGTGTGTCTCTGATCATCCTTTAAAAACAGCATCTCTTATCTTAGGATATGGCTGTAAATGTAGAAGGGATATGATAGATAAACTTATTTTTTGTGTGTATAGAAAGTGAGAAGAAAATGTAGAAGGGATATGATAGATAAACTTATTTTTTGTGTGTATAGAAAGTGAGAAGAAAATGTGAGTAGTGGCAAAGAAGAGAATTTCTTATACCATATATCTCATATCCTCAAGATAAGGGAAGACTCCAGGTGATTTTAGTAGCACTGGGATTTTTATGTCTACTGCACTTGCAGATGTAGACCACTTCTGGATTACCTGTCAGTGCTGCAACTGGTGGTGTCAGAGAACCTTAAGAAGAATGGCCCAAACCCACCTCTCGGAGCAGGATGTCACAGCATCACGGGATGCCTTGTCGCTCTGGGAACCGATGGTCCTTGTGGGCTGCGGACGTGGTGGGCACCTGCAGGTATCAGCCACAGCACAGGGCCCACTGAAGTCACCAGCTCTCTCGCCCTTGGGCTGGCTGGGGACTTTTCTTTGAAGAGAAGGAGACCTCTTGTCTTGGCATGGCTTGGAGTCCTTCTAAACTGACTGATTCTCTCTTACCATATACCATATCACAGGTAGCTTGATAAACCAGCTATAAATACTACGTTCTCACCTGAGAATTCCTTCAGTTTGGGATATTAATCACAATTCAAAAGTCCCCAGTCTTCCAGTGGCATGTTAATTTAAGGTAGGTTTTTGTTTAATGTAAGCAAACAACAGTTAATGCCCATGCTTAAATAGGATTAGTTGTAGCTCCGATAATGTTAGTTGTGGTAATTAAATGCTTAATTTAGTCTAGGTTAGCTGCAAGCTAACTATTGAGATTCTAGTGTGAACGTTGAATTTGTCTGCAGGTATCCAGGAGTTGTGGATGATGAGCAGATTGAAAACCACGCATAAAAAGTGTAGTCCATTTGGGGTATTGAAGGTATTGAAATGGTGCCAAGCCCAGGACAACGGCAGGTTTAGCCCTGACATTACACAGGAGTGGATCCCAGATCCCTTTAGACAAGGTGGATACGTGCGTGACAGTAACAGGTGTGATGAGAAAAGTGACTTGAGCTCCGCCAGCCCTCAGGAAAGCCATCGCCATGGGAATAGAGGAAGTGACATGCATATTTATTGCACTTTATTAGTGCAATATTCCGCCCCTGGCAATGGCCAATACTGTTTGCTTTGGGGGAGAAGTCCTGTGATAGGTGATCACTGTGCTGCAAAGAAAGCTCTTAGATTAGTTGCCATCCTGACACTGTTGCTTTTATAAACCCTTCTTATAAAATGCAGTGCTGCAATACTATTATGTTGTTCTATATTCATTTCATGCTGTGGGTTATTCTTCTATCGTTTCAATTAACAGTTAATAATTATATAATAAAGCAGCATAACACTGGACAATAATAACCACGTACAACGGGATTTACCTTTCAACTTTATACATCGGACCTCTTTCTTCATGATCAGATGAATATCTGCATGTTTCCAGCTGGTTTAAAGGGAGCTGATCTCCAAAAGAGGAATATATCCAGTATTATCACACTGGTGGAATAGCTAACACGTTTTATAGCTCCATTAACTTAGGGTGAATTTGCCCTGGTATCAGGAAAGTGCACGGTCTGGAAACTAATGAACCTCCAGATTTTCATCTCCTCCTTTCCTCTCTGTCTCATAAAACCTGCACAAGTGCTTAAAGGAAATGTTCATTCATTTATCTTCTCAACTAACAGACATTTCCAAATTTCTAAAGCTAATTCCCTTCAAAATCAAACTAAGGGATAGGTTTGATGGGGCTGGTGAAACAAAGGCCTCTTTCTACCCTTCCAGGTGATTTTTATCCAGAACAGAGTGAGAAGTCCAAAGTTCCCTGAACCCCTAGGCTTTTTCCAATATGTGATAAACTATTTTTTTCATAGTATTCTACTACTGCATAAGTAACTTGGGAAAATGCTGCCATCATCTGGATGATTTAAAATATAATCCTAGTTTTATTGCTACTGTTGTGCAGAAAATTTGAGAAAGTAACAGAGCAGATTTCTACAGTTAAAAAAAAAAAAAGTGCCAAATCACAGTGATGAATAAGAGAACAAATTCAGGATGAGAGCACTGCTGCGGTAACTGTGACAATCCATGGAAGTAATGATACTTTAATATATTTAATACAGTAATTCATAGAGCTGGTGTATGTTTGTGGGAACATAAATTTCAAGAAACTGAAGAAGTATTTTTGTGTCCAAAGAATCTCTGCTTTCTTAATGGCATCCATAGGTCAGTTATAAGTTAATATCTTCCCCTAAAGATTAATCTCTTTTTGAGAGACATTCACAAAGTTTCATGATTTTCCTTAGAATGTAACTTCCTTCAAAATCATTTCTTTTTGAGTTTGGAACAGTCCTTAGATGTCTTCTGTACTTCTCTCCTTCCTCTATTTCTTGCTTCTAGTTATAGTAACATTTGTACGTATATTTGCATTAAAAATTACTAAAATTTAAATTTTGTCAGAAATTGTGTGATATTTGAAAGACAACATTTTCGCAAGTTTTATTTTTGTGCAAAGCTTGATTCTGCTTATTTTTTCAATATCCAGTAAGATATAATATTTTGATACAGTTTGAAATTTTAATAAGCCTTTATGCTTTTAGTTTGAAAAGTTTGTTAAATGAATTGAAACTTCATTGACTTTTTTAAACTGACAAGGACATATATTACTTAGAGATATTACTTAGAGAAAGAAAATCTATTATTTTTGTCCATTAGAGAATTAATTAGCAGAATGATCAACTCCTAAACATTTAAAATTAATCTAAATGCACATGGTGAAAAGAAGGGTAAAACCAGAAAACATTGCATTTTATATTAATTATAATATTAATTATAATCCAGAAAACCTGTGGTTCTGTGGACTGTGCAAACTTCCAAGGAATATTGAACAGATGAACAGTGTAGCATCAGAGCACATCCGTCTGCAAAGTGTCTATATTAACACATCTTGGAACTGTCAGTAATTGACATAAGACATAAACTTTCTAAGGCCTCCATAAAGCTTCAGGTTGTTAACCAAATTTCTCTCCTCCTATCTTCCTTGATTGCACACGTATCTCTTAATATTGTTTATGGAAATGTTAAGACTAGAGGAGAGAGAGAGGCAACTTAATTTTAAAGAGTCCATGGCTGTCGTGAGGAAACCTGAGAAAATGAATGCTGCCATGGATTCCCATATGGAGATACTGCCATTTACTATTCTGTACTCTTTTCAAAGGAATCTCCTTACATATGTATATACACTGAAGTATAAAATCTGAGATATTTAATCCCTCCAAATCTTTAGAACAACCAGGAGATAACCAGTAGCTAAAAGACAATAAATACAAATCAATATCAAATACAAAACAAAAAATATCAATAAATGCAAACCAATATCAAATACAAACCAATATTTTTTTAAAGGCAATTATCGAATCCAGCCCAAAAGTCCTGCCTTTCGCTGCTGGGGGTCCCCAGCAGGACCGGGATGATGCTCCCATGTGCCCAGGGGACCTCCAGTCCTCTCCTGGGTGAGGAGCCAGAGTGCTGCTGCCACAGGGATGCAGTGAGCTCAGGACACAGCAGAGTTCTGCACCATTCCGGGAAACAGTGGCCTTCAGCAGAGATCCGTGCAAAAGAATTTTTTTAATGTTTTTATTAGAAACATTTTTAAATGCTTTTAAAACAAGAGATCAAATCCCCATCGGTTTGAGATAGCCATCATTTCAATTTATTAGACTTTTAAAATGAAAGTGGCTCGCTTATCAGCATATTCATGATTGAATGCAGAGTCATACCTGCTTTCTTTTATTAGTTCTTTACAGGATCTCTATGTTCGACACTAAGCCCCATGATTTAACTTCTCACTTCAAGAGAACCAAAACAGAAATGCTTCAGCTATGGCCGTAGGCAGGATTCAGCAGCCCCAGAATCACCTGGAGTCTGAACTATGTATCTGTGATTTAAAGATAGCGCCGTTTGCTTGCTGGATATAATCCTGAGTCTCTTGGTAACTTCTCAATGCAGTTCAATGCAGTACTGCTGACCTTAGATGCTTTGCGTCTTAAGAGACAAGCTATGCATTGAGGCATCCTAATGGCAAGAACTGAGATTCCAGATAGGTAATTATCAAATAGTTTGGTGGTTAGAAGTTTAAGGGCTAGAAGGCTTTATTTTCCCTATATCCCTATTCATTTCCCCATGATTTTCCCCAAGATATTGAACATCCAAGCCCCACAAATTTCCTGCAAGCAAATACTGGCAACTTGGAAAGAAAATTAGTTAAAAATTTCCAGTCAGAAATCATCAATTCATTGGCAGGGAAATAATCATGGGAAAAAAAAAAAAAAAAGATCTTTGTTTGCTTTTACTGCTTTCTTAAATGCCCAACTGCTGGGTCTAGAGAGCCTTCCTGTGCAAACTGTACTGGTGGGGGGACCCTGGAGCCAGTGGGTGTTCTGCCCCATGGGCTTAGGATGCCCTTGGCGCCCGGCACTGCTGAGGAACCTTACAAGGCAGGAGGTGAGGTTTCCAGGCTCAGTGTTTGTTTTTTAAAAATACTTTAAAATAATAGTTTTAAAACAAATTGGGAGATTTTCCTTTCTGTGGAAAATCTCAGCATTCACTATCCATGTTGGTACTGTTTGCTCTTTCCCTTTCAAACCTGTAGGTTTTTCTGGGGATTGCCAACCCTGCGTGCCCACACTTCATTCCCTTGCAGCACTGGTGGCTGCTGCTGCCCTCCCAGAGCCTTTCCCCCATTCACTGGGGTCAGCTGGAGAGCTTATGCTGGATGGGAAAATGGAAAATGTCTCTTATCAGTGAGTTTCCAAGAGTGCAGAATTGCCATGGCTGAGAAAACCACACTTACCTTGATAGAAGGAGAAGTAGTTCTGACAGTACTTGTTTGAGCAGGAGTGTGATATTTCACTGCTAAGGAGAAGAGAGGTGAAAGTACATTTCCATATTAATATATTGTTTGGAACACTATTTTTCTTTTTCCACAGTTAACTAAGGCAGACAATAAATAGTGCATTACAACCTCTATCACTATAGGAACAACATATCTGCTGAGATCTACTCAAACTGTCAAGTAGCATTTTATATCTTTCGTGATTTGTAACTAGCTCTAACTTATCAGTAAAGCCTGTATAGTCCAAATTAACGTGTTTTTGTTTAAAGAGAGGAACGCTTCTTGGCGATTCAACTCTGCTTACCGAAATAGGATATTTTGTGTAAACTGTGGCTGACATTTGCAAGCAACTGGCAGTTCCAGGAATCCTCAGGAAAATATTCAGGTCATCTTCTCTGAGTTAGTTGCAACACTGTGCAATAAAAATCAAACTGCAAAAACTGCTGTTACACCGACAGGAATAAAGTCATGCTGGGAGTGTTTCATTGCTCTTACAAGCAAGCCTCAGTAGTCTTAAAGAAGTGTGAGTTGTGCCTTAGTCCTGGAAGGAAATTATTCCTGTGTGAAAGTTGGCTTGCAGAAAGTCTGTCTGAGGATTGCAGTCAGCCTTCCGGCTTCAGGAGCTTCTCCTTTGGAGACTGCAGGCAAACACCCAGGTTTTTCTGGGAGGAAAGCAGCAGAAGCCAAACAAAGTGTTGATACTGTGAAAGGGGAGTTTCTAAAAGAAGGGAAGCACTTGAGGCTGTGAAGAGAAGAAAACCTAAAAGGAGATGGGAAATAAGAAGAGATGGCTAGGACATCAACAGACAGGGGATACAGTTGGGATCCAGTTCATTGCAGCACTCAACTGTGTTCCAAATTTACTCACAGAAGGTGCAGCAAAAGCAATCCTACCTCTGACTTCTTTCCTAAATATTTTTCTGTCTGTCTCAACTCGCTTCTGCAGACCTTACTAAGTGAATACTTTTACTTAATGAAAGTGTGCCTTTAGTGCAGAAGACTGGTTTGGCTGCTCTGTATACTGAACCCTGAAAATTGTTAAGCAAACTCCATTTGCATATGTTTAGAACACATGTATATATTTTAACTGACTTAATTAAAGGCTTCCTGCAAAGGTAAATGGGTTGTACCTCCCTCCTGCTTCACTACTTAGCTTACAAAGATAAATCTATTTCATAGATCAGCATTGTTGTGCTTTGTCTTTTTAGGGCCATTTAGAGTGCCTAGGATGAACTTTTTAAGCTACCTCCCTTGGTGTTAGAGAACAACTGACGGAGTGTTACTTCATAGGATCAACAAGTTCTTTCTTTTAAGGTGGATTCAAACTGAAAATGGACCCAAAGTCCTGCTTATTTAGAACAGGCTAAAATTTGTTTGAAGGTTAAGGCACTGCTTTGGACAGAAGGAGTCCTGTATAGTTTGGTACTTGGGAAGTCTGGTTTATTTCTGACCTACAGAGAGTATGTATTTTTACTGATGAGTTTGTATCCTTGAAAATGATACTTGAAGCTAATTAAAGCCAACGCCTTTGAATATCATCCTACAGCTTTATCAAAACCTTATTGCTGTTTCCTTTTCCCACCACCATTTTTCTATACAACAGAGAAAAAGAGAAAATAAGAGTAATAGAGACAGATGCATCATCCAGATGAAGAAACTGGGTAGAAACTAAAGAAATTTCTGTACCATGTTTTTACTCGGCAAATATGTCACACTTCTTAGCGTGGTAATCCTATTAATGCACAAATGAGTGCAATTTGAGAACTTAGAAGGTACAAGTTGTGTAGACCCAATTCGTGAATAATTTGCAGGTATAGACTGTATAAATAGACTTAATATATCAGCAATAATTGTTAAATAACACTGTTATAAATTTATGCTGCAGTTTTTGCAATTCTCTTAACATCAATCATAGAATCATAGAATCATAGAATGCCTAAGGTTGGAAGGGACCTCTAGAGGTCATCTAGTCCAACCCCCCT
>JAWLRI010000963.1:2228306-2252329 GCA_034781795.1 Crypturellus tataupa | reverse complement strand
ACAAGTTGAACAGGACTGGACCAAGGACTGACCCCTGGGGGACCCCACTCAACACAGGCCTCCAACTAGACTCCGATCAACAATGTCAACTTCACTTTCAAATACTCATTCTTCAGTGTTTGGTTTAACAGGTAGGATAAGTGTTTTAAAAAGGCTCTTTTTTTTCTGCTAAAGAGCTAAGAAATGTCAGGATTTTACCACTCTATAATTTCTGATGACACAACAGAGCTAAACTGAAATTGACTGCATTTAGGAGCACAGCTGAAAACAGAATATGATCTTAAATGTTTGTGGGGTTTAATAATGTTGTCCCATGAATTGCGCTCAGTTTTCTGCATAAACAAGATTTACTGTTTGGACATCTAGATATTTTCCGAGGACTAGGAACTAAAAATAAGGAGTCAAATTGCCTTATATAAAATGATCTATTTCTGTTTAAATTAATAAAGTTCTGCCAGTTTTTACTGATTCTTCTTCACCTTACAACTATTTGATAACCAGTTAGGATATTTTTAAAGAATATGTTCATTCTTGTAAGAGAAAATTGGCAAGAAAACATATACATCCTATACGGTGGTCAGGTGTCTGGTGTCATTTCCTCCTTTAAATCCTAAATGTACTTCAGTGAAAAGAACAGATATTCTTAACTGCTGGATAGAATTTCATCCAAGTCCAGGCTAGATAGTGAAAATAAGTCACATTTACTTGAAAGTTTGTTGCAGGTCATTTCCTCCTGCTGCTTGACAGATGTGGCTTACAACTGAACAGTAAAAGGGATTGTGTTGACAACAGATTTAACAGGAAGGCAAAACAGTGAATGCATGTGGAGACATTTTAGGGCAATCTGAAGGCAGCCACGGAGCTAAGGGAGGAAGCTGAATTTTTGAGTTCCTTTTAGCTGCTAAACAGATAAACACTGAAATCCGCTCAGAACTATTTGTGAGTTTACTCTGTATGCATATTTTCCATGAATATTTTTAATGGTATCCCATTATTATCGAGACAGCTTGTATACAGATAGAGCTGAAGTGACAGACAGGAAAGGGAATTAAATAAGGATGCTATTAATTCTTCCAAAGGTTTTATTAGCAGATTACATTTTCTCCTCATTATGAATCACAGAGAAGGTTGTATTAGGGGAAATAACACCCTGGAGGGGTGTGGAGGAAGAAAGAAGAAGAAAATATCATGAAATATCTTCCAGAAAAATTAATGAGATGAAGCTAGGTACAGAATATAATGCAAAAGACAAACCTAAACAAAACTGCAGTGTTCACAGACAACAGGTTTAATATACTGGTAGGATATTTAAAGATATTAATCTAGTATGAATGAAAACAACATTTGGTAAATATTTTGCTCAACATACCTCAAGACTAATACTGCTAAATCAAGCCATAAGAACACAGAGGAAACCAAACAACTGGGATTAAAAATCCCAATATTGTGAAATATACTAGGATAATATAATATCCCAATATAGTCTCTTCAGATTTATTCTGTGTAAAAAATGTACTTTTTAAAATGTTAACTCTTCTTTATTATAAAGGTGATTGCCTTAAAATGCCTCTGGAATATTGAACTGAAACAGAAATTTAAATACAGTATCTCCCTACTACGAACCCTATTTTTTTTTCATTTAAAAATTGTAAAAGAAGGATAATGTCAGCTTTCATTGAAGTCAAATAAAATGTAAGTAAATTACATTATGATGTTGAAAATCTGTCTTCAGCATGATTCCAATTGCTTACAGAAAAAAAAAAATGTCACAGAGCAAAACAAGGATCATACTAAGTTTATATT
Source organism: Crypturellus tataupa (assembly GCA_034781795.1). Lineage (NCBI taxonomy): Eukaryota > Metazoa > Chordata > Aves > Tinamiformes > Tinamidae > Crypturellus > Crypturellus tataupa. Next base: position 2,250,526 of record JAWLRI010000963.1, on the reverse strand, counting down.
ATTTCTCCTCTGCAGTCAGAAGATAGACATCAATTATTTCTTATACCATGGAGAAAAACAATACAATTTCAGTTCATAGCTATCCTCCCCCTAATTTTTTGCCATATGGATGTTGTTATTGCTTGTGGTAAGAATTACATTTCTAAGTGGTCAATAATGTTTCTTTTTGTTGAATAGCAGGCTAGACATTTTCGACATATCTCATTTTAAAACATTTTAAAATTGAAGCAAAGTTCTGTAATACAGCAAGTATTCTGCTTTATAAGGAGTCACTGACAATAAAAGAAAGACATTGCAAACTTGCACACTAAAAGGAACTAATCTCAGTATTGCCTTAGAGAACTGAGGTTTTGTTTAATGGCATAGGTCACCGTTTCAGCCACAATTGCAAGTGTCTTCCTGACTTTCATGACAACGGTAAACTACTTTAGGAAAAATCTCATTGAGGGGGGAAGTAAAAAGTTTTAGAGAGAAATGCACTGCAGAGTCCACAGAATATTGTCTGTTGGCAAAATGAAGGAGGGTCGATAAATTAAGGAGTTTAGGCACTTGAGTTGCATCCCAGAGAAAGATTCTCAAAATGCCTTGCTCCCAGGTAGGTGCCTAAAAGTCCATACCAGACAACACAGTCCCTTATGTATTTCCCAGAGCAGAGGTAGCTACATATCTGTCAATCCACACGCCCCCAGATCTGTCACCCACAGCAGTTTCCTTGGTGTATCCAAAAAGTAAAGAATCCTTCTCCTCTCATCAGCCAAAACTCTTATGACAAGATTTCTGTCTCCTCTGAGCTTAAAGTCTTGTGAGAAAGGAAGATACCAGATACTGGGAGTGCTTTTCTGTACTTAGACAGGTTGTCTCAGAGGAGAAGGTTATTAGATGATTGAACCATCCAAAATATAACTTTGAGGCAGAAGCATATGTACCACTGTGTAGGATGAGCTGAGTTTCAGTATTTGATGAGACATCCCTCCACAGTGCCAGGAACCTTCACGTTACATATTGTGAGAACCAGTCTTGACTTGAGATTTAACCCCAGACCTATTAGCATCCATGAAAAGACCCTATGTTGACTTGAATGAATTGTGAGGTATGAAGGTCTTGTTGTAGAACCTTTATCAGTCACTGAAGTACAAGAAAATAGACCCATTTAACTTTCTAACTAGAACTAGTTCTATGTTCTAAATACTCTTTACCTCTGAAATGTCTTCTGAGTAGAAATGATTTACAGGTTTTCAGTGCTACTGAAGTACTTCAAAACATTTTAACAAGGACTGGAGAGCAATATACATTTTATGCTTCACATTAAATTTCAATCTGGATGTAATTTTCATTAATGGGAACTCAGTTTCAAAAGTTATAAGGCCAAAGTGTTTCCACTAAAGCACTAAATGCAATAATTTTAGTTTCAATGCTTCAGCCCAAAATTTATGTTGTAAAAACCTGCTCTCCAGTCCTGGGAAGGCATAAGGTCTATGGTCAAAAAGCATTATAGACAGAGACATATAAACAGAGATGGTGCAACTCTCCTAGAAAACTCCTTAAGCTAAGCTTTACCTGCTAAGCTTTATCTGCTAAAGCTTTAGTCTGGTAAGAAAGAGTCCTTAGAGCAAGCAAGGTCTGCATGAGAAGATGTCAGTTGCACTGGCTGTGGTCCAGAGTCAGCTGGAGTCCTTATCCAGAATCTGCAAGTCCTAATCTGGCAGTGCTCTTCTTCTTGGGTAGATCTGAACCGCATCCTTTACTTCTCCAGGAGGATTTCAACTGGTTGGCCACAGGATATTCTGGAAATAAGCCAGTCGCTCTCATTTCAAATGAGTGCTTAAGCCATTAGCAAATTTTCACAACAGTCTTGCCATCCTGAGAAATGCTGATAACACCTAATCCCCACATGCACTGTGTGGAGAATCTGCTTTGCATATCTCGTGAGAAGACTCTGAAAATGTAGATACTACCTCTTATTACTTTTACCCTATAACATGATTTTCCTCCTGTATCAAAGGGAAATGTTGTCTCTTCAGAAACTATAGGATGCTTTTAGCCAGCTTTTATGACGACGCTAGTCTATCCTAACCAGTGCCAGAAGATAAGCAATTACAGAAAGTCTGCCACTCTGAGGATGCCTGAAAAGATTCTTAGTAAACCTAAAAAACCTCAAGGGCCAGTGTGAAGAGATAGTGTGAAGGTAGTTGCCGAGGTCAAATGAAGTCAGAGGTTCATAGGAAAGAACTATTTTTCTCAGTCCCTGAGGTAGCTCGTTAATCCTTCTACTAGATGATGCACTTTACGTCATCTATGGAGGTCTCTAGTTTGCCATCTCCTAACCTCTGTAATAGCTGTATACATATTGTAAACCTTCCTGCAGCAGTAATCCACCATGAATGATCTGTCAACATGAAGTTGTTGCAAGTGATTCTACTTAGTCATTTTGAAAAGTCAAACATGATTAAAAAGGTAAATGTCATAAAAACTGTTCAAACTAAAACATGCGGACTGATTAAAAGTTTTTGGTTTAAAGTAATAGTTGTTTTTATCCAGATGTGACTATATATTAAATTTGTGTTTTAAAATAATTTTTCATTCAAACACATTTCTTAATCAGGCTTAATCAGGGTTATCAGGCTGCGTTTTGTGGAGGTGATGGGGGCAGGAGGAGGTATGGAAACAGATACAAGGTCTCTGATTTAATTTCCATTTCTGAGGAGGATTCCCCAGAAGGAAAGAAGAAAGCAGTACTTATCCGCAGAGTGGGGTCCAGGACCTCAGGCATGCACACAGATCCCCACTCGGGATTTCCTATCTGGGAAACACAGTACACATATTACTACATATTTACAGGGAACAAATGACTTGCGTCAGTCTTGGTGGAGCAGGTACCTCATTGGTTGCACCACACATGCCCTTTAATTCTATGAAAGATCTTTTAAAGATAGCTCCTCTTAATTCATAGCTATTCTTCCTAGTAATGTTTCAATTTAACTCTCTTAAGATTTTTTTTTTTCCTTCTCTTTTCATCCTGAAAGTGTTCAGTCTTCATTTCTACAATGAGGAAGAGGGAAGAAAGCCAAGTAGGGGTACTGTGAATTCACATTTACTGCAGAATAGTAGCTCAGTTCCTTGGCTATCACAACAAATGAACTTTTTTTTGCCTTTTTTACTGGCAACAGTATAAGCTATGTGATATGTCTAATCTAAGCCAATGATGTTTTGAGAGGTCTTGCATGAATGTTCCAGTTCAATGGAAATGTCATTCATACTTACCCTTTCCAACTTCTGTGGCTTTTCTATACTATAATGTGTAGGAATTTACCAAAAAGATATAGAAATCCTTATGTGTCTTTTCACATCTACTTTAGGCATTCTATCTTGTGTTCACGGAATCACAGAGACACAGAATGGTTGAGGTTGGAAGGGACCTCTAGAGATAACCTAGACCAATCCTCCTGCTCCAGCAGGGTCACATAGAGCACGTGGCACAGGGCGGCATCCAGGCGGGTTTGAAGATCTCCAGAGAAGGAGACTCCACAAGGAGCCTCCCTGGGCAGCCTGTTCCAGGGCTCTGTCTCCCTCACAGGAAAGAAGTTCTTCCTCACGTGGAGGTAGAACTTCCTGTGTTTCAATTTATCCCCATTATCCCTTCTCCTGTCACTGGCCACCACTAAGAAGAGTTGGGTCCCATCTTCTTTAAAGTCTTCCCTCGGGTATTCATACATATTGATCAGATTCCCTCTCAATCTTCTCTTCTCCAGACTAAACAGGCCCAGCTCACTAAGTCTTTCCTCATACAGTAGATGCTGCAGTCTCTTAATCATCTTCATGACCCTACACTGGACCCCCTCTAGAAGTTCAATGTCCTTCTTGTACTGGGGAGCCCAGAACTGGACACAATACTCCAGATGTGGCCTCACCAGAGCTGAGTAGAGGGGCAGGATCCCCTCCCTCGACCTGCTGGAGATGCTCCTCCTGGTGCAGCCAGGAGTCCATTGGCCTTCTTGGCCACGAGGGCACACTGCTGCCTCATGGTCAATTTGTTGTCGACCAGGACTCCCAAATCCCTCTCTACAGGACCTTGTTTTGTATAAGAGCAAGTAAATAAAAATCTTTTTGTACTGAACAGTTGATAAATGTTCGCAATTTATCATCCTATCCTCATACCTATTCTGGATGTCACCCCTATATTGTTTTGCTTTCAGTACTGGATCAACTAGCTTTTGACTTTGGAAAGTCTTTAAATTTCATCTGAGATGAGTCAGGTACATGAAGACTGTGAAGAGAGCTCAGAATCTCAATCTGTGGAGATGAAAACGTGGAAGGAGATTAAAAAAATGAATAGAAAGTCAAATTAAATCTTTCCTCTGTATTACTGCCCCTGCAAATGTGACTCTGACTCATTTCCATGCAAATGTATATAAAGCATTTGGTCAGTCTCCTGCAAATAACCTATGTCAAAATAATATATAGTAAAAGGAGGACAGGAACATTTAGTGCATTTCTTATTCTACAGTAATCCATTAGTGCATCACACCTGGCACTAATGTAAATATTATAGTCTCATTGTATATTAAACAGACATTTTAAAGTATAAATATGAGACGAGATAAAATATGCAACCAGATGTGCAGAATAGTGACTTATTTTCCTCATCTGGAGGCTGACTATCAAACAACAGGTGTTTACCTTTTTTTTATAGTTACTTTTAAAAAAAAGTAAATGAAATTGATAAAAGAATAGCTTGGTTGTCTGAGCATTGCACTGAGAGCTAATACTGATGTTAAAAAGTCTATTTTCTTTCATAGTCTTATGCAAACCATTTCCCCTCTCTGTCTCTGATAGGCAACCTGTAAAGCAGGAACAACAATGGTTACCTAATTCACTATGATATGAGAATTATTTGACATTTGCAGATTACTTTGAATTGGAAATTAGCCAAGCTTCACATAAAATGCAGAGTGTACAATCAATGAAAATAAAAGGTTTCTATTGCTATAGTTTCTAGAGCGAATCTGCGTTCTGCTTCCACTCACATTCACGATGGAATTGTCATTTTCTCTTTTCTCCTGGTCTTTTTTGCTCATTTTTTGGGAATAGTCCTGTTTCCCAACTTCTTCACCACTTATTCTAAAATAAAATTATAAATTCAGCTACCAGAGAAAGAGTTTCCCTGTTCAATAGGACATAGGTACATGTTTTTTTCCCCATATCAAATTGATAAAATAGTATTAACTATTTTTGTGAACAGTTTTTGATCATATTATACAAAGCATTTTTTTCCATTTTGACCTTTATTTGTTAATAGTTTTGTGAAGGAATTAATAGGAAATTCAGACCCCCATTTATTTTTAACCAGAAAATTTGATTTTTTTGGAAGGTCAAAGGTATTTGCCATTTTGGAGTGGGAAAGGAGCCCTGTACACAGCGATTACCTCGCAGATTTCAACATTGACACAACAGAGATCCAAGAAACAAAGTGTCTGGTGACCAAAGTGTTGTGTAGTTAGGTGTCTTATCCTTACTACTTTTGTATTTTCCATTGCAATTTTTCTCACTGAATACTGACTTGCAATATAAGAATTTGATGATCACAGAATTTTGTAGAGAAGTAGTTGTGCCAGATGTATGCTTATCTTTGGAGGGTGGTTGTCAGTGACTATTTGCGATTTGCAGGTTCATAAAGTTCCCCTTAACTCCAGTAACATCAGGCCTTCTCCACAGTGGAATTTGTGGAGGTCAGGGTGTAATGGATTAGTGCTCCACATAACTACCTAGTTCACAGCCAGCTGGCTTATCTGCAGGACAATGTTTTTGTATTTGAACTTACTCTTTTAATTCTGGTTCTGCAGATTACTTAACCCTGTGTTTAATTTTGCGCTTTGCAGAAGTTGGGTCATGGTACTTGATATTAGACCATTAATGGATGAATTTGCTACTTTTTGCTTGGAACTTTATGTTAGAAATTTCCAATGAGAAAAAAAATGTATCAGAATATATGGGGAAAAAAAAAAACAGTACTTGCAGCACTTCCATGCTATTCTTCACATGCCACTGTGAGAAACACCTTTAAGCAACGTCTACCCAAATGAAAAGACAAGACAGCTGCATGGTGGCGGGTGGGTATTCCTCATAGTTGTCGGACAGTCTCATAATTTAGAGCCATTGCAGCTAAAGCCTTTTTAGTTACACTGATAATTGATTGTTCACAATCACTATCTAAACACACCAGCAGCTTGCACAAATAAGAAATGACTCCGGTATACCTGTTCATCCTAGATGCAGATCGTGCGTTGTATTTTTCCACCCAAGGCAAGGTCTGCATGAGCCCTGTGTCAGTAATGCCAGTCTCGATAGTACTGGAAAATTACATTCTCTTCTAAATCATAGCACATGTACAAAAGATGACAAGCCATGATGTCCTAGGTAATAGTCAACTTTCAGTAAAACAAGATTTAATGGATTGAGCTACTCTCAAGCTACTGCAGAAAGTGTAATGAATGTTACATTTGCTCCCATAGATACCTGAACATTAGTATTTAAATAGCTAAAATTACTTAGAATACCTACTGGGAGGAACATTGTAACATAAAACTAAATTCTCAACTACTTGGAAATGCAGAATGATAAACCTGGAAAAAAAGGCAGTAAGAAAGTGTTTTGAATCTACTTATGCTGAGGGCTCAATTGGTTTTTGAGAAAATACATAAAAATGATTTAAAAAAAAGTTAATAATTGAAGTTCTGTGGTTTATACTTTATGGTTGGCTGAATAATGTATGAGATGAAGGCCCCGCTCTACAAAATATTAGGTACCTAAATCCATTGAAATCACTTTGAAGTTAGGCACAAATTGTCTTCCTGGATTTGGGCTTCTGTGATGAGGAGCTCTGTGTCATTTGTGAGTCATGAGATCAAAGCCCTGGGTGCAGCTGTGAGACAAAAAGACAACTTTCTGTCGCAAACCACGGATGAGACAGGCTTTATTTGCTTCTAGTTCTTGCTTATATTCCTCAGAACAAGATAAACTTTGCCTGCCTATACAGAGAGACTCCTCTATAAGGGTTTCTAAACAGGGAACTTCCAGAGGAAGTTGCTAACTACATCTGTGTTTTGAGTTTCAAAATACATCTGCATCTCCTGTTGGCAATCAGTGGGAGGACCCTGTGTCCTCAGAAAAACTTTATGGATAAATGGACATATAATGAAGGAAAAAGTGCATTTAACCAAGCAAAACAAAAGATAAAACACGTGGAAAAGAGTTAGCGTGTTCAGCCAAGCCCCTGAGATCCTTAAGCAATGTGCTAGTAATAAGTAGAGAAAGAAAGGTACAAATCTTCAGAGATCTTCTATAACAACTTCTTAGTCTGGTCTGGCCCTGTGCTGCTTACACAGATTAACAACCAAAAAATCATTTACTTCTGAAATATCTCATTCGATCACTTCCTTTCTGTGTATACCCCAGATGGACCAGTGTATCTGTGAAGGAAAGGAGGGATTATATATCATGTCTACAATTTACTGCAAATCTAAGATGTTTATATCAGCAGCAGGTGTGATGCACTTACATACCAAGGGCAAAAGAGGAAAACAGTTGCTATTAAGTGGTTTTGATCTTATGTTTCAAGATGCAGTGTGCTTACATCAATCTCATTTCAATGACAGCCTGTCCATGTTGAATGTTTGAACTGAAAGGCAGTGGTTTAAGTGTAATGTGAGCACATAATTCTTTATCTTCTCAGCTCCCATACTCCCGAGGACTTCCATTTTCACCCTTGTAGCCATATGAATCTGTGCTTTTATATGACTTTAAAGGAATCTATAAAGGTGGCAAGGGAGCTATCTTTGGGATAAGTAGCCATGGGATAGGAACTCCTTAGTAATTTAAACTGTACGTTGGTTTGTCACTGGCACTTGTTTCTGTGTGAGCATTTCTAATTTCCTAGTACGTCATGTCTAGGACAGGGCAGGCACAGACTTTCCCTGAAAAACTGGAAATGTGTGAGAGGGTGACTGATCAGGAGAGACCTGCGAAAGTTTGATGCCTCTGGGGAGAGTAAGAACAGATTTCCAAAGGAAGAAAAATACATCATGAAAAGAGACAGAGAGGCTCCTCTATAAGGGTTTCTGAAAATCTAAGCTCGCCTAAATAGCCATTGTGGGGTGATATACTTTAAACAGCACTCACATGCAAAAGTGTGTTTTGGCTTATTCCTTGTCCACTTGGCACATCTTCCTTAGTTCATATGGAGGTGTCTGTGCAGGTCTCCACACTGTGTGGAAGCAAGTTATTCAATTGCCTCCGATCCATATGCTGCTCCTACGAGACAAGTTGTTTGTCCCCTGAAATTCTGGGCACAGATCATCAGCAACTGAGTCAAATGACTTCAAAGCACTATCTTCAAAAGCAACAGAGCAATGCCTAATTGTCAAATAAATTAATTTTTCTGTGCAATATATAACACAAAAACTCTGTATCCTTTTCTCACAGTTTAAGCTTTTTTTGTATATACCTTAGGTAGAAATCATTTTATTCCCATATCTTGGAAAGCCTATGAAAAGGGAAGATTGTTCCATGTAAAGTTTCGGTCTACCATGACTATATTTCTCCTTGTATTCAAGTTAGCTCCAAACTACACTTTTGTTTTTATCATTAGAGAAGGTAACATTCAAAAGGTCATAGACGGCTAGGCTATGTAAAAGTTATATAATGGTTCACGAACAGATAAAAACCACAAAGGATTTTTAATCATTAGTAATATATATTATGATGTTAACGGGAAGTCCATTACAATAAGCAAGAAGAAAGTACTCAAGTGTAAAGGGGCACAAAGGCTTCCGGAGAAGAATAAAAATAAGTGGTTAGGACACTAGAGCAGGCAAACGCTCCGCTCCTATTTCAGCTATCTATGCTATTAGATAGCTCAGGTGCTATTATCACCTAAGGATCTCATTATTCAATCTGTATTACATCTTTCGTTTGGATGACTATGTAAGTATATACCCAACTCCCATGGGCTGAATGATGTAAATATGGAGCTGGTTATCTCCTATTTATATTCAAAGAATCAGGTATGAAGTACCCAAGCGTCCTTTCAGGACCCAGCTACACCAAACTCAGTCACACAGAGTCATATGAAGGTTCCCCGAGCTTTTTTGCTAGGCATTGCAACCTGCAGCAGCAGCACCAGGCACTGTCAGTGATGGCAGCAGCCACAGTTCTGCTATGTGTCACTTTTAAGAGGCTGGAGACCTGCTGGTTCTACACACAGCATGACTCATGTTACATTACCTAAGAAGGATGCACCTATCTACAGCACAGATAGTTTTATGTTTGGAAATAGGAGATGGGAACATACAGTGCCTAAACAAGTCTCTTAGGAGATAGCATGAGTTTTAAGGGATCCAGATCTTTCTTATCTTTTCCTTTTTCCAGCCTTGTCATGGACATGCTGTTGCATCCAAATTACAACTGAGCCTGAAAGGAAGGATCCTAAACCCGTGCCAATCATCAGACTCTAGCTCATGCACAAGTGATACAGGTACATTCCCTGTAACGATAATAGGGTAATACTTACGGATGCCACAGCGCAGGGTATCACAGTGCTGAATTCTGCACGCACTTTTCTGAAGTAAAGGCATGGGTACAACCCGTCGGCTGCACCTCAGTCCGAGTGTAGTCCCCTCTGCTATCAGTCATGGGCAGCTGCCACAGATTATGATGCAATTCTACACATACTCAAGCTCTAAATCTAGTTCTACGCAGCTTTCAAAGTTGCATTTCTTTAATGATCAGAACTAACCATTTTTTGTCAGACACCTCTGACATCTTGGACTTGCACTGTTAGGGTGCTCTGCTACATCTCTCTCCCTTTTTTTTTTCAGTAACGTTTAAATTGCAGCTTCCTGATAACATAACTAATGTTTGGTTAGCACAGCCTAGTCACACGTAATCCTTGCTCTAGGGTCATCAAATAGCTCAGTCTACAAAAATAATGGTCCATTAGAGGAGAGAGAGAGCGCATGAAGGCAAGAGAGGCTGCTTTGGTAACTACTTGTTATTAATAACTGTTGGTTACAGCAGTATCACTGGGACCTTCAACAAACAGCATTGAGCAATTGTAATTATTGACTTTAAAGGAATACCCAGTACCAACTTGTACCAGCAACATTATGTATGACTATCCTCAGGGAGACCATCAGGCCTTAGGCTGAGTAGCACATAATTATATATTCAGGTTGTAGTTGATAGGGGACAGCAAAAACATCCTCATCTGTAAAGAATTTCCTGGAACTTTCTCATGTAGGCAATGGTTGTTGACTCTCAGGCCATCATGATACAGCTAAAAGAGCAAAGGAGCTACGCTGTGGGGAAGGAAAGAAGCATTTGCAGAACTTTCTGAAAGCTGTTACCCTCGGCAGAACTAGCTCTCTAACTGCCTGATGGACTTCAGTAGGATTAGCAAGCGAAAACAATGACAATTTTAAAAGCCCTTAAAATCTGGGAGCCTAAGAGAGCAGGACAGTGAGCAGTTCCAAGGCTCTAAGAGATTCGAGTTAATCGCCTGGGAAGTTCCTAGAACATCTGAGAGCTCAACTAAGACCCTGTAAATGTCAAGTATGTGTCCAATTCAATAGATCAGCTTTGCTCTCCTAAACACCTTGTTAAAGTTCTGTTATTTAGTTCTAGTTCTGATGTCCTTGTGAATCCATGGAAAAACTATGAACTTGCACAGTACTTCAGGTACATTGGTAGAATTAAATGAATCTAAATCAGACATGAGAACACAACACACTATGGAAAAAAATGTATTATTGTGGATTTGAGCTTGGAAACAAAAATGTAGCAGCTGTAGAAATAAAAATCTTGCCTGTTCTGCGCACCTATGACACCCACTCTTCATGTGAGCTGGGCAAAGCACTACATTGGGACCTCTGGTTAGCCGCTTTTAAAATGCATATATTTCTAAACTGAAAAATGAGAACACTACAATGGCAGAGGACAGCAAAAATCATTAACTTTATAATGGGTTTTGTACTACTGATGAAACTCAGTTTAAATTCCTTATTTTTAAGGAATTTTTTAGGGAGGATTTCACATTATGTTGCTTTTTCTTAATGACTATCCATCAGTGACCAAGGTTTTACTCTTGAAACTGGATTGCATTATTGAGATTCTATTACTCCTCCTATTGCTTTGTAATTACCTTGTTCTACTTCCTCCTTCTACCAAACCCATTGATCTACAGCAAAAATGTTGCCTTCAGTAACTTATATTTTTTTTCCCTCTGAGCTCAGATTAATCAGGTTCTTTTTACCTCAAGGTTGCCATTGGTGTATTAGATTAAGTCAGTGCACATGGCATAAAAAGGCAGACTGATGATTTTGTGCAATTGCATGAGCAATTCTCTCTTCTGTTTCCAAAGGAGTGTAAAAACAAACTGCAAGCATATATTGAATGCTGTCATCAACTGCAATCTAGCGCTAGATGTGCTGTTTCCAGCATCATATTATTTTAATTTAGATTGAATTGTAGAGTAAACAAAGTACCATTTTATTGTGTTTGCAAGAACATTATTAAAATCCAAGCTAATATTTACAGTCCACAGTCTACATAATAAAGTTTTTAGTAAAGTTATAAACACAAAAAAAGGAACTTAATGTAAATATTTAAAGCACAGAGATCCTTATCTAGCCTATGCCTAGGGAAGATGGAGGTGGCAGCTACAAACAGTTTTTCCAGATCTTTTAGCCAGGTTGTGATGTAAGCAAGACATGACCTAATTCTCATTCGGAAGCCACACAGCCCGTTTTGCATCATCTGATGCCTCAGTTGCCATGTCCCAACTAACAGACCAGCAGCATTTTAAAGACTCTTTCAGACATAAACATCTTACAAATCTTTCTAACACATTCCTGCCTTTCAGCATCTCCCAGCTGTATTTGCATTTTTCATGGCAAGATAATTATATTTTCAGATGACATGACTTATGGTCTTGATGTATATTTAGCAATGTTCTTAGGAAAGTAATATTTTTTTGAATGTCTTATCATCCTCAGTAAACAGAATGAGTCATATATAAACGGATGTGGCCTTGGCTTTTTCCACAAGTAAGCATACTGCTTTCTAGTGACTTCCTATGCAACGCCAATGTCATATTTGTTGCTCTGCTTAAGTAATGCAATCAATATAGGTCCTCCAAACAGGCAGATGGAAGTTTAACCCAGTGGGCAAGACTGAAAAGTATTTTGTAAAAGACCAATATTTCAGGAGATCTAGGAGAGTTGGGAACTCAATTTTAATGGAGTACGCACTGCTGTAGGCTTCTTTGAAACTTCCTAATTAATGTCAAAGCCATGTACGCAAAAAATAAACAAACAAATGAAAAATATCTATCAAACAACAAAAAACAACACCAAGGGGTGACATAGGGTGTAGAAATACCCTGAACTGTGCCTATAAGCATGGGTTCTCTACTAACTTATGGAAAGTAGAAACTTAATATTTTGAATATTAATATTTGAATTAATATTTTGAAAGTTAATATTTGAATGTTTGTTTGAAAGATAGTTTCTTCTGTTTTGGCCAAAAGAGACAAGGTGATCCATAATGGTTTGTTTTAAGTAATTTTGTTATAATTCTTTAAAATACACAATAATGCCCTAACTATGCTGGGTACTTCACACTGTTATTCCATTAAAGTCTGCTGCAGCATAGCTGTCAGAATTGTCACTAAGTATAAAGAAATATCTGCTCAAGAATCAGGGGTGTAATGCATTTTTTCAGTGTGTTTTATACTAAACAAAGTAATAATGAATTGAGATAACAAAAAAGCTTTTCCTTTTCTGTAAAGCAGCACACCTAGTGAGAAGTGCAATGCAAACGTAAAGCTTGAACTAAACAGGTTGTATCTTTAGACTTATATTATACATTATTTTAGCAACTATTTTTTAACTTCAACTCATCTAAAAATCTTTGCTTTGACTTTATCACTGCTATCCCTCGCTCTTTCTTCACTCTACGGTGCTATTTTCACAAAAATATCTTGGCAGTGATCTTTTTTTGCTTTCATTCTCTTTGACTTCTCTGCTGGTTTCGATTCTGAAGGCTGTCTGCTTCCATCTTATCTTTTCCTCTGTTACAGGGTATTTTGCTGTGCTCATGTATTATCAGCCTTCATTTGCCACGTGATTTATGGATCATTGATCCTTCCTCCTTTAGCTCTATCACTTTTGCCACTCCTGTGAATTCCTTCTCACAGGCAGTTTTCCTAATGTTTTATTGTCGGTTTTAAAAACTGAATTTTTAAAAAAGGCTAAATGACTCAAGTTCAAGTCCTCAAGCTATTTAAGCTGCTAATTCCGATTCATTCAATCAGGGTCCATTTTTGATTTTGCCCATAATGACTGTTAATTTTAAAAGAAGCTTTCAATACTTACGTAGCTAGATTAATGTTTAAAAAAATAGAAAAAAAAAGTGAATTTATCTCCACATTGTTTGTAGTCTGGATGCTATTCTGGCTGGCACAATAGCTTCTTGGCGTTCCTTCTTCCTCACATTATGCTACCTCTTGCTTGATTTTTTCCTGAGGGAATAAGTGTTAAAAAGATAAATATCCTTATTATGCTTTCTGAGCTTCTTTGTCTCATTTATAAATTAAGATGGGTAGAATTTCCTTACCTCCTGGAGGGATATAAGAAAAAAAAAGTAGACTACAGGGACACAGTGAGGAAGGAGAGAGAGGATGAAGTCTTAGAATTACTGTTTGTCAGTGTGTGATCAAAAGCATGCAAGGGCAACAGAAAGGGTGAAAATGGGTTCAGTAGATCCATTAAGTGTTCTGAAACTAAATGGTAAATCATAGCTGGAAATCTTGAAAGTTCTGATACTAAAGTGCCTAAAAATTGCTGATAAGGAAACAGTATGAACAACCTGGAAGAGGTTCTGAGACTCTGTTAGGACGGATAGTTGATTGATACCACGGTAAGGGAAGAACCACTTAAAGGAGACTGTAACATTGATTAAGAGCAAATAGTCATCCCGAGACCACGAATAAATTTAGATGAGAAATTAGAGAAAAAGGTCCTAACTATTGCAAGAGGTAGTCAGGTATTGGAGAAAACTTTGAGCAAGAGTAGGAAATTTAACTGGCTTTGTAGTAGAATTTGGTCAGCTGGGGAATATGTGAGTTCTGGGGTTATCAGATGACCTAGTGACTGCAGAAATCCCCCCTTAGATTCATTCTTTTTGAAGATTCCCAACAGAAAATATCATAGCAATATTAACAGTTTCACAGGAAGTTTTAATTTTGAATAAATTTGCTTTTCTGGCCGAAAATCATTACGTCAACTAAATTTCATTCACCTTTGTATCAATGAACTAGTATACAGGCCTTCTGTTAGTAGACTCTGTGAACAAGTAAGCAATATATTTCATGGTACAAGTAATGTATAACAACACTCAAAATTATTCAAGTGACATTGCTAAATCTATGAAGTCTTTCTCAGGCTCCTTATTTTTTTAAAATCCCTTTTCTCAGGATTCTTATTTTTTAGCGGTAATCACACAGTGCTGCCAAGCTTTAGCTATTATTTAAACTCTTAATGCGTGTGCAGCTCTTTTTACTGAGATACTCACAGAATCCAAGAATGGTTTGAGGTTGGAAGGGACCTCTGGAGATCACCTAGTCCAACCCCCTGCTCCAGCAGGGACACCCAGAGCACGTGGCACAGGGTGGCATCCAGGCGGGTTTGAAGATCTCCAGAGAAGGAGACTCCACAAAGAGCCTCTCTGGGCAGCCTGTTCCAGGGCTCTGTCACCCTCATAGGAAAGAAGTTCTTCCTCACATGGAGATTAAACTTCTTATACTTCAACTTACACCTGTCTCATCCTGTCCTGTCACTGGCCACCACAGAGAAGAGCCTGGCCCCTTCCTCCCTCCAATCACCTCTCGGGTACTTGAACATGTTGAGCAGATATCCTCTCAGCCTTTTCTTCTTCAGACCAAACAGGCTCAGCTCGCTTAGTCTTTCCTCCTAAGATAGATGCTCCAGTCCTTTAATCATCTTCCTATCTCTATGACAGATCCTCTCTAGACTTCATATCCAAAGAGATGCACAAAAAGAACGATGCCAGACAGGTTCTGTAGGGAGACAGTTACAAGTTGTGTGATTGTTGCTGGGCTAGAAAGCTGTTCTTCACTCACCATCTTGAGTCACCAATGTATTCTGGTCGTAAACAGAGCTATCATGCCTGAGTCACGACTCAGGTGTTTCAGCATGCTTAGGAAAATGAGCTGCAGAATCAGGAGTCCTTTCACTTGTCCATTTAGACAACTTTAATACTTTGTTCTAAATATTTGGTGTTGTTCACTGACTGTGGGATCAAAATGATGGAAAAGCATTGGAAATGTGCAACTTGGAACTACAAATCAGAGCCCTTGTTTGGAAATTAGTGAGGCTGACGCATTCTGAAGCAAGAAGATGAAATTTTCCAGAACTTAGAGGATTTAGACGTATGAGCTACTTTTCCCAGATTGTACAATTATGTAGTTCCATATATGTGGTAAGATAACTTGCCTGGCATATGCTTATGCAAGAAAACATTTTTTCATATGAAAATGCTAGCCACAGAAACCATTCTGGCATCCAAGGACCGTACAATCTGACTTCAGTCTAACGCAGATGGGGCCAAGGAGTCACCTGAGAATTGGTTCAAACAAACCAAGCAATTTTGTGTCACTTTTAAAATAAAGTGTTGAAAACAAAGTTTGATTTATAGTTCAAAGAAAAAGTACATGCAAACCTTACGCTGCCTCGTATTGCATTAGGTATTGATCACAGTCTAATACATTTCATACACCAATTCTAATTTTTTAAACATTTATTAGTACAGTGAATCTTCATAAGCAGACAATATTCCTCTTCAGTGATGTTTAGGTCTTCCATTAAAAGCAATTAGTTCATTGCAAATAGGTAAACAAGTACCCTCTAGTGACCACCTAACAAAACTGAAACTACTCTAAAATATTGCATTAGAAAAACTATCAGAACGCCAGGTACATTTGCAACCAGGAATGAAAATGGATGAGGTTTGGCCAGAAGTATTAAAAAAAGAAAGCTTCAAGGGTCACTCGATAAATATTGATGCTCCTCCCACACCAACCGATGCATCCCCGCTTCTTTTAAATAAGCCTCCATTTACACAGCCTAAGCCACCAGGTGACATAACTGGTGATCTCAAAAATCTGCTGATGTAAACATCAGATAAGGATTCAAATTGTTTGAATATCTGTGTTTATATATATATATATATATATGTATATATATGTTGCTTCAGAGAGAAATCACCTGCAAACTTCTTGAATGGTAAGTATAATATAGTTTTCCTGTAGCTCAAATACTGTTGCTCAAATTTTTGTTGGTCCTGCTTTCCTTTTGCTTTCAGGGAACTTTTTATATAGAAAATTTTTGTATTCTGTGAAATACAAGATAAAATATTTGGAATTCATATTTAAATAGATATTTGGCACAATTTAAGCTAAATCAAGAACTACATGATGCATATCTTAGTGAATTTTAATGAAATCTACTTTTTGCCAGCAGAAAGATGCAAATAATAGGACATCCTATTATTATTTCCTATTATGACTTTATGTTTATTTGCATTGGCAAAACTTTTTCACACCCTAAGGTTATTTTAGGACACCAGATATTGTTTGCTATCCCTAATAGATCTATATGAAAAAAAATATTTCTAAATATTGCACCTATCTCATTGGCAGATATTTATTCTATATACTAGGATAAAATAATAGAAAATAATGTTTTCTAGAAATAGAAAAATAATGCTTCTATACATGAATGATTTAATTATATTTGCTCAAATTAAAATAGATTATTATTACTAAGGGTCTATCGCAGTTATTTACTAAATACAAAATAGAAAATATTTCAAAGAAGGACCCATATGTTTTCCATAATAATAAGCAGTGAAACACATCTCAACTACTCTGAGACTACTACCTGCCTTTACTTATGTTACGAATGTACAAGACTCGAGGAATTCAAGACAAAGAAAATTATCTTTAAAAATATCTAGTATATGAATACTGTACTGAAAGATAAACTTTTCAAACTTCCTTTTCTTCTTTCTTAAATTATATTTGTTTAAAGTGACAAACTTAAAATAAACTATATACTCCTATATTTTACAAATTCAAGACAGGTTGTTTTCCACTGTTAGTGTCATTTTGACAGAATTTTCAGCTACATTAGCCCCATTTTCAAGATAATGTTTTCTTCAATTTTAAAAGAAAGTATGGCCTATATGATATATCTTTTAATAATTCTTCCTTTTAAGGTAGAACTCCTTCCTGTCCAGAAGATTAGTTTAACATAACAAAAGATCTTCTTTTCAATTTCAGTGAAATTGCAAGAGCAATTCTTGGAGAAGAAATAAAATTCATAGAGATATTTTGCAAAATAAATTATTAATACTAGAGAGAAATTATAACCTGAGATGCAGTCTGATGTATATAATAGGAACAGAATTATATTCTGAAAAATCGATATTCTGTTGCAGTTATACCAGTCTGTTTTTCCGTAGAGATCATACACTGAAAAATTCCACTGTTAGTTGCTTCTGCAATGTGGATACTATTTAATTCACGGTTACTCACACACGAGTTCAGGTTAACCACCAGAAAGGTAGAAGCCACCCTCTTAGGTTTTATCTTTTAAGTATTACAAATGAGGGCAATGCCAGACATGGACTTTTTCCAGAAACACAAGAAGTTTAGAGAACCAAATTAATCTCCTTAGGACAAAAAAATGAAAGAACACTCAATAAAAGCTGTAGGAGAAGATAGTCACTGGCTGAATAATTTACATGGAAAGAAATATTGGGAGGGAAAGGAAAAGAAAAGAAGAGGATAAAGCCTCCTTAAAATACAGAGAAGAGGAAAGAAGAACAAGCCAAAGAACAAGCTGAAGAAGATCAAGAAAAGCTGATATGAAGGATAGAGATATTGTCATAAAACTAAATTTGATATACGTATCATCAACATGTTGGAAATAATATGCACTAGTATTTGACTAATGCTACTTTTCCACACTTGAAGTGACCATTCATCATTTTATTTGTTTGACAACTGATCAATATACGTTTGCAAACTGGATGAAGTAGTTTATGCGCGGTCTCCTGGAAAACAAAAAAGAAAAAGTTTGAGAATTTTGGTGTAGCTGTGAGATACTTCTAGGGTATGGCACCATCCACTCTTCTAGGAAAACAGTGTCAGTATTTTTCCCCGAAAAATGAATGCTGTGATGTGTTTTTACTCAACTTCATGTAGTTTTACTTTCCTAAAGTTCAGTTAATTTCTATTTTTTCCCCTATATTTGTCACTTTTCTATTTCATTTTAATTTCCATTACTTTCTGACAGAATATATCTTTGTAGCACTACCTAATTTCTACAAACATAATTGACTGTATGGCAAGATACACGTACATCTAATACGTAGAAGAAATACACTTTTACTAGTATATTAATCCCCTAGTGATGACGTTTGTTTTAGAAAGCAACTTACTTTATCTAAGTGCAATCTACACAACAGGGAAACTCCAAGATCATGAGTTAGAATTTACTGTGCATTTTCATTAGGAAATAATTAGCAAATAATGAATGTGTAGAAATGTTCAACCCATTAATTCAACAAGTAAGCTAGCTGTGATAAGGAATTATTCCTACTTACTTTTCTTCTCTGGTACTGTGCATTGTAACCTCAGTTGTATTTCTGAAGTGTTATGAATTATTGTGAGACATTCTGATCGCTTTTCTTTTCTTTTAGGATTTTTTTAGGATTTCTACCTCAAGACTATATTATTATTGATTATTACAGACCAGAACATTCCAGCAGCCTAGTATTTAGGCTTTTCCTAAGTTAGGAGATGTTCATGATGGAGGTCTTTGCTTCACAGACTGAATCACTGTGCTCACTTTTGGAGGCAGCTACCACAAACCTCAACCTTTTATAGATTCGGCCAACATACCTAAAAGCTTTTGTCTGAGAATAAATTTGCAGCTACTGGTCACTACAATTAATTGCTGGACACCTTGGGAAGTATCCTCACTAAGCAGGCTCTCATTGTGTGTCCTGCCCCTCAATTTATTATGAATGATTTATCATTAGCTTTAGGGTTGATTTATACTCACTTTCAGAGTGTACTTTCACTGTCTAGGCTTCTATTTTAGCTTTTTTTTCATAGCAGTAAAATGGAATACTCAAAAGTGGTAGGATATTGTTTCATATATTTATCATTCAAAAAAAAAAGATTGTGCAGCACAGTAGAATGAATTACTGTCATATTTTATTTTAAGGAGGCAGGTAACAAAGCCATCAGTAAATTAAATACTATGATAAGCATAGAAAAATGCAATGAAAATTCTGTTAGACATGTAAAATGTGAGTTATTTGATCTTCTTTTTTAAAGATACTAGAACTTTTCTTCCTGATAAATACCAAAGTCTATAATAACTGGCAGGAGACGATGTGGCCTTTCTTGTTTAGGCAATAATGCAGATTAATTACTAGATGACTGAAATCAATATCTGACAAATAACAACACTAAATCACTTGGCTTATTAAATTAAGCAGACAATATAAAATTTTAAATATCATTTCACACATCACAACTTGTATAACAGTTGCCAAATAAGGCACTCTCAAAGCAACAAACAAAACAAACAAAACCATGCAGCAGTGCATCCTTCTCACTGTAGGTATTTGCTTGAATTTGCAGTTCCTCAGCCCACAAAAATTAATGAAATCATACTACTCTCTTACTCTGACTACAGGACTGGAATGATGCATATTTACTGTATATACAATTTAATTATTAAACAATCATATTTTTAATGAAATGTTGCAGTATGGTTACCTTTGGTGAATTTTGCTTGTGCTAATGGATCCACTATTGTACCATTAGCAAGATCATATTTGAAATAAAATGGTATGAATGTATTTTAATCTACTCTTGGGAAAAACAATTGCAAGAAAGGTTACTCTTTGACTACTTATGTGAATTAGTTTCTTATGTCAAATCATTGTGTAGAAACCAAAGCTGCGGTCAGCCCACTTACAATTCCATTTGATTCCTTCTG
Organism: Crypturellus tataupa; assembly: GCA_034781795.1. Classification (NCBI taxonomy): domain Eukaryota; kingdom Metazoa; phylum Chordata; class Aves; order Tinamiformes; family Tinamidae; genus Crypturellus; species Crypturellus tataupa. The sequence goes on along the minus strand of JAWLRI010000963.1, from coordinate 2,230,376 downwards.
GGAAAATCTTTGTATTATTATTCATACTGTGAACATTCTTCTGAACATTTACTAGAAGACTAAAACCTAACAGTAATTTTAAAGGTAGAGATAGTATAATCATAGCCAAGAAAATAACTAAACCCATAGTTGTTCTAGGATCATGACTTAGGTTGTTTCATTCTGGCTCCAGTTTAGGGGATTTTAGGAATAAAAAATAAAATAAAGATAGAATTTACCAAAATTTACCAATGTTTCTGTGGTAGTGAAACATTTCTAATTTCCAGTTAATGATTCTTGCAGAAAACCTTTTCTTTCAGAAATTTCAGAAATGTATTTATGCAACATCTAGGCTGTTATTTGTTGAGTTGAATTTCCTATAAAGAGTGGCAGCAAAGCCAAGGCCAAACAGGGAATTAAAGGGAACTTCGCCCCAGAAAGGTGAACAGTTTCACCAGCTCTGGCTGCTCTTAATGGAAGTACCAGGAAAAGAGAACTGGAACTGGAGAGGGCTCCTTCCAGGTTGACTTAATCCCTAGATTACATTAATGGTTAGCTTTCTTGGGCATGGTTTGCTTGCAATAGTACAAACTACTTACCCTGTTTCTTTCAATGACACTTAATGATAACATAACTATAAAAACCATTCTAACATGCTACTATGAAAGAATATGTGCTGAAGAAATTAGCTTTTTCTGTTTTAATGTTGCCTGAAAATTATTATATCCAAAACCCTACATGATGTGCTTAAAACAACTTAGTCTTAAAATTATCCAATCTAATGATTTCAAGATTAATTAATTAAGGCTGTGTAGCTTAATTAGGTTCACTATAAAAGGTTCTGGAGTCTCCAGGGTCAAAATAAATAAATAAATAAATAAACACAGCTTTTGCAGAATGAAGCATCACACGTATGGCCAGAATTTTTTGAAGAAACCAGTCTGCAAAAAGTTACAGACGATCCTGGTGATGCCATAAATATTTGGATTTTTGAAAAAGATTCAATAAGCTCCTCCTCTTAGCCTTTTAAGAGAGAAAACCTGTCATATGTCACACAGGAAGGATCTTCTGTACCTGATTAAAGGTTATGGTACACGGAAAGGAGCAAATGGACTGCAAACCAAAGAGGTTCCTTAGGTCCCCCTAAAATCAGCATTGAGATTGACGGCGTAAGGATACTCTGGTGATCCGGAGGGAGTCGCAGAATTATTCAGAATGAGCCAAAATGAAGCTGGCGGTGGGTAGCTGGAGAGGGATCCCACAAGGTTTGGTGATGCGGTAATGAAATGTCAGAGGAAATTCAGCGGCCGTTAGAGCTCCTGAATTACAAACGAGCCCATTAAAGAGGCATCAGGAATGACTGGGTTAGAGCGGCTGTGGCCATTAACCAGCTGAAATACTTAGTCATGATAAGGAAGCTCGAGCTTTTAATATTTTCTTTCTGATAAAACAAATTCTAAAATTATTAAGAAAACTTGTCTCAATACAAAATAACTCCCGAGAAATTAATCATGGAGAACTCAGCATTTTAAGGTTACAAAGCAGGTTTAAATCAGCCCTCATCAGACTAAAAATAAAACAAAAAATAAACAAATTAAAAAGTTGCGCTAAGGGACTCAGCACGCCCAAAGCACTTTTCTCCTCACAGTTTGCAACAGGTGTTTGCTGCTGCATGTTTGCATTTACTTATTTATTTATTTATTATTTTTTGGCGTTGAGCTGCCCTCATCGTAGGGCTTTTCTTTTTCATGCATTTTCTTTTTTTCAGTTAACGATGCTCCGAGGCCCGTCCCCAAAGACGCAGCCCGCGGCGGCCGCTCCGGCACGCGCGCGGCTCCCCGAGGAGCCCCTCGCCGCTCCGGCTAGCCAAGTTTAGGGGATTTTCTTGTTTATTTTTTCGCTCCGGTGCCGGCACGGCGCGGCGGGGACCCCCTTCTCCCCCTCTCCTCTCGCTCCGCTGCCAGACGCTTCCCCCAGCCAAAGCCGCCGCGGGAGCCGCTGCCCGGCGCGGAGAGGGGCGGGCGGCAGCGCCGCCTCGGGCGGCCCCTCCGCCCGCCCTTCCCCGCCTCCCGCCCCGCCGCGGGCCTCAGT
>JAWLRI010000963.1:2178645-2227993 GCA_034781795.1 Crypturellus tataupa | reverse complement strand
CGGCGGGGAGGGAGGCGCGAGATGGCGCCCGGCGGCGGGCGGGCGGTGGGGTCTGTCCCTCCTCGGTCTGTCCCTGGTCAGGGCGGCCGGAGGGTGGGAGAGGGGCCCGGAGGTGCCACGTGAAGTGGCGTCGTCGTCGCAGGGACGAGGGCGTCTGGAGCGCGTGGCGGGTGGGGAGGTGGCAGCCTCGCGTTGCCGCCATGTCGGAGGAGGCTCTCCAAAGACGTCTGCTAAAGAGAGCAACGCGAGCGAGCTGGAATCTGGGCAAAACGGCCCAAAAGAGAGATCTGAAAGAGCTGGGACTGCCATGAGCTGAAGGGGAGATGCTGCTGCCATCTGCAAATGCAACATTGACCCCCCCCCCCCGAAGATGTAATCTGTTCCCAAGGGTGTGCAGGGCAAGGAATGATGCATTTCCATAGGGATAACTAGAGTGGGCATGGGGGAAGCATTTTAAAACTTTCTGGTAGCTGGGAATAATTAAGAAAAGGAAGAGGTTGGGTAACTTCAGAAATTTTTAAGACTAGACCACGCGATGGGGTTGATGACCCCTCCCAGGTCTTTTCCTGTCTCATATTCTGTGCGTGCGACCAGGCATAACTGTGAGCAGGAGCTCTTCTGTGTCACGTGCGTGCCACTTCGGTGGGTAGTCTGCAACCATGGGACCATGCAGATAAAACACAGGGGAGCTACTGTCATTCAAAATCGCTGGCTTTGCTCTTCCAGAAGCTAAAGGCACTGAGAACACCTAGTGCATTTCTTCCTTTACTATTTTGGTAGGGAAATACTGCAGTATTTACTAAAATATCTTTTTTGTTGGCGGTGTTAGGTAAGAGTTAGCATTGCGCAAAGCTTTGACCCTATTTTTGACAAAAAATTCCAATGTAATTAGCGGCAGAGTCTGGTTTAAATCAGTGGAAAGATTTAAAATTCATTGCAGCTTAAAGCAAGTTGGAATAAAAGATAAAAGATATTGTGTGCATGTATATAGGGCTGTGAAGTGTTTTCCTTTATGGTGAGTATGAAATGTGTGGATATTTGTGTACATAGTAGACGTCATTATTATGACTGTTGACTCATTAAATACCCTTTCAGCAGTGATACCACCTGTTTTCTGTCAGCCTCTTCCGACCGCACTTTTGAAGCGGATGCTATCCATGTGTTTTGCCCCAGTCTTCTAAATATTTAAAAACGTTTGTAACACTGTTCACATGAGTAATCTCACCGCGGTCGGTGGGACTAGTTAGCAGAAAGAAGTTTAACATGAGCAGCTCCACAGCGTATGATCACTCAATGAAAGCAAAAATTGTGACATTTTTATGGCTTGAGAGATACTGGAGAACAAAGTTTTGCTTTTTAGCAGTTGAGGAGAGAACAGTGATTTAGGGGATTTTATTTTTTTCCTTGCTTTGCTTCCTTCTATTTGGGAAGGTTTGTTTCACACTTTGTTACGTTTAATTATTTTTCTTTTTTTATTCCTTTTTGATCTTTTTAATAACTTGTTTTGAGATTCCTGCTCATTGCGTTGCAATTACTCCTCTCTCTTTTGCTCATAAACAGTGATGCTTTTTGAAGTGCTCTAGCAAAGCAACTGGGAAAACGTCCCACTGTAAGAACGAGAAGGGTTTCTAGAGCGGGCTGTGCTCACAAAATGCAGCAGGAGGTGTCAGGAGGCTGAGCCATCAGAGGGTTTTTTACATTATACTACAAAGACAGTGGTTGTTTCAGGCCGAGGATTAGCCCATGGGACATGCCTGGAGTAGTGCTGTAAATTAAAGGATTTGTGGCTTGCTCTGATGTGTGGAACATCATGGAACCCCAAGGGCTGAACTCGAGAGCATTGCTCATACTGCCAGAAAGGTTTAGAAGAGGAAATTTTTGAGATTATTCACTTTTCCTCTTTGTTGAATTCATTTTACTGGGCCATAGCTGCAGAGGGAATAAAAAATGCAAGTGACAAATTTGCTTGATTGATTTCTTTGGATTTCTTGTGGTGGAGAGAGGATCCTGATCTCACTACAGAAAGCAAAATAAAGGATACAAGGTAATTTCTATTTTTGTTAATTTTGCTGTTTTCTTTACCTGGAGATGTGCCTTCAATAGAATCAGTTTGTCTTTTGTTCTGTTTTGCTTAACTGAGCAGAATTTGAGTGTTTCTCTGTGAAAACTGCACAGCTGAGGGAGAATTAAGAATGCTGAACTGCCATCAGCCACACACTACTAACATCTTGTCTATTAGGAAAATATGAAATGAGAATATCTGTATCCAAAATAGGTGATTTCAGATGGAAGTGCGTGCAGGCTGCGGAGCTTCATTAAGAAGAATCGTTCTGGGCTTACCAAAGTGGATGAATTAAATGCTACCCCCCTGCATCATGCTGCAGAAAGCGGTCAAATAGAATTAATGCAGATGATCATGGATGATTCCTCCTGTGAAGGTACCATATTATTGGACTTAATTATTCTGTTAAATAAAATAGTTCATAAAATCAAAATAATTTTCAGTCTGAATAATATGTTTTTCAACTTACTAATTCCGCAGTTGTTGAAGTTCATCTCCAATTTTGAAACTCAGAGTATATGTATATACCACACCAGTTTCCTATCTACATGGACTGATTTACCTCTGTAGTGTTAAGTGAATCAGAAAAGATTTGTTTTTTAGTCATCTAATAATTTGCAAATTTATTTATTATTTCTCATTTGAGTTATTTGGATTCACTTCTTCAGTATGGCCATTAAAGCAATAGCTGCAAATTCAAAGGAAAATGTGAAAGAAGAAACAAAGAAAGAGCAAAATCAAGGAAGTCTGGGAAAAAAAAAGTAAAATATCAAGTAAGAAATAAGACAGTCTTTCCACTATTATAATTTGAAAAGATCTAACAAAAAGCTTCATTGGTATTTCCTAACCTTATCACTGTATTTTAATATATCCATATGTCTAATGGAACATTTTCTCTAAACAATATGTTGCATTGGGCACAATAAGTAATTGGATGTAACAGTGCGTATGAGTTTGGCTGCATCAGAAAGGGCCTTTTCATTTTTCACTTTAAACAGTGCAGTAATCCAGAGTAAAACCTCAGTTGAAAACATTTTTTTCCATATGATGAGATCATTTGACAGCTTTGCTTTGGGTGCTTTTTTTTCTTCTCTCTCCTTTGGGCCAGTATTAAATGTGATGGATTCTTCTGGAAATACACCACTGCACTGGGCCACGAAGAAGAACCAGGTTGAAAGCGTTAGTTTACTCCTCAGTAGAGGAGCCAATCCAAATATTCTCAACTCCAATATGATGGCACCCTTGCATATGGCTGTGCAGTCCCTGCATAATGAAATTGTTAAGGTAAGTCTGAAGTTCACATAAGTAAACAAGCTTACCAAGTGGCTCGCCAGCTGCATGCAGAACCCCAAGGACTTGTTTATATGGTTGCGTCCTGGGCGTAGCTCCTCGTGTGCTTTGTGGAGCAAGCAGGATGCGTAACATACGGTGCTTACAGGGAGGCTTGTGTGTTCTCAGCAAATAAGAAATAACATTGATTAGATGTCGATAGGTGTGCCACTGTAGTAGTCCTAGCAATAAAAAGGAGGCTTAAAAAAAAAATTCAGTACATATTTTGGTATTTTAGCTGTTTTTGTTCTTTTATTGCACAGAGAGTCACAAAACTATCAAAAATAGTTGTGAAACTAGTAAGTTAGTGTTTTATTTTAGTGGATTGTAATCAAAAAGCACAGCTCTTAAAAACATTTTAATAATTTTTCTAATTTGATTTTGCTATTATTCAATTAAAAATGCAAAAGAATGAGAAGTTGTGAAGAAATTACTAATGTGTCTATTTTGAAACATGTAAAATAGAAAAAGCACTGAAATTTTAAAGTATTTTTTCATCAAAGCATAGTAAGAAAGGTTGCACTCAATTTTAAGTAACTTGTAATTTGTAAAATTCTTTAATCAACTAGGTTAATCTAACTTTAACACCACAGCAGCTAATTTTTTACATTAAAATTATCTCTTTATGAGGAAAATGTCGTTTCCTATGTCTTTTCCTATGAGGAAAGGCTGAGGGAGCTGGGCCTGCTCAGCCTGGAGAAGAGAAGGTTGAGAGGGGACCTGATCAGTGTCTATAAGTACCTCAAGGGAGGCAGTGAGGAAGGTGGAGCCGGCCTCTTTTCAGTGGTGGCCACTGATAGAACTAGAGGCAATGTCCAGAAACTGAAGCATCAAAAGTTCTACAGGAACTTAAGGAAAAATTTCTTAACAGTGAGGGTGACAGAGCACTGGAACAGGATGCCCAGAGAGATTGTGGAGTCTCCTTCTCTGGAGATCTTCAAGACCCACCCGGATGCAGCCCTGTGCCACGTGCTTTAAGTGGCCCTGCGTGTGCAGGGGGGTTGGACTAGATGACCTCTAGAGGTCCCTTCCAACCTTAGGCATTCTATGATTCTGTGATTCTATGATTCTCTAGTGCATCTAAGCACAAGAAGGAGAAAGATATCTCTGTAATCAAAAATTAAAATTTGTTTAGAGACTGCCAGCATTAAATGATCTCATGGTCCTCAAATGTTCTACCAAGTCTAAATTTACGGTCAGCTTAGACTAATTTATTCATTCTGGATTTGGATTATTTTAGAGCTCTGCCCTTGACAAAATATGTCCTTTCATTTCTTCCCTGCCACGATGTTTATTCAAGTGAATTCTCTTTTGGTTTTGATTATCAAATTGCCCAAGAGTGATTAAAACATACCATTTCTCCAGTGCACAAAATTCCTTGGAATTGCTGAGAGAGAAAAAAAAATGCATAAATATCTATATAGAGAAATAAATGTGTGGAGCAATGTGGTTATCCCTGTAATCCCTTCCCCAAAATACTATGGAAGCAGTTATCGTGATGCTTGGTAACACTGATAGCTCAACATTAGCTGTAGACACAGGGTTCACTTTAGGAATACAAGACTGTAAGGGCCCCTGTTATTATTAAATCTAAAATCTAAATCATGTTATTCCTCCTCTGCCTTTGCTTTGTGTGGGCTGTTGGCATAGCTCACGATAGGAGCAACTATGTGTGACAAACAACAGCAGTAATGGAATATGCTTTTGTTGTTGTGTTTGGCTTATGCTTGACTCGGTGTTATTTTAACCATTTAGATCTTAGTGCAGCATAGCAGTACAGATGTTAATCTGCAAGGTGAAGCAGGCAACACACCTATAATGGTAGCATGTTACAAGGATAACCATGAAGCACTCACCCTCCTGGTAGGTATAAACTGTCTGTTGCCTTTTAAGGTGGCTCTGCTTATCTTGACACAATGTTTTTCTGTTCCTGTATTCTCTCTTGGTTTAGTGAGGGAAACTTACATGCAAATCAAGGACTTAATATTTAAAATGCTTTATGTAGTGTGCTGCTTTTTATTTCTTGAAGTGTTTGTACTGCAAAGAAATTTTCAGTGGTTAGTACTGTTTTACCACAGTCCATTATGTAAAGGGAGCATCTCTTGGTAAAAATAATAATGATTTAAAGCTCAAAAGAACATATATTTTTCTTGAAGTGTTTCATTTTTCTCCGTGCCATTCTTTATTTATGCTTTCACTTACACGCTTCTAAAGCAGCCTGAAGAAGTCTTGTTAATGAGATGGTTACAATTTACTTGAAAAAACAGTGCCAGAAACTCTTGGCATATATTTTGAGAAATGTATTTTACAAAAGTGGGATATTGTAATTTAGAAAACTGTAGGGAAAAAAAAAACACGACCTCCTTTACTTGTGTGTTGGACTTCTAAGTCTTGTCTGTGTTGTGAAAAAAAGATTATAAATTTTAAAATACACATACTATTTTTAAAAGGAGACAGTAGAAACTGTATCTGTGACAATGTGTTCATTAGAATTTTCTGTATCATGTTAAGCTATATCTAAGGATTATTTTTCAGATTGAAAATGGAGGGAAAATATGTAAAACAAACAAAACAGGATGTATGCCTATCCATGCAGCTGCATTTTCAGGTGCAAAAACATGTATGGAAATTCTCTTAAAAAAAGGTAAATAATTTGTTCCAAATCAGTTGATAAGATTTAGTATTTATAACAACATTGCCAATTTTCTGCTTTAGTTTTTAAAAAGAGCTGCACAAGAGAGCACTTACATATGTGATTGAGCTTACACTTAACTGAGTTAATGCAGTTATTCCTATATGCAAAATTACTTGCTTGAGTCACTTTCCTAGGACTGCAGCAACAGTTTAACTAACTACCTAAATGTGTACCCATTCCTTGTTTAATGATAGGTGTGAATTGTTCTTATACTGAGGGGAGAAATGTTATTCCTAAATTAAAATACCCATTTTTAAAAACCTTGATATTTTATGTTACCTCATTCTTACTTAAAATTTTACATTTTCTTTCATCTCTCAGGTGAAGAATTAGGTCACTCTGCTAAAACTCACATAAATTTTACCAATAATGGGAAGTGCAGTCCCCTCCATTTGGCAGTTCAAAGTGGAGACTTGGAAATGATCAAAATGTGCATTGAATTTGGAGCCCAAATTGATCTAAAACAGGTAAAATGGGCAGTGGAGTGAAACAAAGTTTTGATTTCTTTACACAAGCTATGTAGGATGCAGAGCGTTTTTGCATAGCTGGCATGGGTTCAAAAAGCAATTGGGAAAATGCATGAAGGAAAAAGCCACCTACATCTAGTAAGTACAAAGAGACGCTCTGTGGCTCTGATAGTTTTGAGCCATAAATTGGTAGAGGCTAGGAGGGCAATATGAACAAGTATTCCTGAGTGCTCGCCGTGCTCCCAAGCTCCTTTGGATGCACTTGTTGGCGTCCATCTTTAGAAAAGGGTTGTGAAGATGCCTGGATCTGTAATCCCTGCATTCCTTGCATTCAGGGAAACATTTCCTGAAATGCACAAGGATAAAATCCCTCAGACGTGTTTCAAAGCTAGTTTGTCCCATCTAGCTAAATTACACCTTGCTCTGGCAAATGTTATTCCAGTCATTAATTGTTTAATAATTTTTATGATAACTTATTTTAGCTTATGATTGTTCAAAAATGCATTACCCAAAGCTACTTTTAATGAAACCTGCAGAGAATGATACTTAAGGGAGGCATATAATATAGTATCCAGAAATGTTAAGAATATTAAAAATTATTGTGTAGAAATTTAGAGAGCTAGGATCTTGGGCTAGATCACTAACATGTTTTATAGGTTGGAACTTAGGCGGTATTCAGATGTTGTTTTCTTGGCCCATGCACAGAATGAAAAATGCACAGCGCTGCATTTTGCGGCCACGCAAGGAGCAACCGAGATTGTCAAGTTAATGATCTCATCCTATGCTGGTGAGGAATCTATCATTGATGCTGTGGATGGCAATAAGGAAACACTACTTCATAGGTAGGAGATTTTATAAATTGTGAACCAGGATGTCCTTAAGTAGTCTCACTGTTTTAACAACATCCAGTTACACTATATAACATACTTGTATAAATTAAATAAAAAGGGGGAGACCTTCCACATGTGTCGGAACTTCTCTGTGGTGTGGGAGATAATCTTAGTAACACGCAAAGCAGACAGTAATTTGTTCAAAATATTAAAGATTTTGTGCTGAGATAAAAATCAAAATGATATGATATGGTTATCCCAGAACTATGCCTAGGAATTGCTGAACCTTTACCGAAAATTTAATCCAGTAAAGAATTAGTGGGTGAATTGGCATTTTTGGACGCTGTGGAACAAGTGGACATTAAACTTCATCTAATTGGGCCTGTATTCTCCAGAAGATGAAAAAAAATATATATCAACAGTAATCTTGTGGGTTTTTTTAATCAAGTTCCTGATCAGGTAACGGTAGATGATACTACAGTTTACTGTGACTGCACAGGCTGTTTGTGTGTGTAACACCCTTCTAGCTTTTAAGATCTATTGAAATCACAGCACAAAACTGTGTTAGAGTTTTCCTAGTCTTCTGTAAGAGAAAGGCACTTACTTAGATGTGCTGCCTGCTTTATGGAAAGTCGTTTATCTTGTCATGTATGATTTTTTGCAGGAAAGATTTACACAGTGTACAGGGTGTAATAATTTTGCATTGTTACAAAAAGTTTCACAATGTGAAATAAATGGTAGAACCTCGGAGGCAGTAGTTACGCTTGTACTTTGTATGGTGGAGATAAAATGGAATAATTTATAGTAAATGAAGGCATTTAAGTTGGAGTATGTTGGAAAGTTGAGCTAAAGATTAGTTGCATTTGGACATGTTACAGTGATAAAACACTGCTGCTGACAAAGTGATGACAGAGCACCAAAGAAAATTGGGCAAACACATTGGAGCCTTGCTACCTACTAGGTAGCTGGCCATCAATTGTCCTAGGAAAAAGCTCTGGACAATAATGAACAATACTCTTTGTTCCCTATAGCTGTGAAATAGAAAAGCAAATCAAGAATTTCAGAGAGTCATCTGAATCTCTCAGAATGTAATTAAACTAAGGAGGAACTTTAACTCTGTTAGAGCAGTGAAGGAACATATAGGCTGGACATGATTCAGTTACATTCCTAATGTCATGTTTCTCTCTGAGTTTTTATAAAATGCTTTTGCTTTATGTTCTGACTCCTTGGAATTTCTTTTGGGAGTGTGTGAAACACTTGATATTTCTGCATGACGTGACTGGAGAGACCCACTATAGATACTGGAGGTGTGTCTACCCATGTGGACCCATGGCTTTCTTATTAAAGACCATCTTTTGAGTAATTGCTTCCAGCTGTAGTATATGCTGTGTTATTACTTCTGATCGTGCCCAGGGAAGTGTTATCTTTGAGATGCAGAATAACTTTGGGACTGTCCTGCTGTGTTGCTCATTCTGAACTTCATTGTTGAAACTTAGCAAGTGAATTAATATATGTCACCACCATTTTTATCAGGTGGTATGTGATTTTTTTTTTTCTTTTTTTGGAGTAGAAATTCCTGTCACAGTCTGATATACATTTAGCTGAGTTGTTACAATTTTAGCCCTGACTTCAGCAAAGTATGTAGAAGGGTTTTTTTTGTTTGTTTGTTTTTTGTGATTGGATCAGTGAAATTGATTTGAGACTGTCAGTCTGCATGGAACAAATTGAGTCTGAAATTTGTAAAATTCTATATTGACATTGCGTGGTACAGCAAGAGATCTGACATAAAAAGTGAATAACAAACATGGAAACAGTATATTACTAAAAAAATTATGTGGTAAGTTATTTTACTCTTTTTCTGTTGTAATAAAAAGTTGCTTATTTGAAAATATTAAAAAACGCAGAGATTGGAAAAACTACTGACTTTTACTTTGAAACCTTGTTGTCCATTCTAATGTTAATCTGTTTTTGCATTTTTCCCCACAGGACAGCATTGTTTGATCATTATGAACTGGCAGAATATTTGATTTCAATGGTAAATATTTAATCAACATGTTTGTAGAGGTTATTGCTGTCTATTCTTACAGTTCTGCATAGAGAAATTCATAAAGGAGAATATTTTCTCAGGTATAGGTTATTAGAGATTTATATATATGAAATTGCAGTGATAATTTTGGCTTCATAACAAAATCCCACAATTACAAAGGGTGAAAATCTGCATTTTTATTTTACTGACTGAGAAAGGTCTCATAAAAGATTTTATCGGCTGTGCAAACTCAGTCATCCTCACATTTAGAATATGAACTATGTAAATGAAATGAGCGTTAAACATGCATTGAATTTAATCTACTTTTCACAGAACGAAACACTTTCTCTAGTGCATGTATATGTGTGTGTTCTGGATCACATAGCCATATATTGAGGTTTGTACCTGATCTAGAAGTATCTTTTACTCTCTCTATAGTTTGGTTATATTTCTTCACTCAGTAATTATGGAGGGAAAGAAAAAAAATGTGACTTGAGATGCTGCTGGCTACTCTAGAAGTGTTCATTAGCCCCAGTTATTAAGGTTCATACCACCGTTACATGCCCTGCTCCGAGGTTGTTCAGTGCTGAGGAAAATCTCAGAAACCAGTGGAACTTTTGCATTTTATGTCAGTTTTTACTTAGTTTCTTGCCAAAAATATTAGAAATGTTCTCTTCTGCATAAAATTCTGTTTTTCTAAGGAATTCTGTTAAAAGGATTTGATTTAGTCAAAACTAGATGTTGTGCGTATTTTTAGTGCATTACTAAATGTTGGCTGGTGATGTTTGACTGCTGAAACTTGTCTGAAAAAATAACCCGTCTGTAAATATTATTACCTGAGAAATACAGACAAAAGTTTTTGCATGTGAAGGCTTGTGTGCACAAACTATTAGAGAGAAGTCTTTTACAGTCCATTTGCTAAGAAAAAACATGTTCCTTTAGTGTTTAAAGATTTTGGCTTCTTTTATAGAAGGGAACTCGTGTTGAAAGTTTGTTTGCTTTTCCATATGAAGTATGTTTGAGGCTTCAGGACTGTTTTTATTTGACCTGATCAAAAATGGCTGTCAGAGCAGCTACCTGTGCTGCTGCCTCTCCCAGGCTCCTGGCAGGATCACTTGGCATCATCCACTGCTGAGGGTAAAAAGCACTAGAGAGTGAGAAAGGAAAGGTGGATAGAGCCTGGCAGTGATTTTACTGCTTAAAAAGAATGGTGAATGTCAGTTCAGAATGGCTTTCTGGTTTTAATGAAGGACAAAATGTATTTATTTTATGCTTTAAGTATGTGCATTTGATGCAAATTATCTCATAAATAATGTACTTTGTGGAGGTTTTTGGCACTTTATGATGATAAGTCATTCTAGACAGATAAACTGTTACATCTGACTCTTCTAGAAAATAAGTACAAGATTATCTATGCTAAAACATATAAAAGATTTACCAGAAAATATCTCAGTTGCACCGTTTTTGGTGCTGTGGCCTCTGCATAGCATTTCAGAGAGTAGATCCTCTTGTTTCAGTGACATACACAGCTGTCCTATTTGTAAGCTAGGTGAACTGAAGCTTTAAAATAGGGGGAAAAGACAAAAACCTGGACCAATATTTCAAACTCCAAATACAGCAAAATGTTAAAAATCTTTATTTGTAATGTTAAAAATCTATATTTGTAGTTAGGTATACAAATTAAGCACAACATTAACAAGTAATGGCACTGTGGCCTTCACCACTGTTGCTATTTATGTATATAGCGTGTGAGTCCATGCACACAAGTGATGCAACTGTGTTTGCAGGTTATGTGTGTAATTGAAAAAAGAGTTAAGACATGAAAAGCAGAGGGGTCTTACAGTTTAGGTATCTTAGCTATTTCTTTGAATCTTTTAGGTTTTTTTGTGTGTACTGGGCAATTAAGTATCGACGTCTGCCGCATTCTGAGTTCACTTCTCTTAAAGATTATTTCCCTTCATAAATTCTCTTGATACATGTGCTTCTTTGAAGTAATTGAGTAATGCTTTTACACATTTTTGCCTCTTTTCAGACATTATATTTTCTTTTTTTTTCTGTTCCTTCTTTTTCAGTAAAGCAAAACAGAAGATAAAATTGCTATAAATACTAATTGGCATTTACAGTTTTTGTATATCATATTTGTCTCTTCATTTGTGTTTGATTCATATATATGTAAATGTATAAATGAAAAGTAAAAGAAGTTCTGAAGCTAAACTTATAAATGATTAGCTCAGCCATATCATAAATATTTGTATCAGTATATGAGATGCTTCTTGTGCTAATACGTGGTGAATGTTTCTGAGTTCATTGTGCTGAGGACTGAACTAGCTAGAGAGGAAGTGATTATAAAATTATACTATTAACCGTAAATCACTGTAAATCAACTTATGTTCACTGAAATGGATGAGCCACTTGGATAGAGGGTCCCTATTTGTTCTTTTGATGGATAAGAACATTTCTCAGAGGATGGCTACTTTCTAGAAGAGCAAGTGGGAAAATGGTTTTGTTACACTCGAGCATTTCATCAGCAGACACTAGAAGCTTCCTGTTCTCTATGGGAAGTAATCATTGACCATTCACTACATATTTCCTATTACTATATTGCAAGTTTTATTATCCTACAAAATAAATATTGGTCATGAGTGTAGTTAATTCTCTTTTGATTTAGAACTGGACCCAAATACCATGCAGGTTAATGGAAAAGCTGCCAGTGGCCTTTCAGTGATCTTTGGAGAACATGTAAAAAAATAAAACAGATTTTGTTATGTACTTTAATAACCTTATCCATTTAGTCTTACAACTCAATTTCAGAAAAAAAAAGGTATCTAAAACATCATAAAATACACTTTTTGTTAGCTCATTTTGCTAGCTCATCTTCATGGAGTCTATGGATGCAGATTTATGCTCTTCGTGTGTTGCTGATATGATCATAGTGATGTATTGACTTGGCAACATGCACCTCATGCAAAAACAGGCAAAACAGTATCCCATTCCCCCCAGCCCTTGTGTATTCCTTAAGCCAAATAAGTCTTTTCAAAACCTGTAGATTTGAATAATAAGAATATGCTGTTGATACAACTACTTTGTGGTCAAAAATAACTTGGCTGGTTTAGTTTATTTTGGCAAAGAGCAATTCAGGTTTAAACATGCTAGTTTCTGAATCGCTAGAACAGTATTTGTGTATGTTAGTACAGTGGTGCCAAAGTATCTTGTTCTGATAGTTTGTTAGATAAGAGCATATCATTCAAAAGAACTATAATTTTGTTACTTTTCTGGAGCTTTAGTTCCATGATTTTCAAATTAGGGTTATATACTTAAAGGAAATAAATGCACACCAAAGTTACAGCAATAAAAGATTATCAGACGCATGGTTGGTATATGTAGAAGTAGGGCACTGTTACATAGGTGTGCAAATATGTATTCAGATGACTACACTGTGGCTGATAGTTGAAAACACACTTGGACTTTACCAAGAATACCTGTAATTCTGTTATATTTATAAAGGTCAGCAGAATTTAAAAATTGTTTTTTATGAAGAACTTGAAATTCTTTATTGCAGGGAGCAAATATTGATAGTGTTGACATAGAAGGTCGATCCCCCCTTCTGTTGGCTACTTCTTGTGCATCATGGAAAATTGTGAATTTACTGCTCTCAAAAGGTACAAAGGAATATATACCTACGATACACTTCATTTGAGCAAAGTTTATATCTGTTAAAACCCTACATCTAATTTTTCTGTTAATTTCAATTCAACACCTCAACATATGGTCCAGGAACAACTGAAGTAAGCAGCTGTTCTGTGCTGGTATCCCTGAGGATAAGGAAGAATTAGGATGGTGATTTCATCCTTTTTCATATAGAGTGAACAGACTATAGGAAAGTGTATAGACTTTATCAGCCCATGTCTTCTGAAGGTACAGGTGGCGCTTGCACTCCATCCTTGTGTTCCTTAGGAGCTCTCCATGGTGGAATAACCATGCAGAACCATGCAAACATGGTTAGCAGAAATCAGTATTAGGTTTCATTATTAATACTATTTATTACTATATTATCACAGATGCCTTCACAAGATTTGAGCTTTGTTTTTCAATTGCCATATGTTTGGTATATTTTCTTGTTATTAATTTAATTTGTTAATGTTTTTTATCTTCTTAAAGAAGTTTTAACATAGCAACAATATGAAGGACTTTGTTAAGACTTTTTTTTCCAGCTGGCAAAAATTCACACATTTCTGGTTGCTTTATATAAAATTTTTCTATGGATAATTACTCATATAACTGCTGCATAAAATGGCAATGATTTTGATAGTAAAACATCATTGAGACAATGTGATTGGGAGTGAACAGTAAATGTGGTGGTCACCTGTGTCTTTAAATCTAATGATGAAACCACACTGAGTAATTTTTTGTGATTAAGTGATGCATCATAGGATTGACTTGAAATATTTATTTCATAGATCTGTTTTAAATATTCATTACTTAGTCTTGAATATTGTCAAACAGTGCCAGAGGCCAGCAGTTTTGAAACTCCTACTATTTGTTTTCTTATTTATCTAGGAGCAAATGTATCATTAAAAGATCATCTGGGTCGGAATTTCTTGCATTTGACTGTATTGCAGCCTGGAGGATTGCAACATCTCAATGAGAAATTTCTGCAGGTACAGTGAGCATTAGTTTGTATTCTTCAGTTAACCATTATTAGAACGTATAAGGGAAAGACAACTACTTTCCTTCTTTTTGGAATGTTTGTAAAAGATTTGTTCCGATTACCCAGTGTCCCAGAAAATATCATGAATAGTGTCATGAAAACATTTCAAAGCCAGTAATACAGTTTTCTTATTGCCAGGCAAAGGAGTAACATAATCCCATAAATTATTTTGCTGTTGGCAGACTGAATAGCTCAAGAGGTAGGCAATATAATAGAGAATTTTTCACTTTTACTTTCTCAGTCTGCATGCAGTAGGAGAGGTGCCCCTTTGCACCCAAGCTCTAGGATTTGCACACTTTGCAGCCTAAAGCCTATTCTGGTGGAATTATCTGTGATTTAAACTGTAACGAAGTCTTTGATTTTGTTTGAAAATAGTTTTCAAATATTTGACTGTGCTTGGGTATTAGGTAGTATTTTTACTAATCTTGTTAGAGCCCCAGCCCACTTGAAGGATAAAAGTTTTCTATCATTCAGAGTACTGGGAATAGCATCTTTAATGTGAATCAAATAAAACTGATGTAATGGCATCCACTGTAATCTGGACATGGTTAGTACTTCAGTTAGTAATTCAGAATGGATTTAATCTCCCTTTTACAGTAGATGTTGTGAATCAACTTTAAAATGGAGATTTTAGATCTAGTGTCCACATTGACTTGTAATTATTCTAAAAATTCAGACGAGGGAGTGAAGCCGACTGGGATGGGTCTCAGTTCTTAGTTCTTTATAAGAAAGGTTATGCATAGGACAGTGAGTGACCAAATACGTAAAAGGACAGGAAAATGAAGAAGAGGAAGAGAAATGCAGTTATAAAACAGAGCACTGATAGTGCTTGACAACTGTGCCACATATAGCTGACAACAGTGCCTGCTATAGTTGTGAATGGCCAAGTATGGTTAAGAATCTCCTGTGTTTTACTCATTCTGTGGATGTATTGCAGTGAGGGCTCAGAATGGCAAGTTGCTCTGTTCTTTGACCAGGAAATCTTTTAAAAATGGTGACTCACAAATCAGCAGACCTGCCAAATCCTCACTGTTATTAAATTTACCTTACTTAAGGCTTCTTTCATATTTTTAGGTACTATTTTAAAAATACTAAAGCTAATGTTAGAAACTATTAGAAGCTGTGGAGCGTTAGCGATATGAATGCAATTTTGTGGTTGTTTTTCTCTTGGTAACAGATGGAGCATATTAAGAACCTTGTAGTGGATGAAGATAATGAAGGATGCACTCCACTGCATTATGCCTGCAGGCAAGGGGTGGCCCTCTCTGTAAACAATTTACTCAGCCTGAACGTTTCCATATATTCTAAGAGTAGGGATAAAAAATCACCGTTACACTTTGCTGCCAGGTGAGTAGTGCAGCCTGGGCAATGAATCAGTGCCATTTTTTTCCACCCAGATTTCTTTGATATTAATTTCTGTGTTCAATCTTTCAAAGCTATGGACGCATCAATACTTGCCAGCGACTTATAAGAGATATGAAAGACACAAGACTCTTGAATGAAGGTGATAAGAAGGGAATGACCCCCCTGCACTTGGCAGCGCAGAATGGCCATGAGAAGGTAGTTCAGTTTCTTCTGAAGAGAGGGGCCCTTTTCCTCTGGTAAGTGTACAGATTTCCTTTTGTTAAGGTAAAGAGGAGTTATCACCTTACATTTGATATCCATGCCTGGGAAATTATTAATCACCTGGCAAGTAATACAAGCAAGTATCTATCAAAAAAAATTTATATGTTATTAAATATGTAAGTTGGTGTCAGGCCTTGTGAAGTGTAAGGCCATATTTGTAAGATCTTTGTAAAACTAAACTGGCCGTGCCTTGCTTCTGTCTCGCACATGGAATTACGACCATCTGTAAAGCCAAGGCTCTAATGCTTGGGAAAGTGAGATCTCTCCAAATCGAATGGAGAGAACAACATTGACATTTTTGATGAACTGTAAACTCTGATGGGAAAAAAAAATTTTGGAAATATTATCATGTCACATTCACTAATAGACTTGGGTGGCAGCTCTCAGGATTTGTGGTTCACATACAACTTGCAGAGGCACTCTGAAGTCCTGATTTCAGGTTAGAGAGCCTCAGATCACTGGCAGAACCACGTCCTGTTAGGATTTTCAAAGCTTCCAGGCCCACACCTGCAGATCCAGGAGCCAAGGATACTAGGTCTTTAGATTCTTTTTTAGCAAGATGGATGCTAACTAGAGCTCTAACTTTCAAGTCTGGACTCCCAAATCCAGGACAGTCCACAGTGCAGCTGCATCTTGGAACTAGGGCCTAAGTGTTCAGAGGAGATGCCCTAGCAGACAGTCACCTGTGCTCAGAGCTTATGCACCTCAGAGAACCCACTCAAGGGACTGCTGCCAGACCGCTTTATTCATGGTTCTTAGACAAACTTGTCTGCTCAACGAGGATAGAGATTAGTCAAGAATCCCAGTCCAGCTCTTTCCAAAGCTGATAAAATTAATTGACCTTCAGATGTGTAATCAGTCTCTGTCTGCCTCACACACACGTGCATGTACCCACATGTATGTCTGTGTATATACTTAATCTTAACTTAGGCTTAAAATTGACATTTTCCAATAAAAGTTCCTGGGGAATTTTATGTGATAAAAAAAATATTGAGTTTCATTACACTAAGATAAAGTAGTATGAATAGAAATAAAGTTGTGTGCTTGTACTGCTGTGTGTCTTCAAAGGCAAAACTCTATAATATGGCTGTGTATGTCACATCTGTTGCCAGGTGTTCATGACAGAATATTCTAAGCTTTTCAGTCATTAGAAAGAGACATATAAGAGAACAGGTGCAAACAGAAAAAATCAGAGCCTGTAAATCGTAGAGCAAAAACAAAGAGAAGATACCAAAATATTTCATCCTTTTACTTCTGAGTGATGCATTGATAATCACTTAATACCTCACAGAAAACATGGACATCTCTGCAGTGGCCGTGCCAAAGAAAGATGTTGGAGCAAAAGAAGTTGCATTTACTTCCAAATTATGAAAAGCTTTTCCATTTTAATTATTTCTTTTTATACCTGCTATGTCTAAGTGATTATAAAGGTTGGACCGCCCTGCACCATGCTGCCTTTGGAGGATATACTCGCACAATGCAGATAATTTTGGATACTAACGTGAAATGCACTGACAGAGTGGATGAAGAAGGGGTATGTATTCACAAAGTATTATTTGTTTCTAGTCTCTTTTCCTCTTCTAGTCTCATTTCCTCTTCTAGAGGAAATGTCTGTGATACCCTATTAGTAGATCAGTTCCACTATGAAATGCATTCATAATATTCTAATTTCTTCAGCGGTTTTAAAACCTTGGTATATCATCATTGTTAACTTTTGTTGCTTAATTTTGCTGAGAAGAGCCTGGATGAGTTGAGAAGTCTTTCAGAAGTAACTTGCAGTGTGAATTGATTCCTAAACCACTTTAAACATTGTCTTACTTTTATGCAAATACCAAGGAATAAAATGCTCATATTAAAAAGCTGTGTCTGCAGATTTTCTTGGATTTGTTTATACAAGTACATGTGGATATCATTTGGACTACTCTTCTTCCTGATTTATCCAGTGCAGACTTTGTTTCTGGAGATACCGTCACTTTTACCTATTTGTGACTCACAGTTTGTTAGCTACAAAGCTACTATTAATTAATTGCCCTTTCTTATTTGCAGCTGAGTTTCCTCTTCAGATTTTAGCACTCCTGTGGCTGTAGACATGGAATAAAGAACTTTTCTGTAATTTCCATAAGAATCTCTAGGAAGAGATTGTATGTTTTAATGTTGCTAGTAAAAGCATTGGGAACTTGCAACTAAGAACAGACTGTAAAATTTCGATGTTGGAAAATAAACTAATGTTGGAAATATACATTGCTTTAAAATGCTCCACATGAATGCTTTGTTCTACTCCTTTTCTGTACAGAACACAGCATTGCACCTAGCTGCAAGAGAAGGACATGCAAAAGCAGTAAGGCTACTTCTTGACTACGGTGCAAAAATTCTGTTGAACAAAGCAGTAGCTTCTTTTTTCCATGAAGCAATACACAATAGGAGGAAAGATGTAGTATCTGCTGTCATTCTGCACAAGAGGTAAGGTAAACAGAAAATGCTTTTCGACTTTACTTGAAATGTTTCTGTAATGTTTCTGTAATACCCCTAAGGGCTGTAAGAAGTACATAATCTCCCATGTTTTCTGTCTTCATACATGGAGATTATTGACCTTCCATGCAATAAATCAATACATACAGAATTTTAAACACAATTTATATAATTCAAGTGATTTGATTTAAAATCATTGTTTTAAATATGTTGCAGATATTTAAAGTGTGCTAAGTTCCTTGCAGTTTAGAATGTTTTTATATAAAAATGCTGACAAGCCTGCTAAGACCCATTTCCAGAGTAAAAATGTCACTCTATTGCCTAAAGATTGCATCTTTTGCTAAAAGTTGCAGCAAGTATTTTACTGAATTCACTATTAACCACCTAGTATTGTGTCCCACATTACCAGCTTTAGTTCAGGGTTCATATGGAGTACAGAGAAAGACATCAGCTCTTGAGAAGGACTTAGCATTGCTGAAACAATTCTCTTTATTTGAGAACACAATTAAATATGAATCATTCTTAGAGAGGAATCCAGAGCATTACTCAATTACTTCCCTAACATGTGAGTTTTGGCTTTCTGGTGTATAAATGTATTATTGGCTGTAATTTGCAGGATAATGTCTTAAATAAAGTTCAAATAATCTAAAATCAATTTCATTTTAAAAAGAAACAATGAATTCATTTTCTGTTACTTCAATGCATTTTTGCAGATGGGAAGAAGCTGTTTTGACCTTCTCTCACTATTCTAGTGCCAATAAGTGTCCTTTGCTGGAAATGGTTGAATATCTTCCTGAATCACTTAAAGTAAGTTTAGTCATTAAAAAATGACTGTAAAAAAAAATCTAGTTATGTTGGACTTGTGTTGTTTTTTTCTAAATGCAGTACTCACTAACCCTAAACACTCACAAACACTAAAATAATAATATCAATTCATAGATGAATAAATTCAGTTATTCTACTAACACTTACAGGTAGCTTGCTTTAATTTCTTATTTCTGGAAGAAAAAGTCTTAAGTTTCTGATGTTAATGGAGTTGAGTATAAAAGTGAGTTGAGCATAAAAAGATGAGAGAGTTAAAATCTAAACCAGTAGCGATGTTTCTACACCTTCTCATTAAATATTAAATCAGTGTCAAAAAATTTTGGCTAAAATGTCAAGTAACTTGATATTTTGTGTACATAAATACTTCATGTTTTACACTTGTAAACTTTCTTGAGTTCATATGCCATGAAACCTGATTCCATTAGGTGACTGCTGTACTTTTGAAGATTTTTTTCTTCAGATGCATGCATTTTGTGTTCTTTCCTAATGACTGCTATCAGTAATCACCTTAATTTATTTTCTTGTTCATCTTCAAAGCTCGTTTTGGATAACTGCATAATTGAGTCTTCAGAAGAAAAGACGAGTCGAGACTTCTATGTAAGTGGAGGGAAAATTTTGTGAAGACAGTATGTATTAAAGTTAATTATGTTTTAGACTGCAACATGTCACAATGTCTTTAGCAATGTGTTAATAGCAATGAATCCATAAGACAGAAAATCATCAGACATTTAGCAACTGATACCATACTAGGTTTTAATATCTCTTCTGTAGTTTTACAAGAGTCATGATGTAAGTTGCAATCAGGTTGCCCAACTATCAATCATGATAGTTCAGTAGTTATTCACTAATACCTGATTTTGAATCTGTGCTTTTAATATGCATTTGGCACAAAACCCCTCAGTAATAATATGAATTTTAAAAAATACTTCATTGGATACTGACACTTTTCAGTGTCATTTTGCCTTAATGAAATGCTGGTATCTTTATTATGCAGATTGAATATAACTTCAGATATCTCCAGTGTCCTCTGACTCTTAACAAGAAACTAAAGAATGATGAAGACATTTTTTATGAGCCACTTACCACTTTAAATGTAAGTTATTTTGCATCAATCCATGCTATCGTATTGGAGAGGTCTTGGAACCCTTCCATCAAGGATTTGGAATCTTTTCATTGTGATACTTCTGGAAATATTATAACTCAGTAGAGTTGTGGGATATTGGAATGGCATACAGTACTTATAATCTAAGTAGCAAATAACATTAATTTTAGGATTAGGTAGAAGTTCATAGTTATTTGAGCAACTCATAATGTTTCAAGAGAACATACTATGTACGCAGATAGCACATCAAAGAAAACCCACCTTGTCATTATAGTGACCATTTATGGGAATACAAGGCAGTGAAAAATGACAAAACCGACGTGCTCCCACCTTCTTTTCTTCGTATTGAAGAATATTTTCTGTACCTTAAAAAATTGGAAGTTCTTAAACATGGTTGGTCTGTTCCCCTAAGTTTCGTCAGAATTCATTTAAAGAATGACTTCAGTGGCTTCATTTGATCACCCTTTTTGAGCCTATTATTGGTCATTAGTCCAGGTGTGTTGTTTAATAATGAATAAATATATTCTAGTTAAATATAACTAGAAAAGCATGATTATCTCTCATCTATAGCTCCCAACCTGAAAAATCTCATAATTATAAGTCTTATTTTTATTTTGCAAAACATGCTATCTTTGTAGAGTTATGATTTTTTTTTAAAGTTTTAAACGGAGCCTCAGAAGAAAAGGTGGATGCCTTGGTAGGCAAACAACGATCTAATAATAGATTTGGGCCATAGTAAATAAACACACTGTGCTTTCAATTACGCTGATATTCAAACAATGAAGATGGTCTAGCCAGTTTTGTGAGCATTTTGCTCCACTACACAAGTTAAGTTTGATCCTTTTACTCTCTTTGTTTTGTAGGCCATGGTACGCCACAATCGCATGGAGCTACTGAGTCATCCTGTGTGTAAAGAATATCTGCTTATGAAATGGTAGGTGTATTTTAAAGTATACAAAATACAGTACTGCAAGTTAGACTGACAGTTGTGATACCTGAAAGCCATGCACTAAATGCATATATTTTTAGTGTCATGTTAAGCAAATGTATTTTCCACATAACCACTCATAAAAATATTTAAAATATGCTGATGACTATCATACAAAATACTACTTAGAACTTCATAAGTGACTCTGAGATTTTCAGAGGTGATCATCATCATGTTTGTTTTCACTTTTTTTTTTTGCAAGAATATGTAATATTATAACTGAATTTGAAAGAAAATGAGCAAATCATCGGAATGGCTAATACCTTTTATCCATGTACAACTTGAAGACATGTTTATTTCCTCATAGTAAAAACATTGTTTGCTGTGAAATTTAAATCCTTGAATTTCTCAATTTGTAAATTATTCAAATGTTGATATTTTTGCTTTCAAGGATGGCCTATGGGTTTCGAGCACATCTAATGAATTTAGGCATATATTCTCTTGGTCTCATCCCACTGACTCTTCTGGTCACCCACATACAGCCAGGAAGACCCTTGAATGGAACAGAAACCTATGAAGCAAGACCATTAGAATTTGAGGTACTGGGGTTTTCTATTAGTGATAATATGCTTAGGATTTTTATTCGAAGAGTTATTTAAATAATTTAAAAATAATTTTTAAATAATTGTCTATAATTATTATCTATCAACTGTAGGAGTAAAATTGAAGAGTTTGTATACATTCAGCGACAGTTTCTGTAGCTAGAATTTCTATAAAGTTTCTTATTTTTAATCTCTTTTCTGAAAATTTCATTTTTGTGAATGGTTATTTCAATCTTTTCCTTAAAGTGAAAATTTCCTTAAAGTTGAGAAAAAAAGAAAACATAATTTAACTATGAAAAGATAGAAGATTAATTCTTTAGCTTTTTATATCTTTCTAATGGTCAGCTAAAATAATTGGACATTACATATTATAAATTTGACATAGAAATAATCATTAAATAAAATGTTTTTGAGCATTCAGACACAGTTTTATTTGCATATCTGTATATTACATTCCTTACATGCACAATATTTCTTCACTAGACTTGTAAAATAGGAAGCTAAAGTAGAATAAATTTTACCAGTCTGTGTATATAGACAGCCTTCTTGGTAGGAAGGAATGTAACTGCGGAATGTAACTATGTATTCATGGAGCACTCTAAGAAAGGTCTTTAAGTGGATAGGATGTTACCTAGAATCCCATTGCATAAACTTCAAAAAAATTAGGAAAAATTGTGTTGTTTCAAAATGTGAATGAGGTACGACCATTGTGGAGCTAGGATGACATCTCAAAACGAAGAACTTGATGAGGTAACAGAGGGCCTGTGCGTGATGTTGAGTTTTGAATGTTTAATTCTCTAAGTTATTGTAGATGTGGGGTACTCCATAATGATTTATGAACATTGTATATGATCTGGTTGGTGATACAGATTCAATGGAAATTATACTTTAGCTGATCCATAAGGAAAGCAAGCAAGGGTGAACCCTGTCTCAGGAAAAACTTGTCCTCTGTAGCTGCCCTGGGATTGTTAAGAGAAAAAGCTCAAACCTTTTTTCAGAAGCCGGAACTGGGGTAATTAGGACCCTGTATTGAACTGAACAAGTTAAGACTTGCCAGGCCCTCAGCTATAGAAGAATGAGGCTTTAGAAAAGAGACATTGGTGCAACTGGCCTTTTGTAAGTGTCTCCTTCCTGTAGTTAAGATTAAGCTGTATTCTGTCTTTCAAGAAGGCCGAGTTGCTACCGAGCCGAATACTGTAAGACACCGAGAGGGTAAAATTGCAAGTACTGTTGTTTTTTGAACTGTGATTCCATGGTTCCTATGTACAACTCATACTTAGTGTTATATTCCTGGGTCCAGTTGAAGAATGGGAGAGTGGCAGAACTCTACATCCAAGAGGCACAAAGTAGTGTATTTTGAGCAGGGAAGCTGTGTTGTTGGCCCTGAAACTATGATGTGCTGGTGCTAGTGGTGAGAAGTTACTTGTAAGGTGAATTTTTCAAATTCTTCCTTTCAAATAGGTGGATATATCACTAAAGCCAAGGATACTGGAAAAATAGTCAAAGCAGATATTTTGTAGTTCTTCTTTTAGAGAAAAGAACATACAACTGAAATAGGAGCTCAAAGGGATTTGCTGCTGGTTTCATAGTAGTATGAAATAAGATAAACTCAAAGAATATAAAAAGTTCATGTGGGTATTCTGATTCATGAAAATACCGAGCCCAAGATTCAGAAGGCAGGACTGGAAGAATTCATGCTGCACCAGCTCTCTATGAGAAGAGCTGCGCAAACCAGAGCTGTGGCTTGAGGCTGGTGCAGCCTGGTGAGTCATCAGTGACTAGGCGGAAGGAGCACAGACAAAGCCCAGTGCTTGCCTGAGCTAGTAGAGAGCCATGGAACAGGACAGTAGGCACGAAGGGGCTGCCTGAGAGATTAAAGCAAGAAAAATCACTTGCATGCAGTGTCATGCAGTGAAGGAAGCTCATCGTAGTTACCCGGTAATGGGAATAGAATGGGGAATTGCATCTCTGTAGGGTACAGCATTACACAACATTGGTAAAGTCCCCTTACCTAGTTTAAAGAGGGTTAGCACAGCCTGTATGGAGATATGTATTGCAGCATCACTGAAAAGTAAATATTATGACTTTATGGTCTGTCCATGAATCAATCAACCCTTCAGATGGGAAATCAGCTCTACAGTTTGTTTAGTAAGGATGAAATTCATCATCGTTGTATGTGCCTCTCTCAGGCATTTCATGACTTACAAGAATTTGTAAAGACTTTATGTCACTGAAAAAATGGCCTAATTACTGGAATTTCAATTCCTAAACTAAAATAATCAAAAGGAATTGGTATACCAGCTGTTTATCATGGGAGTGCCGAACATTGCATTCTTGATTTGAATTAGTTAAAAACAGTACACATGGCATGGATTTGACTATAAACATTAGTAGAACAGAATTTGAATGGCAATGAGAAGTTAATCTGAAGCCAGTTAACAGATAAGATAATGGGTGGCAGTATAATGTGTATGAAGTAGATAGAGTTTAACTAAAGATTGTTCATTTACAGTTTTCTAAATTTTTCTGTGGTCTGTGATTTGTGTTTCAGGATTCATATTTCACAAGGGTGTGTATGTGTTTAGTTTTAATTATGAGTTTACTGGGAATCTGCAAAGAAATATTTCAGCTCATTCAGCAGGTAAATATATACAGAAATAGATCTATACACGTTAATGAGAGAGTGTGCTTGCATAGTTTTAATGATATTGAATGGCATCTGATTTTTCCTTAATTGTTACAAATAAGATTAAAAGAAACAAGAGGATTTAAATAGTATTAAATTCAGTCCATTAGTGATGAATGACTTGTAAATATGCATCTCTCTTTCTTAAATCCTAGAAATTGAAATATTTGTTGGATTACTCCAATCTACTGGACTGGACAATTTATACTACAAGCATAATTTTTGTGTCTTCTTTATTTATTAATACACCAGCTCATTTGCAGTGGGAATGTGGAGCAATTGCGGTATACTTGTCTTGGATGAACTTCTTGCTTTACCTTCAACGGTAGTAAATATTTACATACTTTCCAATAGCATCTTTTATAATTTTCAAATGTTTTACACACACTAGAACTTGACTGATCACATTTGATAGTCCTATGTCTGCTTCTAACTATGTGAGTTTGCAGATTAGGACCTTAGATTGTTTTGATTTTTTTCTGATGTTTTGGTTTTGGTGTTTTTCATGTTGAATTTCACAAAGCTTACTATGGCAACTAAAAAAAAAAGTATGTATTTTTGTGTTATTGAGTATTTCATTATCTAAAAAAAAAAAAAAAAAAAAAACCGATCAACCCAAAATGCATTAAATACTACCATGGAAAAAGAAATAAAAGAAATATTTTGTTGTTATTGATGATGCCTTGAACAAGGTAATGTCTCTTATCATTTGTAGATTAAGTGGTAAACCTCAGTTTTCTACACCCTCACTGTCCTAAGGAACTATGATGGATGAGATTATCAACTTGACTTATATAAGGGATCTTTATTGTCTTTAATGGTCTTGATGCAATCACTGGTAGCATAGTGTCTTTAGAGTCCTGAGGACTTCTTGATGGGGACTTAGGAGATGGGGACTTCTTGACTGGGTGGCTGTAGTGCTTAAATCTAATAAAATATGTTTCTACCCTGGTGGGATGTGTTACACAGAAATGAAATACATTTGAACAGAAAAAAGAGGTTGGAAGCTGTTCACACTTTAAAGATGACTCTACGCAGTAATATTGCCCTTCTCATTCTTAGTTTATATATGCACTTGTCACCCTTGTGAGATTAGAAAACAAGCACAGCATTTGCTAGGTAATTTCAGGACTGTTTTGCTGTAGTTGTATTGTTTAAGACCATAGTCAGGGCAAGGTCTGTAAGCAGCAGTAAGCCCATAAAGACTCGTAGATTTATGACAAGCAGGTTGTCCTGCCTGTGTCAGACTTTGGATGACTAATGAATGGGCTTGATACCTTTCTCCTTTGATGTGTTCTGTGGGCAAAAGGGGTTGAACCTAAACCATAAAACAAAACAAAACAAAAGATAGATTGTCCATCCTTTCTTCTTTACTATTCCTTCCCTGAACATTGGTTGTAGAACTTCACAGGTTCTCTACACATAATTCTTCTAACTCAATAAGACTTTTCTGGAAGCCAACTATAGCTCCGTTGAGCTTGGTGGAATTTTGCCTAATAGAAACCAGCGTAGGAGATTAGGCCTGTTTTACCTGCAGCCTGATCTTTTCAACCTCACACATAATATTTCAGGGAGAAAACCCTGTGGAAGGATTTTCTCATTTGCTACTGTTACAGCGTAAAACAGTCATCTGGTCCCTGAATTTGGCAGAGTACATAAATTCCCAATTTCTTATTTGGGAAAAAGGAACTTAATCTACTTTATGACAACTCATGTTCCAATATCTGGTTTATGTTTAAACCAAGACAAGGAGAGGCTTGCCAGAGGGCAAACTTGTTGGAAATACTGGCAACTTAGAACTAAACTGTGCTCCTCTTCCTGAGCAGTGATTTTTTGTTTGTTTCTTTTCTTTAGTTTGTAGTGACATATTGTCAAGTGTAAGTCAGAGTCCTTAAAAAGAAAAGTCTTATAAATCAGTCTGGCTTATGCATCCTGTTACTAACTGACATTTAAAACATCAAAAACATTACAAATGGAAAATTTTGTTTGTATTATTATGCTGAGTACAACACTTGTCCTACTGTATTGTACTATCTGTGACTATGGACAGAAAAAAAAAATGTCCATGAAAAACAATATCTCTGACAAGTACTGCTTTATTGTATTAAAATATGAGATCCCTCGTTTGAAGCTACGATAAGTAAGATTATTTGCATTCTTTTGGGCATGAAATTACAGACTGTCAGACCATCTCGGAATGCCACAGAGAGACTAAATGTCTGTTATCACACATCAAAACTGGGATTACTTACTATCTTATGTATGTAACTGTAAAAGAATCTTGGTTTGATATTTAATTTTGGTTATCTTTCACATTGAATTATTTCCTAGATTTGAAAATTACGGCATCTATGTTGTCATGTTCTGGGAGATTTTGAGGACTTTGATTCGAATTGCTGTTGTTTTCTTTTTCCTGATACTGGCCTTTGGACTCAGCTTCTTTGTCCTTTTGGGTTCACAGGTTAGTTGCATGACATAGTTATTTGTTTTAGTAATTACAGATATCGCTCTTTGATGGAGAATTTCAAAGGAGAGCTTATTTATAAATCTTGCAGTTTTACTTTTTACTGAATTTTTAATTTCTTCTTTTGCAGCAAACCTATAGCACACCTTTGCTTTCTGTCATGAAGACATTTGCAATGATGCTGGGAGACATTAATTATCATGATGCTTTCCTTGATCCATTACTAAGCAATGAATTGCCATATCCGTTTCTGAGTTACACAGTTCTCATTATCTTTACCTTACTTATTCCAATCCTTCTTATGAACTTGCTAGTAAGTATTTGTTAATATGTAAAAGTGATTATACACAGGTTTATGCACAGTATTAGTATATAGAATAACTTTTCTTTGGCTCATTTTCCTTCCTATTTACTGTTCTAAGTATTTTTCCATAGTTGTTCCAACTGTTGCAAAGTGAATATTATATATTTTTAGGGAACATCTGTGATTGATTGATAGAAGGGAAGGTATACAAGAAAGTCTTTCCTGCCTCCTGTATGCATCTCTAGAGCAGACAGAAACATGGCCATCTTCTATCAGAGAGTAGAAGAAGATTCTTTTAGGTTACTAGAAAGGTGCACAAAAAGCAGAAGTATTTTTATTCTTTCCTGAGGCATAGTTCCTCCAGCGTCTCCTGCATCACTCTGGCTTTACACTGTCCCTAGAAGAAATATGAGACCTGAGACTTTGCAGGACTCTGGAGTGATTTAGAACCAAGATTTTCTAATTTTAATCTGACCTGGTGTCAAAGGAAGACCCTGGTTCCCATAGGAAAAGAAATCCATGGCTGATTTGGAGCTGCCAGATTTTGTTATGAGATCTTGATGGAAACAATCAGAGAACCATGACTTGGAGAGATCCTTAGGTACATTCCTGCTCCAAAGCCTAAACATAGCCTCAGTTGTTTAACCATTGTCTGTATTTTGTTGCTGGACCCTAGCATTGACAATGACACAAAAAAAGCAAAGACACAGACCTTTCCTGGGCAGAATATATGTCAGCAGTTTTGTTTTGTTAAAAACAAAGAAATGAGGCTGAAGCAAAACAAAAGAATCAGGAAACTCTGTCATAGAGAAAAACAGGAGAAATGTATAATTCATCTTCAGCCACATTCTACTGAGCAACAGCTTTGGTAGGAGAATAGGCTTTTACATGAGCTGGACTATGAAAACCAAACAGTTCAGGGTTTTGTTGGGATTTGTAGTATTGCCCTGATCCTATTTCATCTGAGATCAACTTGTATTTTACTCTTAACACAACAGCAGTCATGAAGAAACACCAAGAATTAATATTATTTCTGGCAGTTAAGGTAGCTCTTTATTGTGTGATGGCTAGATAGTTGGCATTAAAAAATACTGTGTTTCTTGATATGGATTTTTCAAATATGCAAAGAAGCAAGATGTTTCCAGATTTGAGTGAAACAAAGCAAATTTAACTTGAGTCATTTTGGATTCAGTTGTGAATGAGAAATATAATTAAAGTCACAGATTTTGAAAAAGTAGTTAGTGTAATAGTTCTTTGATCCTCTTCTGTATTTTTAGATTGGTTTGGCTGTTGGGGATATAGCTGAAGTGCAAAAATATGCAGCACTGAAAAGGATTGCAATGCAGGTAAGTAACATACCATAGGCGCAACAGCTATACAGAGTAGATGTCATTGTTTGGACACAGTCCAAATAATTGGCTAATTTAGCATTAACCTACTTCACATGTCTGTAAAACAGATTAGTGAACCTGGGCTCTCCATTCCCATTTTTAATAAGCAAATGCATTTTTAAGAACTTTTAAGAGTCAGTTTAATGAGTTTAAGAAACTCAAAAGAAGTTAATACCAGGTTTCAAATTGGAAGATTGTCTTTTAGAGAAAGAGTTGATGCAGTGGGAGGAATGTCAAAGTGCATAGAAATCAGAGAGGCCCCGAGTTCGTTGCAATATAGGGGGGCTCACTTTGTATTCTGAGGAGACAACTCTGCAATGCCAAACATAATGAAGGATCTCAGGGTCATATATCTAAATGTATATAGATACTTGAAGTTGCAAGTAGAACCTAATATTCTTTCTGTTGAAAACAAAAGAATTTAGTAATGTATATACTTTTAAAAGCTATGTGTATCTTAAATATTTTAGAGTTGGCTTTTGCAAATATAGCCCTTTTTGCCTATATAGTAGGTCTAGGTCCAGCAACATGGCTTTGTAGGGTTTTCCTTTTAACAAACTCTGACTTTGCAGTATAGTTTAGGCTTTTTTTTTTCCACGTGGATTTGTATGTCAAGTTTGACTTTCACAAAAATATACAGCTATTAAATAAAAAGTAAAGATTCTTTTTCATTGCCATAGTTATATAAAGTATCTGTCCATATAATATCTTGAGGTATTTCACTTAAATGATGTAGGGAGTGTTTTGCACATGTTCCCTGCTTACTCTAGTGCCAGAGCAGAAAAGGGAGATGTATGCAGAGACAGAATGCCCAAGAACATAATTAAAGGATTCATTCCCTTTTAGCATAAAACTGCCTCCCAAGGGGTATTTCTTGGCAGAGGTTTTTTTGCTACAAGTGACTAAATCAGAGGTTTAAGGGCAATTCTTGAAGCAGATCATGTTTTTTCACCTATTGAGGTATTTCTGGGCCAACAGAATCTTCAGGAAAGACTGTGTCTTGCAACATCACAGAGTGCCATGAAATCTTTATGAAGCATAAGACCTTCTATAGGTTTGACAGGATTATGGTTGTCTGAAATAGGCTTGTACTTTATATCTTATGCTTTTAAGGTAATAAGTATATGTTAGTATTTCTGTAGGAATTTTAAAATGAATAAAAAAGTAGCATCACCTGAAAAGGCACTCATATATATAACACCTTTGCTCTACTCTTGGGAAAACCATTCCCATGGGCTTTCTGTAGGCATCTTAATCTCTACAGTCTCTCTCATAACCTAGTAACTTTTGGAATCAGTTTAGTTATAAGAGTACATACCTATATGGAATAATTATCCTTGCTAAGAAACTCCCTACTGCTCTGATGAGGGAATGTCTCATGTCTGAACTCGATTGTTTAAACATTACACCATGGTTTGCAATGTAGGTATCATCTGGGACTTGAAATCTAGTAATAGAATACAGTGACTTAATGGCTCTTTTCTCATGATCATGTGTTTTTATCCAAAGAGAATAATCACACTCTGAATGAAAATTATGTTTAGGTCAATCTTCACACAAACTTAGAGAAGAAGCTGCCATTTTGGTTCTTAAGTCGAGTGGACCAGGAATCAATCACTGTATATCCCAACAGACCAAGATACTGCGGATTTATGGTAAGGTGGAAAATCTTAGACTAAGGTATTCTTCCTATATGCAATATGGTAGACGTATGTTCTGAACGTACTCAGATTGCTAGGAGCATTGTGTTAATCAAGATCAATCATAAGTTACTATCAGTGGAAGTGTGATTAGATGCGCAGCATCCTCTGTGAAAATGCTAAATAGACTTCAGTGCAGCATTATATATTCAGATATTTGATGTGTGGGTTTTCAGTGATCTGTGATTTTTATTAGGAGGCATAAGCTAAAAAAAGGTTATTTAGATTGAACATTTAACTATTACTTTTTGACATTTGTTCCATTATTTGTTTACTTATGATTTTAACTCTTGTTGATAGCCTGAATTTACTGGTTAAACACTATTTTGCAAAGTCTTTTTGCAAAATCTTATTACAGTTAAAATAACTTTATAATAGAAACTGCTTTCAGCTTTAACACCAAGGCAGAGACTTTTACAGTTCACCCATTTGGGGTTTCGAATGTGTTGTGAAACTGTAACACATGATTTCAACTTTGTTCACCATGTTGTCTTTAGAGTGTGTTCCAGTACTGCTTTGGCTGTGAGGACTCTACCACAGATGCACAGAGCACTGATACAACTCTAGAACTGGAAGTTCTGAAGCAGAAATACAGGTATTCGTTGTGTTATTTTATTACTGTATTGGTAAGTGGAGCAAATATTGTGCAGATAGTCCTATTTAACAGCAGTGTTGTAAGATTCTTTGTTGTACATAAAAATAAAATCAAATGTATTTATAGTTCTTAAGTAAGTTCCATCACAACAGTATTTTAGCACTTGGTATTCTGTAATATTTTTCAAAATGCTTATGAGATTTTATTCCCAAGGCAGAAAAAGAGCATGGGTTTCTTTGCTCTTTAAAGTGAACTAAACGAGAAAAGGTTCTTTTATCGTGATTAGAGATTTGTGTATGGAGCTGTTCAAGACATTGTAAACTTATTAATAATTACTTATTAATAATGTAATTCCAATTGTTTTATAAAAATGCACAGTCTGCAGTTGACTTCCCAATGGTCACATGGGGAAATCTGCTTCAAAGTGATTTCCCATAAACAGACTACCTGCCTGACAAATTGCCTTTTTTCCCAAAGCCTTAGAAGCCTTTTCCTATATTCATCAATATATCTATAGGGATGGTTTGAGAAAAGCTTTCAGTGAGTGTACATCTCACTGTGTGTGAGTCTGTCTGCCCATTCTCTCTTTCTCTCTTTTCTTTATCTACTAAAATCTTTTCCCAGCGGAGACTCAGTTTAAGCTTTTTTTTGCAGGAATAACTGCAATAGTAGAGAGTGTGCGAGAATATATCCTTAAGAGGTGTAGTCAAACTATAGAGTTAAACAAGTCTTTTTTTCTTTTTTATTGAAATCCATACCATATCAATGAACATTTTTTTTTTCCTCAGAGAAGGAGTAAAACTAACATTTTGTTTCTAAAATCTGAAAATATTTGGCATGGCTGCACAGTATGGAATATTATATTTTCTCCTTTGAAAATACTGCTTGAAAATTTTATCATATATTGAATTGTTGGAGCTCGAAACTTAAGCTAGTGACAATCAGACCTGAGGACATACTCTTTTTCGCCTTTTTTTTTTTCCTTCTATGAATGCTAGCTAGTTGCTGGAATGTTAAAATTCTTATTTTTTTACATGTTTTGAAATATATTTACTTATTTGTTAACTATATGAGATTAAACTATATTTTATAGATCACCTTTCTCTAGCTATAAATGTTCTTATGCTGCTATTCTTATACTTCCTAGGAGAATACATGTCTTGTGTAGGCCTGATGCAAGCTCTGTATCTATATGAATTTTAAAAATTCTTTGGAGAATATTCTTTACTAGCAGAAAAGTGAAGCTGAAGACTGTCAGATGTTTTGCACCTGTAATTTTAATGAATTGAAACCAAATGATGAAGTCTGCTATATGCATATTTTTCTTTTGTTTTAGGCTGAAAGATATTTCAACTCTACTGGAAAAGCAGCACGACCTCCTTAAATTGATTATACAAAAAATGGAGATAGTATCAGAAGCTGAGGATGAAGACAGCAATGATTTATTTCAGCATAAGTTTAGAAAACGACAGTTAGAACACAAGAATAGTAAATGGGATACAGTATTAAAGGCTGTTAAAACAAACACGCCTAACCCAAGCACAGAAAAGAACAATAGCTTCTTCTAGACATGGCTATGAGATCATATTGTATTACATACGTATTTTCATTTTGTTTTGTGTTAGGGTCACTTCTCCTAATGTCTGTGTGTATGTTACTGTGGTACATCATGTGTTCAAATATAGAAATAGGGCCTGGTCCAAAAGAAAATGGACAGAGGTGTCCAAAACAGCATTTAAGCAATCTGAAGGTGCCTGCATCCAAAACTGGGATGCCCTAAATGGCTGCCTAATCATGAAAGTGCCTAACTGACCAGAGCCAGCCTTGCTGCACCGGCAGTTCCCGAGGCTTCTGGCTAAGTCTGCTCTGGATCTGGCCCTGACATTCTTGGCTATGTATTTAATTGCGTTGTTCTCTGTTACAAATATTTTTGTCAGAATTCAAGCTCTAATTCATCTAGTATTCTGCCCTTTGAGAGAGCAAATAGATTTCATATAGCATTAAGGAAAAGTGAGGAACTAAGCTGACAAGCTGCTTTGGGAGTTTTGCTGAGTAAGGACTGCAGGATCAGGCCTGAAAGGTAAGAAATAAACAGATTATGAAAATACAATGTTAGTGGAAGGGCTCTTTTCTGCTGTGGGTAACTACCTGCAATTCCTGGAGGAATTGTTTGAACTAGCATGAATATAGCAGTGGTAGAAGACACGCTGATGTTAAGTCATTTACAGCTTACACTTCCTTATGCTACTGCTGTGGCCTTCCTGGTATCCTAAGAACTGACCTTGCTGCTTTAATCCGCACATTGGTTCTGTTATTTATTTATTGGGTATTCAGTGCATTATGTAATATACAGTAATGTATGAAATGTAGAAATAAACATGAATTAAACAGTGTTTAAGTACCTGACCTTACGTTCTGTTTTAGTACCTAACCTGCTGGAAATATGTTCTGTGGTTTGCCTTTGAATTCAGACTTTAAGTACTTAATATACTTTTAATTCTTCACATAAAGAGCAATTATATTCCTATTTCGTTAAAAGTATGGTTATTCACATAACACAAAACTTGTCCAGTCTTCACAAAAAATAGGAAGATGCCGTGTTGATTTGTGAGACTTGTACTTTAAAATGTCTGTGAAAGACATTACTATCTCTTGTCAGAGGCACCTGTAGAGAGTCAGGAGGTCTTTGGAGTTCATTTCACTGACAAGATTCATGAATCTTTGAATTCTGTGGCATAAATCTACATCAGTTATAACTGCAGATGTTTGCTATTTAAATCGGAAGTTCTGTTCCGGTTTCACCACCAAAAAAAGAACAAATAGGGGGTTTGCATTAAAATGTGAGTTCATAAAATTAGTCTTGAGTAAGACAAGGCAGAACATTGGTATTTGACTGCTCCATGCAGACAGTAAGATGGGACATGGACATCAGTGCCGCTCTATGACTGTGTCCAACGATGCGTTCAGAGGAGCCCCACAGGCTTTCTCAGGAGGAAGCCCTCCAGCCCTCTAATTGCCTTCTCACTGTGCTGTTGACATCTGGGATGTCCCCTCCTTCTCGCACGCCTGAGAGGAAGGCAATGTGGTGCCCAGAGTGAAGCAGCTCCAGTGTTCTCTGCGTAGCTGGGGCATGGGGAAACTGCCGCGGGAAGCAGGGAACTGCCGGGGGAGACTCTGGGTGCTGGGGGCAGGAGAAGCCTCGTGGGAGTGAAACGGAGTGCGAGATGGAAGAGCACAAGCAGAATCCCAGAATGGCTGAGGTTGGAAGGGACCTCTGGAGATCATCTAGTCCAACACCCTGCTCCAGCAGGGACACCCAGAGCAGGTGGCACGGGGTTGCAACAAGGCGGGTCTTGTAGATCTCCAGTAATACCATACTTTGAATCTCACATGTTATGTTGTGATATCGAATGTAAGTACGTATAGAATCACCAAAACAGTCACTGAAGAAGTAATTACTTCAGAATAATGAAGAACTGCTAAAGAGGTAAAATCTGAATCGCACATCTAAATTGCTCTGTGGCCTCCAAAGTCAGGGATATTTCAGTGAAAAAGTGTCAGCACATCTGCAGCCCCACCAGCGGCAGCGGGTGCCCAGGATGCTGAGGCCAAATTTGTGAAAGCGCAAGTCTTCATTTGTAAAGCCAGAAAAGTCATCTGAAAACTCCCGACAATCTGTACAATTAACACTAGATGGCAGTGAATGATAACACTTTTTGATAAGTAAATTGAGTCTCAAATGCAGTTTTAAGTGAACAGGAACAACAGCACGTTTGCAAGTGAAAGAAAGTAGCCATCGGCTGCAGTTTTAAGATTTGAGCCTCTCAAGCCTCTAAGCAGAGCCTGGAGGCATTTATACACAACAGCCTCTTGATAGGGACTTAAGTTCTTCTGAGCTTTTAACTTTTAATTTGAGAAATATTTTCTATTTTTTTCTCAAGTTTATCTGCTTTCATTCATTTAGCAGCTTCATTTTGGGGGGAGTATGGATAAGCATATCCCTCCTTCCCACATGTGCATCCAAAGCTGACCATAAGCCAGTGAATAGGCTGCCTTCAAGGAGGACCGTTTGGTGGTGGTGGTTTGCAGATTCCCAGATCCCCCAGTGGCTTCGCTGGGCTTTATTTACTATGACTTAGCTGTCAAGTTCACAGCCTGTTAAATTTTAAAGCAACTGCTCTTCTACAAAGAATAACCACACATCCTGGAAATCCAGTGTGATTCTAAGTACTAATATTAACTGAGAATTAGGAAGCAAATCCATGCTTGGTTAACAGTTATTCAGAAAGACAAAAGGGATTTTGAATTAGCTAATATCAATATTTGGTCAGATACTTTTCTAGGGAAATCCTCACGCTGTGGTTATTTAATTGACCTGCGATATTTAGAAATACCCAATAAAGATGCAGAAGTACAGACCTAAGAAACTTAATTCATGTTTTACCAGTAGGAACACAAATGCCAGTTATTTAAAAATTATGTAGATTGAGCTGAAGAAACTGGGCCATCCAACTGATCACTGAATCCTGTTGGATACCATCATATTTAATAAAAATTGTGCCATCATATATTTTAAAATAACAAATAACAGTCAACACAGACAAACTGAACTGAAATTAGTTCTTATTATCTTGTTTACGAACTCTGGCTAGTGTGTTTATCTGTACCCAGTGTTTATCAACCACTTCAGTTTCGCAAGTATGGATACTCAATGCTAGGAGGATCTGCAACATATACTTTCACATATATGTAATTCTTCCTTCACTGCTCTCTATTTGAGTTGTTATTCATCTGTTCACAGTTTAAGTAACCTAGGAATCCTTCCTAAAATATCCAAAATACCAAAATTATTGCAGTGACTTCACTAGCTTAATAGACAGTTAAACCGCGTGTAGTCAATACTGTAATTATTAATCTACATGGAACAAAAAGCAGAATATATGAGAATACCACCTAATTGCCATTCAAAGAGCTCTGTAACCGTATGTCAGTATCATTTATGATTTTTATATATATATATATATTTTCTCTCTCTCCTGAGTATCAGATATTTCACATCATGAAGGTAAATACTCCAGCTCATTTCCTGCTGCTCAGCAGTCGTGGCAGTTTTTTCCTCTTCAAAGCATGGAGGAAAATTGTCTGGCCTTGCTTCCTTCCACCAAAAGCAGGACAAGGTTATGCTGGATCTCTGTCCATGTTCCTGGTGTCCCGAAAGGAGGCCTTGCTGGGGCAGGGGAGCCCGTGTCTCTGTGTAAGTGACACAGGATGGGCAGGGATTAAGGCAAGAAATGCTGACTCTTTTTGTGTGATTTGGCTGTGAGAAACAAGCTGAGGTTCCTCTATGAGGAAAACTTCTGGGACAGTCGGGTGGCAGTAATCAGTGTGCTGGCTGTGCAGTGTTAATAACAAAGCAGAGGTTGCTGAAACCCAACATCCAGAGGTCTTGGCTTCCTCGTGAATGCATTTGCTTGGGATGGCAGAGCGGCAAAATACTTTGCCTACATTCATTAAAATCAGCTGGCGCGATAAAATGATTCCTGTGGGAAAACCTGAAGTGCCCTAATTTGAAATTGACTGCAGTGAGACTATTTTAGGACATTAAAGCATAATAGGTAGGAAACACCCTGCTTCAGACTGAGTATTGAGTATAGTTGTGTCTTTTAACACATGCAGAACCACACAACAAACCAACTTCACTCCTTTCTTGACTTGTGTTTTGTTTCTAAGGACATGCTCAGCCTTGCATTGTCCTTACTGTGTGGTGTAGCATTTTCCTACCTGTAGCTTTGTGCAAAAGGGACTTTTTAGAATATCTCAAAGGAAAATGTGGCCCTTCCTGAGCTGCAGACAGTACTCACTGTAGGGAAATTTGGTTTATAGATGAGGCCCAAGTTATCCTTAATGAATGGAGAAAGAGAAGGATGTAGCAAACCTCGCTCTGGAAAGTTGCTGAAAGCAGAAGAGTCATTTTGAGATTTCTTTTTGAAGTGAATGAGAAACTAAAAAAGATAGCAAAAGATATGGGGGAAAAATGATTCTTTAAAGCAGCAGTACTGCTGCCTCGACTGAGTGATGCCAAGTTACAAATCAGCACCAGCTCATGAAGCATGAGAGTGCCCTCTGCACCCTATTTCTAGTTCTAGGGTTGGTCTGTGCACAGTCAACTCAAGCCTGTCTGGACCTGCTGCACAAACGGGTTGTCATCCTTATAGTTGGAAAGAAAAGAATTGGTAAATCCAACCGAGACAGCGTTGCAATAAGCAAAAGAGAGGGGCTTCAGGCACTTGAACAAAGAGTTCAAGTGGGAGATGTCTCAGCAAAGAAAAGAAATCAAGACAGCAAGTAGTGTGCCTGATGGAAAGTAAGGCGTTTTAGGTTATATCACAGCTTTGAAAGCAGGGCAAAACTATTCACTTCAGAAATGAATAATAACTGCTTATTTTGTTATTATTCATAATTGTTAATATCTTTTTAACCAGAGAGGTGATTGCAGCCTAATATCAGTCAGTAGCAGGAAGCTGAGGATTGCCAAGAACAGAAAGGTCAAACAGCCCTGGAAAGGAAAGGGGGAGAACCTGGGAGTGACGCACACATTAGTGTAGCCACTCCAAAGAGGGCTGAAAGCCCCAGGGCTTCATTAGCCCAGTCTGAGAACCCCAGTGATGCTCACAGAAATGTCAAATTCAACTGCACTCAATGGCATTAAATCTAGATCTGGGAGAACTAGATCTGGATCTCATCATGCCTGGTGGAATGATTCAAGGAGGAAGGGTGAACGTGGTGCTGTAGTAGGTTGGCATAATGTTCAGGATGGCTTCTCACCTGCTGCGCTGATTCACTTTCTGCATGGTTTGTGTGGTGCCCATGCGCTCTCGGCCTTGTGCTTTCTCACTTCCCTGCTTGTCCCACGCATCTCATTTTTTTTTCTCATCAGCCAAGCTGCCTGTCTGGAGGCAGTCTAGGATATAGAGTGTGGACTGGTCCTCTCACCTAGTTGCTTCCAAACACTCCACGCTGAGTGATCCCTCAGGACTGTTCATCCCTGAGCCCCGCTCCTTGCTTTGAGCCTCCTCTCCCACTGCCTCTGCTGTGTGAGCACCCGTTCCAGCCGCCTTCAGCACCCGCCAGGCCTCAGCTGAGCTGCAAGGATAAACACAGTTAGAAAGGCTGGGTAACTCCTTTAAGCACCCCAACTCCTTCCCAGCAAGAATTACCAACAGAATTGAAACAGTCATCAGAGAAGAAGAAATTCAAAGTTAGCGGGAAAAGGTAGAGTTGGACTTAAGTCTTCAGCTTGGGTAGCATACTCAGAAAAATGCAGCTGCCTTTTTTGTTGTCTTGAGAACAAGATACGTAATAGTTTCATGCATATATTTTATTGGCGATCAAAGCTGGGAAGGAGAGCAACGTTGTGATCTAGAACCTCAGTCTGCTCCACGAGGATCATGCCCTCACACATCCGTGACAATGACAGCACCATGGCGCTGTGAAGCTCTCGTGTTACCACTCTGGTGTGGTAAGAAATGCAGGATGGAAATCGCTTTGCTTCTGAAAAATGTCAGCATCTCTCTTCTGTGTCATCGTGGAACCAAAGCGTCCAGTTTTATACATGGGATCTATATATAAGATTCTTCCTGTAAAAATTGATTACTGGAAGAATCAGTCTGTGTTTTTGTGTTTAAGGTGGATCGTCCTAGAAGTGTAATTAAGAGTAACCAAAGAAGACACATTTCTTCTAGTCAAAAACCTAACTAGTCCCTTATTGTTACCCTCATATCTCACACTGGCTAAGTCATATGGGACTTGTACAGAAATTTTGTGTAGGAAGGAAAATGCATTGAGAAATGAGCATGGTTTGCCTGTGTAAAAGAATGTTTTATTCACAGTGAAGGCCTATGTTATTTTCTGTCAATTTAAATACTGTGCTAATAGAAAATAGATTTTGCCTATTATCTGTCTGGCCAGGAGGTGGCTTTGGCTTGTCTTGGCCACAAGGCAATTTTTCTACAGCAAGGAAGAGATAATTACTTACTTACTCTTTGGGCAAAAAGTCAACACTGATACTTGAGAATCAGTAAGTACTGAGGTTATGAATTACAAGAAATCCTCAGTGGAGAGTTAGTGCCAAATGAAATGATCTTGGATAAAACAGATACCTAAAGGCAAATTTGTTCTCTGAGTGATGCTGCTCTGTTCAGAAGAAGCAACACCCGGGTTTGACAGAGATGCCCAAGGATGGGATCCTTGCTCTGCGCCGCTGCTCTTTATCTCCCGCCTCTCCTGTGAGCTGTACAGGATGGGTTGTAGCCTGGTGCTCAGAGAGTCCATCTAGGAGAGGGGCCTCCCCTTGCTACATTTTATAAAAACTAGCTGATATTCCTGTAAAAAGTGCACAGTTTTGGTAGGAAGAATTTTCACACACATAGGAAAAGATAGGGAGTTTTGCATGACCATCTTTAACAAAATGTTTTAATTAATAGAATCAAACTGATTTCATTGATTAGTTTGTCCCCTACAATAGTTTGTCCCCCTACAATAGCACTTTCCAAGCATGTTACTTCATGTTTCTTTATTAATTTATTAAACTAGCTAAGAGCTTTCCCTGCTCTTTTTATTCCGCCATCAGAAGCAAACAAACAGTATTTTGCTTTGAAAGTTTCTCTGCTGTTCTGTAACAAAAGCAATTAACAACCACAGGTGTAAAACTCATGTTACAATTATATCAGCCTACAGACAGAGGTGGATAGGGTTGGTCTGGCAGCAATGCTGAAAGAAATCCAGTGGTTTTGCTGCTACAACCAAAGTAAAACAGTTGAAGAAATGCAGACTTTCCTGCAGAAAATTTTGCAGGCAGGTAAGGTGGACACATGGGCAGGTAAACACTCAAAATGTGCCCTAGGAAGCGAAGGTGGTGGACAGAGTATGTTTTTATTTCCTCTAAGCCACAGTATTAGCTACGCTCTGAAACTGGGAGTCTCCCCATGACTTGGTGGTTCCCTAAACACAAGTGCCTTCCTTATGGCAAACCTGCACATGAGCGTGACTGACCCCAGCTAGGAAAGACTGGTAGCTATGGCAGAGCTTAAAACGAGGGGAAACAACGTGAAAGGTGCAATACTACAGGTAGCTCCAGGGTTGCTTGCGCTGTCCAGGCTTGGGGCAGTAATCTTTGCAAGGGTGTAAAGCTTCCTAGGTGCTGACTGCGGGAACAAAAAGCAGGGAGTGCGGAGGGAATTAAGGATGGAGCCAATAATTTTCCATAACAAGGACCATGAGTCACCAAGGAGCTTTATTTGTTTTCCAGCAGAGTCATAAAAGCCCCATCCACTTATCTGAATAAACACAATAACACACAAATTATTCCTGAAGAACTCATAAAACATGTATTAATGACTCTAGAGACAAACAATACAAATTAACTCTAGAAACATATTTTCTGCCTTAAAGAAGCCTGCTTTTTAATCTTCTGCCTGCAATCCTACTTTACAAAATAGCCTTCAAACAAAGACCAAATGACAAGCAATGGGCTCTTCAATTGCAAAATCAAGAAATAGTACATGTTGAGGCCTGTGGATTTCTTTCCTCTTGAATTTTACAAATGGTTAAAATGTCTAGCAAAGGGGCTGAAGAAAATAAAAATAAACATCACTTTAAGCAGGGATTTTTCGTTTATTTTATAATGTATCTAAATAGTTAGGGTCATGGAGGGCAAAATACTTCATTGAGACTAAAGCAAAAATGAAGCAGTTGGTTATTCTTAGATTCGGTAACATTAGTGTCATCACAAAACCTGATATGTCTTAGTGTACACATTTGCACTGTGTTAGAAAACAATAAATAATAAATCTGTTTATGAAAACAGTAAATAATAAATCTGGTTATTCTGACCTCTAGGATGGATCCCTTTTTGATTTCTGTGAGATCTGAGTTTCATCCGACAGGAGTATATGCTGAATATTGATTATTCTTGATTCTTTCTCACTTGTTGTTGGGAATTATGCCACATTGGCCAGATGATGCTCTGGAGCCCTGACCCAGCTCAATCAATCTACTTTGAGCTCTCTCCCCTCCTCGTCCAGTAATTCACTTTTATTTCCACAAAGGAGGGGATATAATGCTGCTCTGTTTTTTAATCAAATGGAATGAAATAACCCCAGCCTGGTTTACTTCAGATATTTCATTTTGGGGTTATCAAAGGTGGGTTTTGAATTTTCTCTGCTTTCCTGCCACATTCACCCTTCACAACACCTTCTTATCAGCCTCATTTGCAATGAGATTCTTTGCAAGAGATTACACAAGCACTGATAAAACAAAAGGTCAAATCACATGTTAGTAGGTAGCTGAATATTGCCAGCAAGACATCTATCATGGTTCTGCAAAGACTAAAAAGGGCTGTCTGTTAGAAAAGTTTACTAGCTTTCTGCCCCTTTCATCTCTGCAGCTTCTAGCTGCAGAATCACAGATTTTTCTGCAGTCAGTCAGCACAGCTAATTGAGAAGCGTGATTCTTCTGATCAAATATTCGGTTTTGCAACCTTCAGTTAAAGTCTATCAGGTATTGGCAAAGGATTGCCTAGAATCACAGGGGTTTAGATTCATATCTAGACTTTAGATAAAATACTTGAAGATAAAAGAGGTTAGAAAATGCCTGATTTGTCTCCTGACTGCCAGGAAGTCAATAACATTTGGGCCAGATGCAGGGAAGAAGAGTCCCAGATGAAAGGCCTGTGTCATCCCATGGAGCAGGGCACAGTCCTGGTCCCTCGCTGGGGACACAGACGGGAGGCAGCCCTTACTTAGCTCAGATTTGGTGTTGCCAGCCTCGGATAACTTTAGAAATGCCTGAAATATTCATGTAAATTCATGTATGCCAATTTTGAGCATATATGTGTCTGAACTCACTCTAAGGAGAATCACTAAGGTGTTCTACCCTATGCTATATAATTCT
This sequence comes from Crypturellus tataupa, assembly GCA_034781795.1. Lineage (NCBI taxonomy): Eukaryota > Metazoa > Chordata > Aves > Tinamiformes > Tinamidae > Crypturellus > Crypturellus tataupa. The sequence continues at coordinate 2,186,234 of JAWLRI010000963.1, read as the reverse complement.
GCACCAAGTACATTCTTCAGTGAAGGAACAGCAAACTTTTACTTCTGTCAAAGCGAGAGTAGAAGGTTCACTGTTCAAATTATCCCCCCTTTTCTGTTTATTACTACATTGGCTGTACTAGCACTGCACTTGTTTCTTATGTTTTCTATCAGCAAGGTATTTTTTTTTCCAGGGAAGGAGTTACAAATAATCCTGGATAGGGCAGGGCTGTTATTGTCATGAGGGGTCTCCATCCTATGCAGCCACCCTACTATCCATAACTGAAACTGGTTTGCCTCTTCCTTGGGAGCCTCTGGGCTCCCAGTATTGAGCTCCCAATATGTATATATTCAAAGTCATATATTCAAAGATAAATTTAACCTCCAAAACAGTGTTGGCCCAGGTGGTTACCATAATCAGCTGGGAAACTGGCTACAGAACTGGGCTTCTACCAACTGTTTGGCTTTTGCTGGTTAAATAGCTTGTGCTCGTATCCCCAGCATGTTTATAAGGTGAAGTGTAGGTATTATTGCTGTATCAGTATCAAGTTAGTAAAACAGGAAGGTTTCCAAAAGCACCTTCTACATCAGAATAGGCAAAGCAAAGCAATGCTTTGCTGGCAAAAAATGTGTAACAGGTGGCACAAGTACTGTAATGTGTGTGGTCTTTCACAAATTGAAGCCATATGATGTTTTCTAAAGGCTTGCAGAGTCACAGAGCCTTGTAGATGCCCCTGCTGTAATATCTCATGCTGGTGCTTTACAGCCTTTCGCAACACAGCAGAGCTGTCCTGAGTGAAGGAGAATGTAGGTGCCTTCAAAGCTGCTTCTTACTGATCATCCCCTACTCATATTTTGCTATTAAGTGAACTAATTTCTAGCTTCATAAAAGTCACTGTAACATAACCACCATGACAGCAAGTCCTCAAGCATGTTGAAAGCAAAGATTCACATCTACTTCAGAAAGCTTTAAATTAGATTCCAGGGGTGCTTTGACATATACAGCAACCTGAAGACAGTTCAAGGATGGTGAAAAATATACCAAGGATAGACTAAAGGAAAACAACTCCATAACAATCAAGAACGAAGGCTGGAAGACAGTAGCCCGCAAAACTCATGTCAGGATGAAATCCACCCCACAGATGTGAAGCACCAGGAAATCGCAGCAATTCCCATTGCTGAAGTATAGGTTTCAGCTGATTTGCTCCTGATGGGCTCAGTCACATGAGCTGGTGCTCACATGCAGACAAGGATCACCAGCCAGAGCCACCTGAAGTGCCGTCAGCCCCCTCACCTCTTCTTTGATACATTTGAAGAGAATTTGCACGTACAGTAGCGCCTGCAGCAGTTGTCATTTACAGATGTTTCTGATGAGCAGCTTGAAACTGTCCTGTCAGGGCTGTGCCTTTCGTTTGGCATAAGGAGTGCAGAAAAGGGGTTAACAATTCCCTCATGCTAGCCAGGCCCTAACTTGGGACTGCTAGGAAGTGTCATGTCCAGATACGGAGCAGCGCTTTCCCTATGGAGAGCTTCGTTATATTCATTGGAAACATTAGATTTTAATGTTCACACTGAAAGAGTTAAATTAGGCTTCGGTGAAGTCAATTTATCCTTCCTGCAGAAAGAATAGGGCAAAAGAGGCAGCTAGCTGATTCTGCTTACATTTTTACTTTATAGATCATTAGCTGGACTGCTAGCTGTCCTCTGACCCCTGTTTCATTAGTACATAACTCTTTGAAGGGTGTTTACTAATTTTACAATCCAGTCCTTAATAAATTGACCTCTCTTTCATAAATTTCTCCTAATCACAAATTTGGTTACTGAGGTGGTATCTGACTGAGTGAAACTTAAGCTTCACAGACTGCTTTAAGCTTTTAGTGTGGCAGCTGAAACTACCTCGAAAATTGCTCTATCGCCATGGCTCGTAAACCAGCACACCTACAGAAGAGCAAGTATTTCATGACAGATATTGCTCAATTACTGATTTTTTTATTTCTTAGGAAAAGCAGTCTTTTTATTTAATATATTTTATTTCCTTTTCCCATAAAATTTGGGACATTTGATCTTTCTATGTAATAATTTCACTAAATACAGTGACAGAAGGACCATAATGATTCTGTGATTCTGTATTACAGTAGGTAATTTACTAGTAAAAGTACCAGTGACTCTTCTCTCTATCCCAAGATTTAGTAATAATTAAGATTGGATACTTGTTAGAAAAGATTTTGTAAGAACAGATTTTTCCTTTACAAGGCAACAAATAAAAATTTGAGGTTCAATTATATATACATAGTATTCTTAATTATAGCAATGAGCAATTTAGCTGCCTGAAGGAACCTTTTAGATAGTGATTGCCACTCCTTAGATTTTACTTAAGAATAAAAGGCAAATTATGCTTAAAAATGCTGCTTGCCACTTCTATAGCACCCAGAAAGATGAGTAATTTGTAAGCTCTATTCATGGCATCTTCGTGAGGTCACTGCTTTTAACTTGGTACTGGCAATGAAATATCAATGTATATTGTTAGATTGTTTTTAAATATATTTTTATGTAATATTTTTCATTATAAAATACTGATTCATCAAAATATATTGACATCCCTCCAAAATTGATAAATTGTGAAAACATCTCATTTTTGACATCTTTAAATGTGAAGATCTTAATTGCCAGTTTAACCGATATTTGATTTTGAAATTTGAGTCAGTTTATTGTTAGAAAGAAAGAAAGAAAGAAAGAAAGAAAGAAAGAAAGAAAGAAAGAAAGAAAGAAAGAAAAAGAAAGAAAGAAAAGCTAAATACTAAAAATACTTTCTAGTTATCAGAATTAGGTATCAGAATTTGATCGATAGATCATAGTTTTATTTTTAAATTTCAACCGTCAGCTTTAGGATTATTGCTTCAGATTGAGAACTTTCATCTGTTGTCTTGATTGGTCTGGTGAAACGTGTTTTCAAGCTCTGCAGGACGTCCCAGGGGACTCCGTGGTGCTCAGCTCCAGGTGCCCGGCACGGCCCTGGGCTTTTCCTCTGCAAGGGGACTGAGCCTAGGGCCTCTGGGTCAGACGGTAGTTTTCACCATTTGGCTCCGCTAGAAGGAGCTGCACCCCCCTTTCTGGACGGCCTCTGGAAGGCCAAGTAACTCATTTTGTATTTTTCTGCTCAAGCAGACGAAAGAAGATCTGAAGATAGGGCATAAGCCCAGCTCTCTGGAGCTCTGTGTTAAGCCCTCACTCCCTCAGCCAATGTTTTATCATGATGGTATCAGGGAAACCAGATACAGAAAACGTTTTTTTGTTCTTCCTGCCAGCTCTCAGTTAACCCCCAAGCCCTTTGGATTAGGAATATGGCTAATTTGCGTGTCTCATACTTTGTTTGTTGACGTCCAAGTCATTCTGCAATGCTCCTTTCTGGGAAAGTGAGCGGTAAGGATTGACTTTAGGGGAATCTTAGTCTGACAAATGTGGGAGGTTTTCATGTTTGGAAAAAATGTTCCAGTTTTCTCGTGATTACTTTTTTGTACACATGCCCAGAGAAATGGCTACAAGCCCACTTAGAACTAATTAATAAATACATTCGGGGCCCTGGGTGTTTTTAAGGGGACTTTAACCCACTCTGTGGCTTATTTCATAGACCGTAGAGCAGAAAGACTCGCTAGTCACACATCATTTTGTAACGAAGACAGTAGCTATGAGAAATAATATTCTTTCTTCAGTGCTAAACCCTGGCCCCGAGGCACATCTCATATTTAGAAGAAAGTCCCAGTCTTTGCAAGGCCGCAGTTAGACGCTCATCGCTGAGTAGAGACCCTGCTTTTTTCCGCGCTCGCCTTTCGTGGTGCGTCCCCCTCACCAGCAGTGCTCTGAGCGACACTTATCAGCGGCCGCAAGTACCAACACAGCCCGGCTCCAGATTGCTGCCGCTGCAGGGCTGCTCTCTGCTCTACTCTGCGTCCTCGTTCTCCGTCCTCCCTGGAGGTGCAGCACCCTGCCCGCTGCGGCACGAGGGATCTGTTAAATCACTCCTGTAAATCACTGTTACGGGCCAACTGACTCATCCTACAGCACGGAGAAAGAATCTCTGATCTCCTGAGTGCTCTGCAGCGTGGAAGCACCGGGGTGTTGAGGAATCCTCATGCAATCCTTATCTTGTGTTTTTAACAGCAAAACTCAACCTGTGTTGTACTCGTGCTGTTTATATATCTAATCAAAGTAGGCCAGGAAACGCGGAAGACAGCACCAGGGCTGCCTGAGAAACATAATATTTGTCAGGGAGCATTAACTCAGCCTCTCTCTTTCAAGGAATGATCGATGAAGTGTTCCTGAAGCTCTGTTTAGATTATGTGAAGTAATGCACTGGTGGTTACATTCATCCTAAGCAAATCATTTTCACTCACTTGAGCTGCCTCACGAAATTTTCCAATAACACTTTAGGCAGCCTAAAACAAAATGAAGTCTTCACGGGTCTCTCACGTGGGAGTTCCTTTTGGAGCCCGCTGGTACAAAGGGAGACGGATTGAGAAAGCTCTGTGCACGAAATAGACGCCGGCCCCAGGCCAAAGCGTGGATCGGTATCAGGATCGAGGCTCAGGAGGTGCCAGGGCCGAAGCCCATTCCCACTATAACATATTAGAGGTAGTTGAAGCACCAGAGAGCCCGACACCCAAGAAATCACAGCAGCCCTGCGGCTGGACGTGGTGGCGTCCCTGAAACGCTCCTCTCTCCCAGCAGAGTCAGCCAGGAGAAGGCAGCTGGGCAACGCAGGGCCCGCTCTGCTCCTGGTGTGGATTCCTCCCTCACCAGCCAGCATAATATTCACCGATGAGGGAATATTCAGAGCGAATGTGTCTCTCTGGCTCCTCAACGGGAGGACCAAGAGGGCTGTGGGCCTGCTGGTCTACTGGCTTCATCCAGCTCTTGCGGAAGGGAATTTAACCAAAGCGCTCGGTCTCCCCTTCCCCGTAAGTATTACTAGCCCAGGGAGACCAGCAGCTGGTTCCACACCAGGAAAACAGCCTCTCCACCAGCTCGAGCGGGCACTGAGCCCTGTTCGTTGTTTCACAAAGTGCAGACAGAGGGTTTCTCTAAGAGGGAAGGCTTCAGCTTAAACACATCCCTCCTGAAGGCCGGGGAACCTTACTAGGAATAATCGTGGCTTTCTCTGTTTAATAATTACAAAGAGATATATTGCCTCTGCACTCAGGGCCAAGTCTAAGCTGAAGTGAACATATCTGCTGGAGTTTAATATTTTTTAGGGAGGAGTGCTATAATTTTCAGTGGAGGAATGCAATTAGATGAAGCCCAATGATGTTTCTGCTAGCCAGCTTATTTTTAAAGGGCTTTGCCTTTATCTGTTTGAAAAGGACCTTTTGTTGACATCAGCCCCTTCTCTCTCACGTGATGAGGCTGCAGCAATTAGGAGCGCCAGGGATTAAGGAAGAAGTCCCATTTAAAACTTTCCAGAAAAGACTTTGAACGAGAGGGGGAAAACACTTAAGTCAGCTGCTTCTGTGCATGTCTTTTTTGTGCTATGAAATATGACTTCAAAGAAAACCCTTCTGTTTCCATTTCAAGGTCTTTTTGTAAGGAAAGAAAGATAGGCAACCAGCACTGGAATGCCGCCTCCAGAAGATTTATTGGAAGGCTTGAAGGGCTCAGTAAACTAGGAAGGTAATTTTTGTATCCTACTGCACTCAAGACTGATTTAATTTTGTGTCAGTTCTGGAGCTGCAACCAGAATATGAGCTGTGAGTTTATAAATTGCTCCTTGGAGTGCCTGACCTTGCAGGGGAGGGGAAACTGGAAGGAGGCAGAAGATAAAGAGATCTTGCGCAGCCGATCAGATACATTTCCCTGGGTTGTTGGACCCCTCGCTTGCTCCTCATTTCACCTCTGAAGTGCTCTCTCTGGCAGGGTGACACTCAGGTTGGTCTTTATCCCCCAAGGGAGCCATTGACCATCACGTTAGGTCTGAAATTTGGATGATTTCTTTTTTAAACAGAGGACACAGTTACTGCAGTGTTAGCTGTATCACCACCGCAGACGCTGGAACTCGTATGGAGAGGAATTGAGTAGATTTTTTAAGAGTCTCCTTGTATTTGTATGTGTACTACGACATTATAGCCTTAAGAGTGCAACAGAGTAATAGTATTATTAAGAGTATTTTTTATTTTGATAGGCAACACACCCAAATTATGAACTGGCCTGAACATTTTTAAAAAAAATGTTTATGGGCAGCAAATTTCATTGTAATAGTGGAAAAATACCCTAATTGGTTGATTAGATTTGGGAATATTCCCTGAAGGGGAATGCCAGAAGTCTTATCATATGAGTCACTTAAAAATAGATTAGACAAAACTCTTGGGAATGTATTTTTTTAAAACAGCAGTCTTATTCTGGCAAAAAATTAAAGAGAAAATGAGCTAATAGCACCATAGGATTTTTCATTGTTTGGTTCCAGGTCAAAAATCTCTGATTCAAGTTATGAAATGAGTACAGTCCACTAAATCCCACTAGAACCTGAGTTTCATTTCTAAAGAAATTTGATTAGAATAAATTGTACTTTCTTAATGTTAAACCATTCCTATATGGAGGGTATAAACTTCAGGGCGATTGGCCTAAAAACAGTTTAATTACCCCAGATTAATGTAAATGTTACGCTGTAGCTGCAGCATTTCCTATAGTACATCTCTGCAATAAACAAAAAGCAATTTAAATAATTCCATGCATCCCAAAATACTATTATCTAACTGGAGAAGCAATTAACACTCCCATGTAACCAATCCTCCACATGGTGGCTGTATAATGTAGGCTAGTGACCCTCAGATGGCAGCCCCTGGTCTGTGCAGGCGAGCTGGTCACATACTGCTGACTCCTATCCTTGTCTCCATCTTAATTTTTTTCTTCTGCTAAGAGAAAGCCAAAATATACCGCAAATGCTTCCCCAATATCAGCTTACCATGTAAGCAATCACTGCTGCACCAGGAATGCTATGCAATCAAAACTGGAAGGAGAAGTGAGCCATGAAATACGCCGGTAAGACAGAAAAACTGAACCCCCCTCCCTGTTATATATCAAATCAACAAAGCCTTACTGTATTATATACAGTTCATTAATAAATGTCATGTGTGATTAGCATTGGTAGAGCCATTAGGGGACTTTTCCTTTTTCATATTTGCTGCATTGTCCACTTCAGCAGTTACTTGGCAGTGTTGTCTTTTGAAGGAGTAACCTCAAGGCCAGGTGAGAGAGAGAGAGAGAGAGACAGTGTTTGATTATTATCTGCTTCACCCATATCCTGGTCATTCACCACTGGGAGCTGGAGGCCTGCAAGGACTGGAATAGAATTTTCTAGGGAGCAATGTCTCCTCATTGAGGTATTTCACTAAAATGGGAAATTACCTTTGAGAAACAACTGAAAATGCAACAAACCCCACGTATTCCACATCTTTATGGGATCAAGTACTCTACGTTCCTGACTGTAGAAACACCCAGATGTATTGTTCCCTCTTTCATTTCTCTAGTCTTTATTTTATTTTAATTTATTTTATTTTATTTTTATTTTATTTTATTTTATTTTATTTTATTTTATTTTATTTTATTTTATTTTATTTTATT
>JAWLRI010000963.1:2159502-2178309 GCA_034781795.1 Crypturellus tataupa | reverse complement strand
ATTTTATTTTATTTTATTTTATTTTATTTTATTTTATTTTATTTTATTTTATTTTATTTTATTTTATTTTATTTTCAGCATTGTTTATTGTTCCCTCGACGTCTTTGGGAGAACGGAGGAGTTTCTTTGTAACCAAGCTATTACAGCACTACCTAAACAATCTGTATTGTCCATGCTGTCTAGAGCACTCTGAAGCAAGCTGTGTCTGGAAATTCAGTCTCAGATACCCGATCAGAGATCATCTTGGAATCTTCTGAATTCAGTGGCACTGGAGAGTCCACTTTTTGGCATGTACCATGATATGTAAAAATCTCCAAAACAGTGGTTTGTTGACTTCAGTTATAACTAGGAATGGAAAATTCAAATGGAAATTGCTATTCCTTAAAGGGGCTGGGATGCCATGTTTTGCTCACATTAGCATTGTAATTGTATCTTCTGCACTTGAAGTAGTCACATTGCTCATCTATTGCTCTCGGTTCTCAGCCTTTATATAGGAAATTGGTCCTTCTGGTGTTCGGTAGAACTAATTGAACCTTGTAATTGAAAAAATAAAAGCAATTTATCCTGGCAAGAAGCATAAGGAAGGTTCTTATTATGAGCGTGTCTCTTATGCTACACATTCCAAACCTAACAGGGAAGAAGCAATGGAAAGTTATGGAAGGATTAGTCTAAAGGAGATGACCCAAAGCCTAAAGTATATTGCTGTTGTTGTTGAATCAATGGCACCTTATAGAGTGGCTAGAGGCAAGGGTTTCTGTCATGACACCAAGCTAAACAGAGCTGCTTACCTGTATATAGAGGACTGAGAGTTAGTCCTGTCTGGGATCCAGTCTTTGTTTTCATGACAAGTATTTAATTCCAGATGGAACTTCACAGGTGTCTTCTCTTTTGGGAGGGTTGAACTGTCAAGCTAGAATCTGAGAATATATAAGTCCTGAAAAGATATCAGAAGAACAAACAAGCCAGCGGTAAGTGTAAGTTTATCCTTTCCACCACCCCCCTGCTACTCCATTCCATTTTGCATCACCCAAAAGGGATCAACAGATGGAGAAGTGGAGCCCCACATCTGCCCTGGTAGAGGTTTACCTCAGTGAAGACACTTTGAGAGAAAGTCATAAGGACACCAGCACTAGGAAGGGCCCTACCAGGAGTACACGTGGCACTCTGGGTGGAGGGAGCTGCATCTCCAGGACGTCACTTGTTGACAGGGCTCCCTGAGAAGCCTCAAGAGGTCAAAGCAGAACCTTACGCTTCCAGAAGGAAGGAAGCTGGCAGAGGGGCAGAATGGGAGCGCTGCTCACTGTCCAGCTCACCCTCCCGTCGGACAGGCTTTATCAAGACGTGAGAAATAGTCAGATGGATTTTGAAACTGTTGTGTTGCAATAGCTGCTTTTGGAAACTCGCTATTGATTCTGGGTGTTGGCGTACTTCCCCTTGGCCAGATTATTAATGATTTGCCCTAAGTAAAAGCATCAGGCATGAGTTTAGCTTGAAAAAAATTGTAGCTTTTGCCAGCTATGCAGAACCCTGAAGTGCTGCAGAAAAGTCCTTTCGGTCAAGCAGCCAAATAAAATCTTTGGGTTGCCTCTCAATTGGTTATCCATGCTAAAGCTAGAAATACTAGAGCTTTGGATATGTGCATTGAAATCAGTAGGGTATCAATGCACTACAGGGTCACTATTATTGTTTCAGTCACTGTGGAAAAACTTTCATGCTTAAATAATATCACTCAGAGACAAAGCAGCTGAGCCGTTTCTAACAATTTTAGTATTGCGTCTTAATATCAGAACTAATGCCTCCATTAATATTTACAGCTTCTGTGCTCTAGAGAACTTATTCAGCTAACATTTTTATTTTCTTATAGGAGAATTAAAATGGTGATGCTAAACTGACATATACCTTGATATTAATACGACCTCCAATCATTTTTTTTCTGGCTGAATAGAAGTTCAGCAGTTCTGGCTGAATAAAAGACCTTTAATAGGAGGGCTCTGGTGGATATCATTAGGCATTGGCTGGCACTGATTTTACTCACTTCCCTGATTACTTATGTGCTATTTATTTTCATGGATGTTTGCATAGGATGCATGCCTCTTAAGAGTATGGTTTGCTTAAAACCAGTAGTTGCAGTAAAGACTGACCTATGTGCTGAAAGCTCAAGGAGGCTTATCCAGAGACTAACATAGTAAAATAAAAACACTTTGGTGGTCACAAATTGGAAGCTCTTTTTCATTTGTATTCTTTGCTTTTCTCCAGCGTGCTTACTGTTTGCATCTGCTGCGTAACTCAGAGCAAGTGGTTTCATGCATGAAAAAAAGAAGTGTCTCACAGCAGTTTGTGAGAGAATACCAAAACTGCCCTGTTTGTTGTCACTTTTACCAGACCCTTGGAGAGTGTCCTCCCCTCCACTATTTGATTTCTCAGGATTAACTGTTATTGCTCTAAAATAAAAGGTTCCTAGGGCAAAAAATATATATGCCATGAAGCCTTTTAACAGTTTCTTCTTTGGCTCTGTAGTCTTAGTATTCCAGTAGTCATGTTCAGATTTTTCTTCCTAATATGAGCAAAAATATCCCATTACATTTTGGTCATTCTTCCTACCTCAGCACCTTGGCAATTCTGGTCGTTATAAGGAGATTTCCTAAGTGATTCTGATAATCATTAAGTATTTTAATTAAAATGAATCATATAAGCTACATTATGCACTAAAATGGCGTGTAAAGAAATTTTGGAAGAAGGATGGGAAGTATTTTAAAAATCCTCTGTGTATTTCCTGGGATCTGAATCTTTATAGTTTTCCTGTGAGCAAGATGAAAGACATTTAGCTGATCCTAAAAGGATCCTACATTTCTTTCAAACTATTCCCAGTTGTTTATTCAAAAATATAATGGATCCTTGGATATCTTGGTATTCAGTGAGAGGATGAAAAGTCCAGGAATGCCAAGGGATTATTATAACAGTATAATTAGCTTGCAGACAGCTCTGTTCTCAACAGCTTTCAAAAGCTCTTCTATCCATCTCAGTTACCAAAGTAATTAATTAAACGCAGCTGCAGACTAGAACAACTGTTGCAAAAAAAAAAAAAAAAAAAAAAAAAAGTGTTGCCTTTTGCTTTTCCTGCTCACTTCTAGCCAGTAGGAGTTGAGGAAGTCACGTAGGACCAGTTACGACAGCTAAGCACCGTCTGCTTTGCCGAAAGGCTTGAAATCCTGGTGAGTTAAGTAGGAGAGAGGGGCAAAAGCATCTGTGTAGCACAGCGCTTACTGAAGCCAATTCATGCCCACAGCAGGGGTGAATTTTTTAAAATCGCTGCTAGTCTCATGTGACTATGTCCTGGAAATGACCTAAGGAGGAAAAGCCCTGAGGAGCCTTGCCAAAACTCCTGTGTCATGTCTTTTTTACACGGTGTTAGAAATAAAGCACATAAGTGGGAAAAAATGGAATAACTGAAGCAGTCTGAGTTTGGAACTGGCAGAAAACTGGAGCAGGTGACTTTAATACTTTCAAATGTTCCTGGAAGCAAATGGTGCTGAAAAAAATAAATACTGGAAATGGTGCCGTCTTCTCAACTGCGAGATGTGGCAGGCTCAAAGGTGCTGGGAATATGCTACAAATTCCATTGGGAAAATAAAAAAGAAAGCAACTGCTCAGCAAAATCACTTGTATTGCACTCCACGGAAGAAACTGGCCTTGAAAAGGTACGTTTCTTTGCAAGAAGCCAGCTATCGAGCCAGGCAATTGAACATTATATGGTAGAGTTATAGAATAAAGGTATCGTGTAAATGTGAGCACTTAACACGCAGACAAGTTGAGCAATGCTGGGCAGCCATGTTATTCTTTCCTTTTAATAGCCCGTACCAGCCAAAGACAGCAAAGGCTGCAAAAAAGAAGGTAACCGTCCGGATAACAAGAGCCAGTATTAATTTGGGTCTTTGAAGCGCAAAGTAGATATAAAGACTTGAGGAGTGGGTCATGTTCTCTTTGGTGTCTCCTCACATATCAGCCTATTTCCCAGTGGAAAATATAGCAGAACAAGAAGCAATGGTTAAGCTAAAAGATTTTTTCTAAAGTGTGTCTGGAGATGCATATGTGCTGCCACAGTTTTCCCTATTTCCCTGTTTCATAGTTTCAAATGGCCTGCTACAAAATATTTTATGACCTGTGTGATTGGTTTTCCACAACATGCCAGGACTGTCAGGGAGCAAAGAAGCCCCGTACCCAGGGTTTGGGTTAGTTGTTCTTTCCTTTCTACTTTTTTTCTTTTCTTTTTCTTTCCTTTTTTTTTTTTTTTTAATGAAATGCGTTTTGTGGCAGGGATTCTGGTTTATAATGAAAAAGGGATTTGTCCTGGAAGGGGAAGCCATTTATCCTCTCAAGACAGAGGTTGTGCAATGTGTGGGATGTCATCGCCCATGTCCCATCCAGCTTTCTTCACTCCCTGCGTGGTGATGGAGGCCTTGCCTGCTTGCTCTGAATGAGTCAGGGACCATAATGAGGTTTCCAGAAGGGCTCTTTCCAGACACTTCCAAAGATATTTTAAGGGCAATCTAGACACATATACTTGTCATGAGCTCCTGTGCAGACGTGAAGCTGAAAGTTTCAGTTTTAAACTACAATGTTTGAAAGTAAATGTATAGACTGAAAATAAGCACTTGAAAGGTCTTTGGACCTATTTTGTGCATATGAAGTGATGTGTGCTGAAGACTTGCCTCTTGTCCCGACAGGCCCAGGAGAAAGCACGGTGTTGTTTGCTGGTGAGCAAAGGGTACCATGGATGATGTGTTTGGCTGGCAGTGCCTGAAACACAACGTGGAGCTGGGGCTGGCTGAACATTACATATATGATTCATTCATTCATTCCAAAAAAAAAAAAAAAAAAAAAAAAAAAAAACAGAGAAATTCAGTGTGTTATTGGAGATATCCAGAGAACACAGAGTTAACTAATAAGGAGGAACATAAATAGGAGAACCAGCCAGCAGAACAAATGATAACCCTTAGCAAGATTCTTCAGTGAAGCAGGCTGGCTTTTTTAATATTTGAATCTCAATAAATAGCTATTGGTTGAATTATACCATGTGGACTGGGCATCCCACAGGCATCCCACAGGCAGCAGCAGGGCAGAGTGCCAGATACGGCAACTCTCCCAAGACCTCACACCTCTCCTGAGCTCCTGCAGTGCTGGAGCTGGAGGAGCATCACGCTCGGCTCTTCCCAGCCCTCAGGATGCCACAAGCTCTTGTAGAAATGGGAATAGAGCAGTTCCCGTACTCTTCTGAGCATAGATCCTGCACTTATCTGGGCCTTTCCTCAAGCGATGTCTATAACTTGTGCTATTCCTTCTTGTTCTAAGTTAAAAAACAGGCTATATCTGATCTGTGGGGATTTGCACTGCTACAGTGTCATTTATGGGCTTTCCGTAGATTTTAATGCGCACAGCAACTTCCTCACAGGATGTGGTAACAGAGTCCCAGCTATCTTCTTACAGGCTCTCTTCAGGCTAGTTAACAAAGTCATATCCTGCAGGCTTAGCGTGGTAACTCCACCACGCTTTATTCAGAATCCCTCATGTTCCTCCTTCATTTGTATTTAACTGCTCCATGTTCTAAATGAAGGACCCTATTAATTCTCTTTTTTTTTCTCGGAGTCTATAGGCTTGACCAGTAGCCAGTTTCCACAGTTTAATTTCCAGTGTCTCATACAAGCTGTTCAGGTGACAGTTTCTCTGCCAGATGCGCTCACTGCACCCTCACAGTGCTCCAGGGGCTTGTGGACTGTAACCCGTCATTATGGCTCTTTCTGAGGGGCAGGAAAAACTCGATTCCCAGCCCAGCTTGGCTGCTTTCCTCCGTTGTGATGCAGCCTGTAAAACCTCCTGCCTGCTTTGGCCTGGATCAGGCTGAGTGGAGTAATGGACAACAGTTAGACCACAGGATGTGTGGATGTGGCACACATCCTCAGGAAAATCTAACCTTAGGTCTGCTGCGGAGGGACGTAGGTTCATCTGCCTCCTCATTTTGAAGTCTTTGTGTGGCCAGACAGCCAGCAAATAGAAGGCAGATGATCTGTGTGCCAAATATTTACAACTATAATGGGTGATGAGTGTGTCACTGACCATGTTTTTCCAGTTTCTGCCGCAGAAATCAGCTAAATAAGCCAGGGTCAGGAGGAGATTGAAGGGAAATTCCACATATAATTTTAACGACATGTTCTCTTTCTCCTATTTGAGCTTTCCCACTTTCTTCATTTTGTAGGTTTTTTTAAGGGAAGTCAGGAGATGGGCTCTTTTTGTGTTCCATGCAATAACTGAGACTTATTAAGATGTTGTTCTTGACTGTCCTTGATTCAAATATTTGCAGAAATCTGAGTGAGATCCCTGGCCCTGTATACAACTCAATATTCCAGTTCAACACTCAGCCGAGGAATTCCAGGTTATATACTCTACCAGAGCTGCCTAGTGATCTAGAGTTTTATTAAAAGGCTGCTTGAACAATAGCAAATTTGACGTATATTTATGCTTTTATATTCAATTATGACGGTAGAAACGTATGTTATGTTAAAAAATGTAGTTCTTACCAAAATACTTCTCAAAAAGGCTGTAGTGAGGTTAACTGCAAGACCAACATTCAAATGCATATACCAGTAGCAGTGCAAAGTCTTGTTGATACTACTGATTTAGCGTTATTTCTCATGATAGACCCTCACGACTCTGCTTGAGCAGTGGACACATTCTGGTTTTGACCTGCTTGCTGAGGCTGACAGCTAAAATAGAGATCAGAGTGGGTCTTTGGACATGAAGGGTGGTTCAGATCCCCCACCTTGCCATGCAGGCTGCAGAATGACTCTGGAATGAAAATAGCTGTTGGCAGCTCTCAACTTGGTTTGACCTAAAAGTTGGAGAAGAGGGTTGCAGCTCTCTCAGGTTTGTCCCTATAGCACTGTGCACCAGATTAATTGTATTTTTTTTTTCTCAAATTTTGACTTCTGTTCTATACCAGATTTTGGAAAGATGTAAAAAAAAATAAGAAGAGCATGGTAGGTAGATTGATTTTTTAGGATGTTTTGATCTAACTTTGCCAGAAAAGGTTGGATTCTCTTAAACATTCTTATTAATAGAGTGTGTGCATGTGTGTAATAGTGTATTTAGGATTTGATTTGCTCTGCAGTAGGATCATAAGTTCTTAGTGCAGGCTAGGCCTGATTGCAATAAATACTACATAAACATGTGTTGGGGGATGGACCGTGACACATTAACCTTTTATGCTAACAAGACAAGACAGAAGGAAAGGTAGGTGAGAAAGTATGGCAGGAGAAAGAAGAGAAAAAGGATACAAAATTAGAAAAGTGTGGAACCAAAGCAGAACTGAGATTAAATGCTGGGCCAAAATCACTCACAAAATGTGTCAGAGTCAGAAATTAAAACCAGATCTTCCTCATCCTAATCCTGCAGCGTGTGACCAGCCTGGCTACTGCAGGATATACTAAAGAATATAAGATTTTATTGGGATGACCTTTGCCAGCACTAAACGTTACATATGTCCCAGATAACACTTTGCTAGAGCTGCAGCCTTTGCAAAAGGTGCACTTGCTTGCAAGTGAAACTGTGCATCCTTTCTCCATATATTCTCAAAGAAATCAATTAACCAGGCTGTATTTCAATCAAGAGGCTACTGCTGTTCACGAACAGCTTAGGCTGTCCTCTCGTAGTTTCTGATGTCAACAGGCCCCTTGATTGAAATATGGCCTTGAAATCCACCCCTTTCTTTTAGTCTGCAGTATATATTATTCTTGTAGTCTTTAAAGACAGCTGTGTGAATTAATGAACTGATCTGAGAACCAAGGTTGGCCAAGAGCGCCATTTAAAAGTCATGTAGATGACCTCATAAAAACAGCAAAGAATGCTTACAGCTTGCTTGTAAAACAAATCTATTCCTTAATAACTCAAAATGCCCACATAATTCAGTACACATTTTAACCCAAGTGATTGCTTCATAAGAGAAGATGAAAATTTCCCATGAAAAAGACATTTAACCGGTACAGGCAACTATAAACTTTAATTGATATTTCACAGTATGTACAAGTTTGCTCTCCAGGGAGTGTAGAATATCATTTTTGCACCTGCACTCAAACTGCAGTCTTATAGTATTTCAGCCATTAAACATTTTTCATTAAAGCACTTCATATAGAATTAGTATAATCTGATTTTAACAAAAGCATTCTATATATAGGTTTTTCACACCATATTAATGCAGAACTGTTAGAACTGGAGAAGCACTATTATGCAGGCAAACCTCAGACTTCATCCTACCAGCAGGAATAGGGGTGGTCTGTACTCAGAGCACTGTGTTTGAAAAACATATTTATGGTAATGTAGTTGACTGTATCCCAGAAGAAAGGTATTTCTAATAAATTAGTTTTTTCCACAGTAATTGCTTTTTTGCGCTTGATTTCCCCAAAGAAATTGGGAATCTAGTGGAATAGCAGTTTATGGTATAGCACAATGGTATCACATTCTTTACAACTTCCATCCTCGGCAGTCATAAAACCTAACAGTAGAAAGGGTGTTTGCATATTGGGCAGCAGAGGGAATATTTTCGGTTGGCAATAACTTAGCAAATCTGCAGAAATATTTGTCTTATGGTTTGTATTTTATAGCTGTTATCTAGCTGGCAATCGGGGTGAACAGCTGTGCAGTTTTAAGATGTATGATTTTAAAACAATGAGCTGGAGGCCTTGCTAAACGGTTCAAATTAGATCTGGGTAGTAGCAAACATCGCAGGACTTTTCACCTTGTGTTTTAGACAGCGACCATAGTTAAAAGTGCTCTACAAACTCAGTGAAAGCAGCACCTCCTTAGTCATTTGTAAGAGACCCTTGAGAATATAGGTAGCACAGAGCTAAGATTTCCTTGGAAATATTCTCCAGGATTCTGCAAATCTTTTACATGCAGTATTTCCCTCAGATAGCTCTGGCAGGCCATCACCCCAAAAGACTTTCCACTTCAGAAAACCAGAGTTCTTTTCTTAGTCATTACTGCCCATACGTTTGATAATGTTTTTTCTGTTTGAGCAAGTGGGTGGGCAGACAATCTAGCTGGAAAATAGAGAAAATAAGATACAGGAAAAGAAGAATCCTGCCTAGGTTTCAGAATGTACACCAAAAAATAAAATGCAGATATCATACACAGATTCCCAGCTCAGCAAATCCTATATGTAACACGTCTGAAGGCTCCATATGCAGAAACACAGAGCAATATATAGCTCAGTTTCACAAAACTAGTAAATGACAAAATTCTCAGCATACAAGATCTAAGGTTTGTATAGGACTCCAGGGAATCGTGGTATGTCTACGTCTGTGATGAAAATGTGAGACATGGCTTGTGTTTATTAGAGGTACAGTGAGATGTGATTGCTTTGAAAAAAACCCCAAAACTCTGCATACCCCAGGGACCTACAGGGAAGGTGTCTGCACGTGTGTCTGATTGACTTCGTGATAACCGGCTTCAGACCTCACACAAGAGTGGCTGTGGGCAAAGCCTGTTGCCCATAAGACAAATATAAAATATATTTTAAGATTCAGAAAAGGCCAGCAAACAGCATGCAAGCACTATATGGAAATAAATTTGGGGGATGGTATGGCACAGTTTTCCATCTGAGCATTTCTGTGGACATTCATTTTCTTCACAGAGCACCACCTTTGTCCTGGTGGGGAGCTTGTCAGAAAAACTAAGGTGTCCTTTATTCCATCATCCTGAAAAAGAAGGGTTTTACTTTCACTGTCACAGAGGCTGTGAGTAAACCCTTATTTTGCTTTGTATTTAGTACCACAAGAGAAACCACTGAAAATGTATAAACTTCCAAGTGAGCTTCTAAAATATTTTGAGACAGGTCTCTAGCACACAGTCAAATGTGCAAAAATAACGTGCAGGATTGCATCAGTGAGTGTTAGGTATGCTTTCATTGTTAATATTTTATTTGTGGGCTTGCCCCACTGAAATGACTAGTAAGCAGTAAAAGGCCCAGGCTTCCCTACAGCCAAGTGGATTTGCTCATTGAATTAAAAGTTGATTCTGACTATTATTATTATGGCTGGGGAGGGACAGACGATAGTGTGCAACTTGCCAAGATGAAGGACAGTATCTTACCTCTTTTTCTGTTCTTTGTTTTTCTTTATACAAACACACACATTTATGCATATATATATAAATATTCTGACTATTCTTCAGTTAGTTACAATTATCCTATCATGTTAGCATTTTGGTAGCAACTGCCTTTTTTTAGCTGATTTTTTAATTAGTTTGTCAATAAGTGACCTTGCTAGGAAATGATCTAGATAAGCTGAATTTAGGATACTATTTATATGACCTAACTTAAGGAACCACAACGCTTGGCTATGCCTGTGCTTCAAAGGAAATCCAGGGCTTTTTGAATGTACATCACAGTATTGATTCCATACTGGTCACGTTCACTGTCCATGAATTCCTGGATTGCTCTGTGTGCTTTTTGCAGAGAAATGTATTGTACTTGTGAGGATTTTTGACTTAATTTTCCCTCTGTGGGACGTGGTGAAGTTACGTCTCCAAGGCTGGCTTGAGGCTCACACCAACAAGACGTCTGGTTTCGAGGAGTGCTGAGCAGGTAGCTAAGAGCTGGTGGTGGAAATGGGCAAACAAGATTTTTCAGGTGCTGCCACTGGACCCAAGGCAGTGGAGCTCCAAAGCTATCAGACAGGCCAGGTGTGTGCTGTAAGAGTTGGGCTCACTTGGATTCAGTCTGGCCAAGCAGCTCAAGTGGTGAAATGATCAGTTACAGCTCAGAAGAGCGAAGATTGGTAGGCTGGGTATGAGGAGGGTTGGTTGCTGAATGTCACCTATCCTATAATATACTTGAAGAATCGTGAACTCTCGGAGAAAAGTTTAAAAAAAACTTCCTTCCTTTTGTTAACATCCAAACCAAGTTTTACGTATGCATGTCAGACTGGCTCTTAGTGCAGGCATTCCTGCCACAAACAACTGTATTATTCTCTTGAAGCTATCAGAAAGGGAAGAACAGATCATCATCATACTCTACTCATGTATTGAAATTCATTTGTTAGGTTTGATACTTAGCGAAGCAGTGACATTAAATCTCTAAAATAGGACTATCTGTCTGATAATATTTTTTAAAAGTTCATAATAATAACTGTATTCATAATGTACCATTTGTGAAATCATTTTCCTTTTTACTTGGGCCATTCTTTTCATTAAACTTCTTATACATCTAGAACCACTTCATATTATGCTTGAATTTGAATTGATTTTGTACTTATTCCCATATTTCAAATGTTAATTTTTCTTGATTATATGTGAAATTAGTTTATCTATGGAGTAATCAATCGGTTCTAACCATTTGTGCAGTTCACATCTGTGATGGTAGCCACTTTTATAAACAAGACACAGTAAATTCCATAATCTGTGAAATAATTTTAGCCCAAATGAGGATTTTGTGCCCTTCTTTCATGGAGATTGTTTAAAACAAGGCACACATGTTTCAATAGTAACTGTACCCTTACAGAGAGGGAAGTTTTGCAGTGCCTTAAATCAATCATTCTTGCATATTTGAAAAGGGCTGAGTACTGTAAGCTGAACAGATAATTTAAGGCAAGTTCTTTCTTTTCTTAGAGCTGGGAACTTACATTTTCCCTTTTACCTGACTAACTTTTTCTGGTCTTTTGTCACAATTTATTTACAGAAGAAATGTCTCTACCGCATTCTTTGGTGCAATGCAGCTGCTATCTATTGAAATACAAATCATTATTCATGGATAATATTTATGAGATGCATACTTGTAATTGTCATATGTGAAAACAATTAAAATGTTTTGTATACAGGAAATACTTTCAAGTATTTCTTTAGAGCACACTAAGCTGAGGCTAAGTTGTGTATTTGGAATCAAAGATAAATTCTCTTAAATGTTTCTGTTGAGTCCCATTTATCGGTCCAAACTGGGAAATTTATGCGTGCATGCAAGTAACTAGGCTTTTTGACATTCTGCATTTTTTATTGTACTCATTTTTGTACATATCAAATGATGACTTTCAGCTAGTACAGGTCTACTGATCCTAGGAAAGATATACTGGTTTATTTCAACGAGAGATCTGGCTCTTTTATACTCATGTTACCTTTACTCCTATTTTTTTTTTTTTTCTGGACGTTCCCTAAAGCCTTATCTGCATCACTCTTAAAAGACTGCTTTCTGATTCCTGACACATTTTTGATGAATGCTGGTTGTAGGGCTCTGATCTTACTTTCTCAGGAAGTTTCTTGGTCTGTAGATCTATTCATAGGCTTTCCTATGAGTGGCTTCATAAATTTAAAAAAAAAATCAAAAAAATCACAAAGACCTCTTTTTTTCCATTAATGGAAATACTTTACTACAGATTGCTTCTAATTCATTGGAACATTTCATGTAGTAGTTGTCCTATTTGTTCTGGGTAAAAACAAGAGATTAGGTCCTCTAGCTCTCTTAAAGCAAATACTCCACAATAGGGAAGAAATCTCTTCAATCTTAATAGGATTTTGATCACATAACTTAATAGCAGTGAACAGCTCTCCTATGTTAAATATGAGTAGAACAAGGTTTTACTTCTTAATATATCCTTTATCCTTATCTTACTCTTCTGCTGTAATAATTCAGGCCATTAATATATCATGTGGCCACCTAATCAAATGTATGAGAACAGCTTTGTGAGGTTGGTGTTTTGTACTGTTGCATGAATCAATTTGAAGAGATTGCCACAGACACTGCCAAGCTTCCCTAGGGTTCAGATACTCTTAGACTTCAACTTGCAGAGTGTTGAATAGTTTAGAAATGCCATGGAAGCCCACGGTCTACCAGGACTTATCAAAGCCATCTATCCCAGATATAGTATTGCAAAAATTGTAATTAGCCAACATATCAATTAGACAACTATTAACTATGTATTAGATATGCTTGTATATTTATAAGGGTAAAGGATAGTTATTTTGTCTACAGGTAGCTATTCTGTCTGCTTTTAAGATAAAAAGCTAAAAAAAATAGAGCATTCATATTTCCTAGCAGTTCTTCAGATGTGAACACACAGCACTACAGAGAAGCTGGCATTCAGGGTCCACAAGTTCTACCCCTTGCTAGAGAAAACCTGCATTTTCTTAATTTGAGAGCCAAGAAGTTCTCTGTTTTTCTCAGAACCATTTTTGCTGTTTTTTATTGTTTGCTTATTGTGTAAGCAAACAATGTCCTAGCTATATCTTGCTGGGCCTTTCTACCCAAGATGGGCATGAAGAAAATGAAGGAAGTGTTTTCCATACTAAAACAATTTTAGCTAATTGCTTCCAAATAGGTGAAATAAAAATAAAATAATGTTGAATCACCATTCATCAGAAACATTATCATCTTTGTATACTTTTCATGGCAAATAATTATGTGTGCACCTGCAAAGTCAGACGGTTTGCAAAACTGGCTTCCCAAGTTAGTGACATAGCTTTTCATTTTTTTTTCCCAAAGACTAACATCTGCCACAGATCATTGCAGGCATCAGTGTGTTACATATCTCACTGTTCGAAGGCACAGCACTTAATTTTCCCTTGGGTAAACAGAGCTAATAATGGATAAATACTGTAGGATCAAATGTCTTCCAACTACCAGAGTTGTGATTACAGACTTTAATCCACATCAGAAGTGAAAAGAACAGAGAGCTAAAAAATATGAAAAAAAAGATTTTTATAATTGTTAGCGAGTATGTAGCAACATATTAATGCCACTGTTGGTAGAGCACCTTAGAAGGACTTTCTGAGCAGAAACACTGAAACTAAAGAGCCGAGCTTTAAATATTCAGAAGTGTTCAGATAGTTAGTTATTTAGTAAAGGTTTCCATTCATTTGTAAATGAATTATAAGCATTTTGTTGCCTACATTTTAGATTGTGAGCAGAGTTCCCCTCTACGCCGATTTTTTTTAGCACAAGCACCCAGCTTGTGCTAGTGTTGCAATTTAAGACAAAGTCTAGTATAAAAATGAACTTGTGACACTGCTGCCATTTTAGTGCATGGTTGCTGCTGCATCTGTGGAGCAGAGTCCTTGGGGAAACAAGTAACTTTTGTTTATCTTTAAATTTAGGGTATTGGATTCTTCAGGATGAATATCCTAAATAAAAGCTGAGGAGACCACATGACTGTTTGCATAACAGTAAATAATTTTTAGACAGGCACTACTGTAAAGGCTATTCTACCAATTCCTCTATAAAAAGGAGGTTTTTAGGGTAAAAAAGTATTCAAAAATCTATTTTAAGTTATATGCATCCTTTACAAAGGCATGTTATTTTTACATGTTGGGACAATGAGGGTGGAATAAAATTACGGGCAACCTGAAACTGCAGAACATTTCATTCCATATGCTTAGGTCTGGGCTCTTCAGTGACTCCATCTTCAAAAAGATGAAGAAAAAAGAAAAGAAAAAGCTTAATGTCTATTCTCAGTCTACAAGTATTTTTTTTTTTTTTTAAGTTGAAAGCTGCTTCTTTTTTTAAGCCTAAAAATGTTATTTCAAAGTGAATGCCTTTCTTCCTAAGTTATTTATATAGTGAAGTAACTTGCAGCCATTTGAAGGCTGAAAGTTCATTTTTGGCTATAGATGGGTCCAAGCAAGGAAGGTGTTGTGCAGAAAACATGGGTAGGAAACTAGAATAGGCGGACAGTTTCAGAGCAAGGGTCGCTCAAGCCTTGTGAAATACAGGTAGATACTATAGTGACACTGGAACAGTGACTATCTCCAGAAGGCAAGTTTAGAGGCCCTCCCTCTTCCTGCCATTCGGGGAGGAGCCTTAACCTCCCACTTATTCTGCAGAAGAACACTAGGCCAGGTTTGAAAGAATGACTTTTCCACATTTAAGGCCTTTATGCGGTGCTTACAACCTCGTATCTGCAGAATCCAAGATAAAATCTAGGCCAAGGCTGTGGACATCAAAACTGGTTTGTTATTCTCAATGAAAAGTCAAAGGACCAACACAGGTGCACAACTACTCTTCTGGACACCATCTCCCTCGATGTCACTAGGATGTCACTAATCACCACAAGACATTTTCCTTCACACACCATGACAATTTTCTAACTCACCGCTTTGCGCAATTCTGGCTGATGTGAGGTTGCTGATCTGGCTGATGTGGATGCTTGCAATGAGGCAGTTCTGCTGCGGCTCTAAGCCACGTGCCAATTGCACCACGCTGCTTCACACAGAGGAGCAGAAAACCATGGAAGCTTTAAGTTGAAAGATATTGGCTAGGCATTAAGGCTCTGCAAAGACATTTTGGTACAAGACGACTATACTGAGTACTTACAAAAGGTCTCCTTAAAGGACCACATGAGATTAATTGCTAGGTCTTCTCCAGATAAATTTGAAGGTATATCAAGAAAAGGTTGCTGCAACAGAACACCTGTTTAAAAAGTCCTTGATCTAAGCTGTTGACAGAGGATGAGGGAAAGAAAGCTGATATTTATTACATGCTGTTTTTTCTCATCTTGAAGTTTGGATGACAAATAGTTTCCAAGAAGCCTTTTATTTTGTTTTGTGACCATTTTTAGCTACATGTCTAAATTTTGGAGTACTCTTGGCTATCTTCTCCAGACTGCTTTAAGTGGAAACCAACTGATAATAACCAAATTAGTTGTTACCTTGAAAAAAACTCTTTAACTCTTTAATAGGTTTCTTAGACTATTCTGCTTGAAAAAGCTTTTCCCTGCCACTAATAGTCACTTGGCCCAATAGAGAAGTTAGAAGATAGAAACTGCTCAGTCCTTCTGCAGTGCTCTTCCCATGACAGTGAATCCCCTAAGTTTAAGCAGGTCTTCACTCGTGTTTAGCTTTATGCTCATCCAACAATTAGGAGTGAATTGGTATCTGCAGAGGTTTTCTAATTCTTTTGCAAGGAAGATATGAAGTGGGTGGGAAAGTGACAAATTCTTCCCATATAATGACACATGGGATACTGAAACTCAACATCAGATTGTAGCTGCCCTTTGTAAAATCATGCAGTGAGTCTCTTCTTGGCATGAAAAACACTTGTAATGGCAACAGTGCCATTAGCACAGGACGCTCATATCTGCCTAGCACTAGCAGCTCATCTGATTTCTTGAAATAAAAGGGAATTTTGCTGCTAACTTCAGTCAGTGAGGACGTGGATATTTTAGAAAATCCTGGTCTTTAATAACCAATGCTTCATTTGCTCTATCTAAAGCTATAAAAGGGCTCAGCTATACAGTCCCTTGCACTGAGCAGTCTTTTCCTCTATGCCTATTAAAAGAATAAAGATGTTTTCTTTGGCTAAGGAATTCTTGTTTTTACTTCTGTGCTTTCATATAATTTTGAGGTCACTTGGGGTTGACTTGTCTGAGCTCAAAAGAAGTTTTTGATTAATTAGCAGAGCCTCATTTCAAGATGTTGCTAATAATTGGTAAGGGCGGACTGAATCTTTTTTAAAGGAAAAATCACCTAAAAATAGAGGAACATTTACCTTTTAGTTCACTGCAAGATAAATCTAGATGAATAAACAAAGCAAAGCAAGGACTAGGGTTCATTTATTTTAGCTTCTGACTCTAAAAGATCAAAGAATGTACAAGTGATTAAAAAAAAACTCTACAGCACTTTGGTTTTATCTGATCTTTCTATTATTCCAGTATTTTAGCCTCTGTGAAATATTACAGTAACCATAATTATAAAATTATAATGTCAATTAAATGCTAAACAGTTTCCGATGAGAAACAAGTCAACTTCTAAACTTCCTGTGTTGTAGAGGAATTTTTATTTGATTGTGCAGGTCCATTTCCCTTGTAAACTTTAATCCTTATGCTGATGCAACTATAATTTCTCAATTCACACTCAGTCCAATTTAAATGGAAGCTATATTTTGTTTGCAAAGTTCAAAAATACTTAAATAATTTATAAGAAAAAAATCATTGAAATTAACTGAGAATTTTTTGATACTAGATTTCCTTAGACCTTTTGAAAACCCATAGTTTTAAGAGTTTTACATTCTTGGACTCTTAAAAATAGTATAAAATTTAGTAGCAGTTTTATAAACTTAAAAGTTGACATTTACCATCTGAGAGAAGCCAGTTTAACCATTTCTTCTGCTTACTACTTTAACAGTTGCACAGCGGGAGCTCAGTGTTAAATATGCATAAGAATACGTGTTTATAGAAATACATTGGAAATGATACAAAATCTACAGATTGTTTCTTAGTATTATAATGTGGAGGCAGCCTGCAGAGAAAATGTCTGTGAATCCTTGGAACGGATGAGCTATTGCACTGTAGTGACATTCCTGGAAGTACTGCTATCCAGAAAGGGTCAGAAACGGCTTCTGACACTTCCATGCAAGTTAGGAGGATGATAACTGGAAGGAATGAGGTCCCAGAGACATCCGTTTTATGGTGGGAGATGCATTTGTCATGTACCTGACTGCCACTGCAACTCAGAAGTATTCTCCTAGCCACTTGGAGAGAGCGAGCAGTCTCCCTGACCTTAGCTTCTGCCCCCACGTCATGGCCTGGTGGCCCTAACCAAACTGTGTGTGCCGGTGGCTGGGCAGCAACTAAGTCTGAGTGTGGGCCTCTTCATCACAAGCAAAATTTTTAGAATCTCCATATCCTGTGAGAATTATGACCCTATATCACCGAAGAATCCGCACTTCCAGTTCTGCAATTCATTTTCAGACGTTCTTCTGGGAATGAGGGGGGAAACTCCATGACACAGGGATGTCAAAGATAATCCGTTTATGGGAAAACAGCCCCTTTTTTAATACCTCAAGATATTCCCTGCTATGAATGCAAGTGAGATTTCTGAAAGCTTGTTTAGCCTGCTTGCATGGACTTTATATGCACTACTTTATTTCAAAGTAGATTTGTCCTGCCTACGTATGTCCTTCTAAAGATAGAAATCTGCATTCTGCTAAGGTCCTAATCTCACATCACAGACATTGCTGTGCAAATTTACTGCGAGAGAAAACTATCTACCTACCCTGCTACTTTCCTCTTTACAGGATATGATTTGGTTTATAGTTTCAAGATGAATTTAGCTGAAATAAACAGAATGATTTTCACAATAATTCATATCCTATAACACATATATTTGGTTTATATCTATAGCATGTGGAGAATTTCTCTTTTATATGTACTCCCAATAGTGCAATGGTAGTAGGCTCTCTTCCAGATTCTACCATCAAAGACCAGGGACAATACACAGCTCATTGAGAAGGACCACAGAGGTAAAAATATTGCTTCTTTACTCACTTTCTTTCACATTTTTTATTCTCTCCTTTGGGTATCATGAATTCCAGGATAAATATTCAAAAAAAATTTGCTACCAGAAATCACCTTATCAATCTTTCCTACACTGCACATTCTTGCCAGCTGTCAAGCCCAATTTAATTTCTATTTTGGTTACTATTCTATTTCTTACAGCATTCTTGCAGTGCTCCAAGGCTTGCATATGTAGCGAATGAATGAAATAACTATATATTTTATGACTTCAGCAGAACACGCATAGTGATTAAATAGTTATAAGAAAACAGCATTATAATTCCTTCTATCCTTTGGCCAAACTTGATGATAAGTGGCAGATACAGATTTTGGTATTATTTTGTGAATATTTGGGTGGTTGACACATTTCAGGGTTAATCTACTTGCCAACTATCATCTGCTTCTGTCATCTTCAGATAGAATCATAGAATAGAATCATAGAATCATAGAATGCCTAAGGTTGGAAGGGACCTCTAGAGGTCATCTAGTCCAACCCCCCTGC
>JAWLRI010000963.1:2113685-2148096 GCA_034781795.1 Crypturellus tataupa | reverse complement strand
AGAAAAGAAAAGAAAAGAAAAGAAAAGAAAAGAAAAGAAAAGAAAAGAAAAGAAAAGAAAAGAAAAGAAAAAAGATTGCCTTATGCCTGGGCAAGAATATGTGGAGGGGGACTTCCATCCCAGTTCCCATCCCAGAAGACATTTCAGGTTCAGTTCCTAAATTTCAGTAAATTATATCTGGTGCCTTATTTTACTCAGTTGTAAAATAGGCTTAATTCTTAGGTATGACAAAAGCTCATTCATTATCTGCCAAAAAGCACTTAGATATTGCATACCATGGAAAGCGTATGTGGAAATCATTGGGATGACCAATTTTATTACTGTGCATTTTTGGCGTTATATTCAGTCTTGAACCATCAGCAGAAGCTGCAGGAAGCAATTTTCGCTAATCCAGTCCAGGGAATTAACGTTCATTTCCCAAGAACCTGAGGACCACACATGCTATTTTCCATAAAAGATTAGAGATTTTCCAGACTTTTCTTCTCACTTGTCTCCTTCTCTTCAGTACCTGCTGTAGCAATGCTCATCATAGGGACAGGCTTCTGCCTTGAAAATGAACATGATGGAGAGATATTGATTGCCTGTATACAGGTGTGTGTGGGTATTTCTGATTCTTATTTTGTTCTCCATCCACAGGGAACCTCACTGGACTAACTAGGCAGAGCAAAGTCCTTGGAACTACTGCTATCAACATTTTCACAAAGTTTACTACAATTACAATTGCTAATGTAATAGCTTATAACTACAGCAGTGCTTCTTGTCTTAGATCTCCTTCCTGTGTGCTGCATACGGTCATAAATCTAGGCCATCACAATAATCTGTTCCAGGTAGCTTCAGGGTCTACAAATGCCAATTAAATGCCCTAAAGCCTATCAGCTTTTTGATAAGATATTATTTATTTGTTAGATACTAGCAATTACCAGAAAGGTACAAGACTTCTTGCTCAGTTTCTGAAAAAATCAACATATATTGATCTGTCAGAAACCAAATCTTTTGTAGACAGCATAAGCCAAACACCTTTAATTTAAGATGGAATTTGAATTTAGTGCCTTTTTTTTGACAGTTTGCCATTTTCTTTATTCAGAGACCAGGAAAAAACACACACAAACCATTCAAAAATTATCATCCACTAATATCTCAAATTAAAATTGTCACCATGCTACATTCTGGAAATTATGCCAGTTAACAGAACCCTTATTTAACACATCATTTTATTTCTCTGATGTTAACTGATCTGTTAACTCTGATGTTCTGTTTAAGACTTTAAAGACTTTAAGACTTTAAAACTGTTGTTGAAAGTGGTAAGTTTATTGTACATGTGTATTTCCATTACTCTTAGGCACCACTAAGAAGAATTTGTCTCTATCAGCTGAGGTGAGTCTAACTTTTCTAGAAGTCATCACTGAGTCAACACAAGTGTCCATTCTTTTTCTGGCTTCCTCTGCGGTCATTAGCCAGGAGAAGGATAGCATTTGACTCTGACCCTCTACTTACAATTAGTTCAGGCCCATTTTTGGTGATCTCACCCTTGGCAAGCATCATTTCTTGTCGTGAGAGTAGTCTTACTCCTATGCAAGGGAGTCACAGAGATCTATTTGAATGATTTTTTCGACAGTCAGATATGAGGTGTGAGTTGTGACCAATTTCATTTTTTATTAAGAATTTGGTCCAGTCCAAAGGATTTCACTTTGAACAAAGGGCTGCAGATGCCCTCTTTAGGAGTCCGTCCTTACTACAGCTGGTTACTGAGGTGGACTGCAAGAGCAGAATTCACTTGTCCCAATGGAGATGTCTACAAGACAGTCATCCAAGCTAGTGTCCCTTTAATTTGTACTGGCATTTGCAAGGAATGATTAATTTCAGCCTAAAATAGGTGATTAAAGCAAGGGAGGTGCCAGAGCTTGTTAAGAACAAGAAGTATTTGTTTCGCAGTACCACACAGTAAAAGGGAAGTGCAGTAGATTTTTGCATTCTAGAGTCTAAAATTAGGCTAACTGAGACTGACTGACCTATACTCTTCCCTCTTGCCCCTTTTGAAGACTGGCATGACATTGGCTTTCTTCCAGTCCTCAGGCACCTCTCTTATTCACTATGACCTTTCTTAGGTTATGGAGAGTGTCTTAGCAATAACATCCACCAGCTCCACCACTTTTGGGTTCATCCCATCAGGACCAATGGATTTGTGAGTGTCTACTTTGCCTAAGAGATTTCTAACCTATCTTCCTCAACCAAGGGCAAATCTTTTCTCCAGGCTTCCTCTGTGTCTCCAGGGTCTGCAGTTCCAGAGAGCTGACCTTAGTAAAGCCTGAGGCAAAGAAAGCAGTCAGGAACTCCCTTTTCTGTCTTTTGTAACCAGGGCACCCACCCTATTCAGCAGCAGACCCGCATTTTCCCTAGTCTTCCTTTCGCTACTTACGTATTTGAAGAAACATTTCTTGTTCTTGATAAGCTGACCTTTTTCTCTGCTGTCTTATTTTTTCTTAATAATTCAAAAATTGAAATGTGCTTAGTGATCTTAAGGTCACTCAAGGAATATTCACTGACCTCAGAACCTCTCTAGATAAAATATATTTCAATTGCTGTATAATTCAAGAATTGCTGGAAGCCCACATGAGAGTACTGGCTGACCAAGACCAGAACCAGGATAGGGTCTCATTTAATGGATGTGCCACAAGTTAGGTTTACGAACTACTTCATCGCCCGTGTCTCCATCCTCTGAGCCTTTCTTTCAAGCTCCTGGGTATCTTCTGTCATTCTGAATTCCTGTTGCTTCTGTAGTGGTCATTTCTTCACTACTGAAGGGCAGTTTTCTCCTTTTCTTCTGCATATCGCCTACTCATTCTCATGCCCTGACATCACATGGTGTTTGAAATTTAAGCTTAAATACTCAGAACTAGAGCACCAGCAGTAAATATATATCTTCCGCATATAATAGGTCTTCTTCACAGTATTTGAGACTTAACTATTCTGAAGAACATTTTGGAAAATGAGGATTCTTAAAATATGAAAGTCTGAGAGGAGTCATTGCATATATATTTGTCTTGCATCCTCTTGAGTATATTTCTGTCAGAGGGGTTATGCATCACTGTAGCATTCTGCAGTCACAGCACGGATTATACAGCCCTGCACTTTGAACAGGGAGATAAAATTTCATTCTCATAGCATTTGCCACTTTCATTTGTTTGATTGCAATGAAAACAATTTTATGCTTTAAGAGTTTATGGATGGAGTTTATGGAAGAGTTTATAAGGACTTTTTCAGCAAAATATTACTTGCTCCAAGGGTAAATCTTTGTGTAAATTGTGAGTAATTTATGTCAGGGACTTAAGTTAAAAAAAAATAAGTCACAGGCATGCTTGTACCCATTAGACCAGATGTAAACAAAGGAACTTAACTTAATTACTCTCCTGAAACTGACTGAACTAGTGACTGCAATAACTTTTTTACTGCTTACAAAGATCTGAAATGGATTATTAACATGGCAAGTTTATGTGCTTTTGGATCTTTTCCCTCTAAAACTTCAATCACTGCTTTGAGAAAATACTGATATTTTCCTACATCACACTGATGGGTGATGTAGGAAAATTTAAGAAAGAGGCAATCACATAGGGTGGTCAATTATCAGTCCAGCTTGATTTCAGAGATGCTTGCTCTTGTTCACCACTTCCCAGAAGGTGCTCATCTTACAAGCTTTAAGCTATTTTTTCAGCAAAAGTCCCATGCTTTTGTTTAGTTCTTTGCTGAACGTGGGATCTGGCCTGTCCTTATCCCGCTATAATCTCAGACTTGAAAGCATCTGATTCATACATTAATATTCAAGGTAGCTTATTTTGCATGAAAAATCAACCCCTTGTAGAAACTGTGGTGCAATTCTCTTTGAAACAGAAAAATGATTTCCAGGAGATTTCTCTTCTTATAGCTGGGTGGGCTGATGAATACATAAGTCAGCGACGTCTTCTACCTGGTCCCTTACTTTTGCCCTCTGTTATCCGACATCTTTCATTCTTGCTGAAGTAATTTTTCCACTGGATTCCTCCCTCACCGACTATACCCCTGTTTCTCTGTCATTTCCTACTAGGTAAGTTCTTCTCACTTGGGTCTTAGCCAGCTTGCTTTCCTATGATCTTCTACTTTCTCTTTCATCCTTATCCCAGATTGACTCTGACTCAGTGACTGAAAGTTCACTAACAGCTATTAAATACACAGCAATGCAAATCACATCTCATGAGGAAAACCTAGCTAATTATATGCTGAATCTCTCTTTGGTACCATGAAAAAGTTTCTCTCATCAATCATCCCCAGGCCTCTACCAAATACCAGAGCTTGTTGTGTGCCAGTGACTCTCCTCCATGCCCTCTTTGCACACAATTCAGTCTACTTCTTTAACCTCTTAGTAATTTGCTGAAATTTTCCTTTTGAATATCAAAAGTTTCTTAGAACCGCTGTAATCTTGAGTCAAGATGCTCTTTTAGCTTATATACCTTTAATCTTCCTTGGCCTGTTTTAAATGTGTTAAAGTATTCTCCATTTTCTACAGCTTCTTAGTTCAGCTTCTATTAAAATCTCAGGTAATCTGTAGACTCTCCCTAGTCTTCAAATGATGAGAGCTTTCTTGTCAGTTCAGGGTATTTAGTTGGAATGGTGTTTTGCCTCATTTTTGCCAGCATTGTCTAAAAAGCATCATTTTAATTAGTTTTTTGATTCTTGCAGTTGATAATAGTCTGAGCTCCACAGGAAAGAATAGGATTGCTTTTATTCTCCTATGTAACCAGGTTAGAAAGGACCAGACTTGCCAAGATCTTTAGCTCTAACCCGTGTAGGTTCAATTGCTGCGAGGCAAAGCCAAAGCCAGATGCCGATGGTAGATGACAATATATTAAAAGCCAGGGTCTGCATCTCAGAAGAGGACTGGACCTTCCAACTCCTAGCCCTGGCACAGTCTGCATGCCCAGGAAGAGACACAGCCTTGGGGGATACGAGAATAGCAGAAGATTTCAGTGTCTGTGGCTGCTGACCACAGCGTGTGCTCCAGCCTGCTGGCGTTCTGCTGTGGAGCTGGCCGATGGAGAGCCACCAGGGACCACCTCGAGCTCGGCCTTGGCAACTCCCCACGCAGCAGGAGCACTGGAGGAGCTCCAGCAGTCCTGCCCCAAGCCAGGATTTTCTGAGCTTCCAGCTCCCTGCTGATGTGACAGCACGGGCTCCTAGTGCCTGTCTCTCCAAGGCTTCCCAGGGGAAGCAGCTCCCAGGACAGGCACCAGGATGGGCTCATCCACCCTCTTCCTCCCTTCTTGCTGCCTCCGGCCCAAACCTGTGTCTGCTCCCATCACAGCGGGAGATGTGGAGCGGGCAGTTCAGCAGCAGCATGGGCTGCAGGGAACACTTGCAGAAATACTGTGTGCCCTGGCTTGGGAGTGACACACACTTAGGAATTTCAGCTCCCTGAGGAGCTGGGAGTTTGCTGGTTCCAACATAACCAAAATATTACTTTTCAAGCCTTGTACAAAACAGAAACTCCATTTTTAGCGACTTTAATTGCCTCACCTATTACACTTTCACTATACAGATCAGTGCAGAGATATTACCTTTTAACTCAGCAGTTACTGATGAAACTTTTTTTGTGTCTTTTCATGAGTTATTGTAATCGTGACATGATCTAGCAGGGTGACACTGTGACATTGATGAGGATTTATGGGTGGTTGATAAATTCTGTTTGATATTATTATACAGTATAAACTGTGATAATTTGAATATACATCTTTTGGCAAAACCTCTGGTAGGCCAGGTATAAGAAATAGGTCATTAAATTTTGAAAAATGATAATAAAAACAAATAAAAAGATGGAAGAAAACTTCCCTCTTGTCCAATATTCTCTCATTAGTCTAGAGTTGGCAGGAGCTTGAATAAGTTCAATTGCTACCATTAAATTCACCACTGTTAAAGAGAACCCTAAAGAAGACCAGATATTATCAGGAGATGGCTTGGAGGCAGGTCATAGAAAGCAACAGATAGGAAATGAAAAGCATTTTCATGGCAGGAAAATTCAGTCGAGTAGCACTAAAGCTTGGCAGATGAGGAAGAAACCATATACTGCACGCTGATCCTAGACAGTCTTTACCTTCCCCCACTGAATGTTCTCACGAAATAAGGAAACTAAGACAGAAAAATATCTTCAGCAATTATTATTTCTTGCTTATATCTGTATAAATCAAATGCGTCTGAAGCTGCTGATGTTGGTTTACAGTATATTAACAGGAAACATTCAAACAGTAAAATGGGTATATTAAAGTCCTGTAGAACAGAACACAATAACAACCAAAACTCTGCCATAAAAAGACTCTCTTTCTTTACAGCATCACTTCTTATTTTCTTCTTTAAGGTGAAGTGTTCATTGTTGAAAAAATCCTGGCAATTAATTTTAATACATATGCACGTTTACTAGAATTACAACTTCTTATTTTCCAGTCACAAAATTCCACTATAACATTGTAGAGTTACAGTGAACTGAGTTGTACTAACCTTAATCAGTTTAGTATTTTTCTCCACAAAGGTTTTCTCCAGACTTCTGGGGAAAATTTAATCTATTCCTAGTCTAAATATAACTGTTTCTTAGGACTTGTTTGGAAGAGTTATTATTAAACTCAACAGAATGTGCAGAGAAAAAGAACAAGAAGATGCAATAAACTGAAGGAGAAAAGAATAGAATAGAACACTAGGTTTATTCTAAGGTAGAATTAAGAGGAAATGAAATAATCAACAATTTTCCATAATGCCTTCCCATCCACTCATCTCCTTTTAAATTCTAGGAATATAGCAATATATGTCTTTCCCCCAGGCTGGAAGAAAACCAGATCTCTTGTTCCTTTTTCCTTGTGAAAGTGCTTAATAGAATGGGGAAGTAAGAAGAAAGACAATGAAGTGACTCAAAAGAGGTGCATCCCTTGTTATAAGAATAGAAGAAAGCAACAGAGCAACTGTGTGTTTCTAAAATATGAATTACAAAATACGATTTTTTTTACTATACTTATGGAGCTCTGCATGAAGTTCTTGAGGGACTCAAAAGTCAGACACATGTCAGTAGATAAAAGCCCACAGAACCAAGCCTTAAATGGCACTGTGTGTTGTTTTAATATTCCCTGTTGGGATTTCTTCTTCATTATCATTGTACGTGTATACATTACAAAAAAATAGGGAAAAAATGTTTGTTTTAACATCACTGGAAAGAGTTTTATTATAGTCACATGGTTTGCATAAAACCTTCCAAAAGCTGCAGGGAAGCTTGCTAAAGAAAATACCTCAGTTGGGACGATTAGCATGAGTCCAGTGTGAAGTCTGTGGACATCTACAGAAAGACTGACACTGACTGCAGCTGTGGAAAGCTTTGGGTCAGAATGGAGAGGAATTAGTCTATGTTTTTTCCTGGTCTGTTTCTCATACCCATGCAGAGCGTCCAACTGCCCACTCTGGGAATGGAAAGTTTTTGATTTGCTGCGGTGCTATTTAACAAGTTTGTGGCCTCAGCGAAGTGTCCTTGATGCAGTTCTTGACAAAAATCAGAGGCATGTTTGCAGAGTTCAAAAGAAAGACACTTGTAAGCAAAGCAAATGTGGCCTGCAAGCATGACTCATATGTGAAATTGCCATTTCCATGTCCCGCAGCATTGCACTGGATGACTCTGTATGTGACGCAGGCTTGTTTTAACCAAGGCTG
Source organism: Crypturellus tataupa (assembly GCA_034781795.1). Lineage (NCBI taxonomy): Eukaryota > Metazoa > Chordata > Aves > Tinamiformes > Tinamidae > Crypturellus > Crypturellus tataupa. The sequence goes on along the minus strand of JAWLRI010000963.1, from coordinate 2,140,386 downwards.
AAAAGGCTGAGACTAAACTGTCCATGAAACAGTTTCTGCAGCTCTTACATTTTATCTGCCATGGTGTGGAAGTCTCTTTCTTTATAAAATGAACACCTGAGTTGGCTTTTCAATTAGAGAAAAACCTCAAAGCCCTTCAGCAAGGTAGTGAAAACATCTGGGATTCCTTTTCAAGACATTTACCAACTGCTACTGAGAAAGTCAGAAGCTTTTTTGAGACTGAAATTCTCATCTTCATACTAACAGATGATCGATCAACCCAGAAGGAAAAAACTTTCTATGGAAACTCTGGTACAGCTGAGAAAAGACAGTTATAATCTAAAAACAGTCCTTACTAATGAAAGCTCTTATATATGCCAGTAAAGATAAGCTAGCAATAAGCAATTTTGACAGTAATTATTGAAGCACCCAATAGTTCTTAAAAGAAATGCGCTATACCATTAAAGAGACTAAATAACATTTCATAGTATTTTAATTAGTTTTTTCATTTAACCTCTTCTCTGACCAGTTCTTTGTAAATCCCTTTTATTTCCTGCTACCATGCTGTGATATTGCTTTCTTATGAATGAAAGACTAGGTAAACCAGCTGTGTTGAATATGTGAGTGATTAGGGAATAGTTTATTATAAATTACAGATTAGTTGAAGGAGAGTGTTCTAAATCTGTTTCTAGTATTTAAAACAGGTATTTGAAAACTCCCTTTCTACCAGGTTCTGCAACTTCACTAATTTTCAGCCTATAAAAAAATCTATTGCTGACACTAAGATGAAGTACATATAAAATGTTCCCTTTTATAACCTTTGTTCCTGGATTACTTCTTGGTTTTAAAAGTCTCCTTTAACAAAGTTTCAGTGTTTATTATTGGATTTTAATCTGTATCTGTTTAGTCAAGAAATGCACAGACCTCTCTAGAAATGCCTACACTAATATAGACATAAAGGCCTGCATTGGAAAGCTGCCTAGGTCTTGTTCAGTGCCCTGGTGCCATATTTATGGGAAATCCAGATGTGCAAAATTCTCCATTTTCTTCTCTACTCTTTCTCATTCAAAGCAAGCCCCCCACAATCTGCAGCTGTACCAGTTCAGACGACTGGGGAACTATGATGCTCTGCACAGCCAAATGCAATATAGGCCAAGAAATATGCATATGCATATTGCATGCACAGTGTAAAATTTTCTGCCGTGTTGCTTGGTCTTGCTTACTCCTCTAACTTCTTTTTTCTTCCTTGATTTGTAAGTCTCTTGAATGTATTCATTCACATTTGACCTCAGCTCAAAACTCTGACTTTTACTTTGAGTTTCAGCACAGCGTTGAGTTTAAATTAATGCTTTTTTGGCAAAAAATTAAGTTGCTTTGGCCCATGCTCTCCTCAACATCTTTTATAAACAAAGGAAAAGATTTGCGGTGTACTCAAAGTCTAGGAGAAAAAAAATATCAAAATGGAAGAGCTCTCACAGCAAGTTCTCTATCCACAGCTCTCCCTTAAGGACCTTCAGTTTCATGAGATTGTATCATCAGGAGATAGATGAAATGATTTAGAGATTCCTAAATTAAAAACTAAGTTCAATCTAGGTGCTTTAGGAAAGTCAATACTATCTATAAGAGATGGTGTCTAATTTCCTTGCAACACCTCTATGTAGTAACGAGCCTAAAATATTCCAAAAATATTTAATCATATATCTAGGGTGCATAATGTCAAGGTAAACAGGGAGAAAAAAAAATGCATGGAGAACTGTGGCAGGGGAACCTGCGGCTACACGCAGAAGAGCGGAGTCCTGCCAGGTCCAAACTCTTGGCTGGAAAGCCCTCCTAAGTTCTGTTTATTCTGGTTAATTAATTAGTTGAACAAATAGTCCAGTAAATAGCTTCAGGAAACAAAAAAATCTGAGAAATCAAACTCAGTAGTCCATACTATTAAAGTGTTAGAACAGCTTCCAGAATGGCTTTGGTCTGGACCTGGATAACTCCCAGGCGTGACTTGGAATGTGTAGGTCATAGATATTCCCCAGTATGTATTTGACTGCCCAGAACCCTGTTTTCCCTTTCAGGAAGGCATAACCAAAAGGGAGATTTTCTTCTCCCTTACTTACTCAAAGGCTGTTTCCAGATATGGTTTGGCTGGTGCTTTGGGTTGGTTGGTGGGTTTGCAGCCCGGATGCTGTGCTCTACCTGCAGACACAATTCCTCCCAAGTCTTCCCCTCCCGCTGCCTCTCAGTTGCTCCAAGCTTAGCTCCCGTAGGTCCCTTTGCAAGTCAGTTTTTTCCCAGCTACTGTTTCCTGGGCTCCCCGTGGCTTCAGCAGCTGTTCGCTTCTCTTGGGCTCCTCTTTGTGCAAGAGGATCATCCTTCTCTCCAGCTGCCCTGGGTCTTTTCCCAGCTCCAGCAGCAGCTATTTGGTGCTCAGCCCTTACCTCTTCCCAGGTTTCTTCCTGCAGCCCCTTACCAAGCTGCCTTCCATCCACACCAGCGAGGAGATTGCTGACTCTGTCTTTATGGCTCACTCACCACCCTCTGAAAAGGGCTGCCTCTCTTCCTGTGCTAAGAAGGAGCCCAACAGTAACACCGTGTGGCTTATTCCAATAGGAACCATTAATTCCAGAGTATTTCATTTCAATAGGAAGTCCAAGCAAAAGTAAGGACAGAATGAAACTGACCTGCACAGAAAAGCAGGGACGCAGAAAAATAATCAGGGACATATCTGTAATTGCCTTTTTTTTTAATGATTGCAAATTTAAGCCTAAAATGCTCATTAGCAAGCCTAAAACCTTTTGGTAAAATGTATCAGTGTGTCCTAACCATCATTTTATCTTTTTGGCTGGCAGTACACACCATTCCCATGCCATGTAGTTACGTTTACTACGTTTAATAATTGTGACTTAATTGGTACAGATCTTCTGGGATTGCTGCGTTGAGACATGTCCAATGACCTCAGTCAAAAAAAACAGTAAACTCAGTTTTTGAGTGCTGCTACAGGAGCAAAGACTTGGAGAATATCTCAGAAAGTTGGTACAGGAAAATAAAAATGTGTTATTTAGGGAGGAATTTATTGCATACAATCATTTTAGGACAGAACTAAGGTTTTAGCTGAAACAACTTTTTTTTTTTTTTTTTTAACGTAGCATGCTAGTTCTCTTTAATTCTGATTACTTTGGTTTAAAATGCTTCATTTGGTAAACACTGTAACAACAGCACGATTCTTGTAAACTTCTCCCCGTTTTAAACTTTTGTGTATGTGTGTGTGGTTAAATGTGACTTTAATAAATGCATCATCTTAACGATCAATGAGTATTTCTGCAAAGGCAGCATATCACATTTCATAACACTGTTTTCCAACGTGAGGAAAAACAAACTTTGTATATAGCTCTGAAGTAACTCTTAATTCATTAAATCATCATTGCTAAACTCTGGGTAAAAATAAATAATGCATTTTAGCCTTAATGAATGTAAGAGACAAGTAACATTACAGACTTGCTTTCCCTATGTAGGTAAATTTTTAAAAGGCTTATGGCTTCCTGTTAAAGGTCATTTGTAATTGAGGAATTCCTGAAATTAAACAGTTAGATGCAATAACATTTGTTCAAAGTTGAGGCAGAAATGGCAAATTGCCACATGCTTAAGATCATGTAATTGAGTGAAATCTGGAATTTAATACCTCAGCAGATGACAAGTTCAAGGATGACCCTGTTTTACAAAAGCCCAGTTGGAACGCAGAAAGCCATCTGATTTTGAGTTTTCATGTGAAACATTTTAGGGCAGCGGGATTAATGAATGTATGAGAATGTGTCCTTGGATTAGAATGCATTCCTTTAGAATGAGAATAAGAAATTTGAGAAATATTAAAAAGAAAACAAATGCAGCATTGTTAATTTCTTGCTATGTGACTGAAACACTTGTAACTAAGTGTCTATAATATGACTTCAGTAGTGGCTCATTTTCTCACAATGCACCTGCATGCCTTGGAAACAGTTGTAAACAGTGCATGATTCTGCTAAGAGACTGAGCCCATAAACTACCATTAAACACCGCTCCGGCCACTCAAGTGCTGGTGGATTCCTCTTCTGGAACTAACAAGATAATAAATATAAGTCTTCTCATATTTCTAGTTTAGACCACAGAGTTTTCTATCGAAGAACAGTCCTTTGTAAAGAGATGAAAAATATCATTTAAAGGCATGTGAGAGAGATAGTCATGAAAACCCATATTTGGTGAACAAAATAAACTGGAACTCCAGTTTAAAAGAACGCTAATGTCACAGCTGCTACACAGATCTTTATCTCCATCTTATGTTCCTTAGTTGAGCTGAAATAGGAATAGTTGATGAGCACATGGGCCGGTGAAAAGAAGTTTAGATCTCTGCTCTATTTATTAAAAAAAAAGAAGAAGAAAAAAGCCAAGCCAAGCCAAGGCAAAGCTGTCGGAACTGCGTACTTAGTTTAAGTTCACAGATCTGTTCAAAGTTTCCCAGCTGTTCTGTTAGATAATTCCTTGGCTAAAGATCACTCTGTTAATAAGAATGAAAATGTTCACACTCTATAATGACAAAGCATAGCTACTAAGCAAGAGAATTACTGCAAGCATTCAAGATGCCCACAAAGCTAACTTTTTCCCATTACTATATCTCCATTATGAGCCAGAAAATAAACTATTAAAGTACTGCTGGGCTCCATAATTTAGCAATTAGTGTGAAAAAGTGGTCGGTGCCCATAGCAACAGTGCAGAACTTCTCCTGAGTCTTTCAGTAGAAAAATGCTGCCTTTTTAAAGAGTAGAGGACTAGACATTATATTTCTTCATAACTGCAAGGATATCTTTACTATTCCATGGGTCTGATCATCCTAGAATGTTTCCATTAAAGCAAAGCTCATATTAACAAAATGTTATATCAAGTGGGAAATATTCTAGCGCTGAAAATCCAGTCCTTTGGAAATACCCTAAAAACACCTACATATTGGAAAGAGCAGGAGGAGTTATGGCATCATAGGCGGTCCCTGACAAAAACACAGGTGGGTGTGTTGATAAACATGTTGGGGCTGCAGCTGCTGCTGGTTCTGATGGGAAAAATGCTGTTCTAGGGATTAGGAATATATTGTAATCATGCCAGGCAAAACATGCATGACAGTTGAAAAGGAAAAGAGAGTAGCTGTATTAATGGCCATGTTAACATAAGTGACTTATTTAAAACTTGCAAAAGAAACACCTCTTTTTTTAAGCTTTTTTTCCTCCTCTGATTACAATCTCTTTGCAGGAACATGAAGAGTAATTGTATTTCTTTGCAAAAAATGTCTTCTTTTAGTAACTTGCTAAAAAATGATTTTTGCCCTGCTGGAATTTAACTAATGGAGTAATCCAAACTCTTATTGAGACAAAAACATGTACTGTATTTCAGTACTCAGGGTACTCATCCTGAGAAAGGACATCAGAATCTGCTCTGTGGCATTTAGAAATAAAGCATGTACTCCTGATTCTCTTACCACAGAAGAGATTTCATACCACACATGATATGCATGGCTGACATAAAGTAATACTATATCTACATTTTTCAAGCAGAGAGAGAGTAGTTGATGTGTCCTTTTCCAAGGCAGATGTTTTCCAGATATGCTATTGTCGCTCATTAAGATGGTAAGTAAGACTTGTATGAGTTATGATATAATAAATACTATATATGCCAGCTCATCCATAAAATACTATGAATTTCTCAGATAATTCTCCCTCTGGCTTGTTTTAATCATTTCAGTATTACTAGCTTGCCTATGAACTTAGAAAAATTTCTATATACACTGGTGGCATTATGAGCAGTAGAGGACAAACAAAATGACAGTTTTTAATTGAATTTTGCATAAAATATTCTTTCTGTATTCATTTTGTACTTCTGGGTAAGCCTTCACCTATGTCAGGGAGAATGGGGAAAGTGGTTGTAATTTCAGAACATTAATTGCATTAGCAGGGGGACAAGAATGGACCAAATGCATCAAATTGCTTTGCACAGTATAAAATACCGTGCTTTCCTTTTGTTGCCTTGGTCATTATAAGATCTACAGTCATTAGACTGTGCAACATTTTAGCTTGTTTCTTTTGTTTATTTGCGGGAAGAGATGTTAATCTATCTGTTTTGGATAGATTCTTCTGTCCAAAACAAACAGGTTGCACTCTAAAAAAGTGCAAATTTCTTATTCATGACAATGATTCTTTGGTCCTGACTGAGGACAAAAATCCAGCATTCCAACCTATTCTGTCGTGTTCACAACCTCTGCTATATCTACAGTACAAAGAGGGTAAAGTATTTAGAAAGTCTGGGGCTAGAGGAGTCTGAGGAACCTGGAATATACAGCTTCTTCAACATACCTTTGTAGTCTAAACTGTCTGTGGAAGGATTTGGGATTTTACTAGAATGAACTTAAACCTCAATTTTCCTCCAGAGGAAGAGTTAAGTATTCAATCTACACCACAGCTGAAGCTAGCACAAAATGATAAAGCCATAACTGCATCACCAGCTCTCTGGGGTAAGGAAACACGTAACTATGTCCTTCCAGATCCCAGGTACGCTGTGCTTGCTTTCATCAGACCTGGGAGTTGGCACTTGAGCCAATAGCAAGGAATGACTGAAGTTATTCTGCTCCTAATCCCACTCCTTCTGCAGAAAAGCAGCCTGTGACTATGACTCAAGCTGAATTGTGAGCATTCCCTTGGAAATATGTGAGGGGCATCTATAAAGTAACTCTCTGCCCTGTTTCCCTCCTTCTCTCCCTGCAAAAAATAACAGCCTCAGAGCACTTTCCAACTTGGCTTTTCTGCCTTGATTTTTTAGCTCATCCCAGAACTAATGACTGCTTTTGAACTGGTTCCCTGACCTGAAGGTTGATCCATAGTGAGGACCTTGTCTGGCAGCCCTCACAGCTTCCTATAAGCTAGATCCCATCCTTTCCAAGCTTAGCTCACGAAAGAAGCTCTGCTCTGAAAGCCACATGTCTCAAGCAGAGTCGCCTATGGACTCCTCCACTGAAGCTATCCTATCCCCATTAGCTCTCTGCAGAGCCAGTGAGGAGAAGTCCTGTTGAAGAGTCATTCGACTGGCCTGTTTCAGTCACCTGTTTTAGGATGAAATGAATAATCTAAACTCAAGCCAAAGTTTATTATGCTGCAGAAATATCTTCCATCATCTTTATAATTCATTGTTCCTTCTTTTGATGACTTCAGTCCTAGAGAAGTCTTCAGTTTGCTCCTTCTTTCAGTGTTTGTTGCTCCTCTTCCTCAACTTTATGAACTTCCTGCACCGATCCTATCAATTCTATTATAAAACCTCCCTAAGCCCTCCCACTTTACAACAACCATTCCTAAATATTCACCTGTTCACTGTTTCTCTCTCTCTCCTTTCTCCAGGTCCCAGAGATCTATTTTTTCACTGTATCTTCACATTGTGTTTGTGCACACCTCCTGCTGTGCTCTGGAGGCTCTGGAGGGCCTGGTATTTTTGCTGGATTCTCTCAGAGAAGCACAAATGGTTTGACTTGTCTACCACTGATAACCGTGAACCCAATAATATTTAGAAACTTTGCCAAACTATTCTACTTCTTCAGAAGAAAAGTTGGTTCCAATACAACCTAACTGAGGCGTTTTCCAGGAAAGTAGCTTCCACATCATAGCAAGTACGTACGTCCTAGCAACTCATTCTGATATTGGATAGTCATGTGTTTTTAAAATCTTTCTTTCAAGTTATATTAACACTAGAAATCCTTCTTGTAAGTAGGGAAAAAAAACTTTCAAAAGAAGCAAACTTGACTTGAGAGTACAGAGGCCTTAATTGGTTCAAGTATCGCCAGCCACCTAGCCACATACCAGAACCCATTTTTGTTTCATGTATGCAGAACAAATCATCAAGCAAAAAAATTTTACAAGATTTTACCAGAACTAAAGCACCTTGCCTGGTCTATCTCTATTTTTTATTCTTTGCTTTTTTTTTTTCTTTGTCTGAATATAATAGTCTGATAATCCCTATGGACTTTTTTATCCTGTTTGATGGGATGAATCACATGGAGCAATCATATACAATTTCCTCAATGCCCTTAAACAACTAAATCATCTTGTTGTAAGAGACCTCATTGTCACTTAGTTGGTATTGGTGTATCATCTGCAAAAGTCAAAGGTAAAAAATAAAATCTCTTTATCCCCATATCTAAGATTAGGCTTTTTATAATACCACAAAATACCCTAGTAACCATGATTAGTTTCTGGAATTTCTCCTCCTTTGAAGATGGGATCATTTGATTCAGCACTGATGCACGTTTCAAGTGTCTTAAAAATAATGTTCTGAACATGATCACAGTCTTTCTCACATTAGCTAAAACATCTTTGTTATTCAGTTTTAAACACAGCATATTTTCCCTATTTTGTCTTGCCCTTGCAAGATTTTAAACTGTTCCTGGTCAAACAGAAACAAAAAAAAATCTGCCAGAACTGATTAGTCAAGAATCAATTCATCCAGTAGTGTTAATCAACATCCTTGTGTTCACTTGTTAGTCATGTCCAAAGACTTCTTCACTTTCTGTTTTGTGTATGGCTCACTCAATGAGGGGAAGCAATGTCCTCTGAATCCCTGCCTCGCAGTTCAGAGGAAACAGAGGCCCAAACTCCTAAGTACTGAAGGTGATTGAAGCGTATGGTAGTGCCTTCTTCCCCTTTCTTCATACAAATTGCAAGTCAGAAGAAAATAATTAGCTCTTGTTCTCTTCTCCTTAACAATTTTTTTTTTTTTGGACATATATATTGTGATGTATTAGACAGTGGAGAAACATAAGATTTTGTATATGCTTTTCCTGACCTTGTATTTTTTGCTAAAAATACGTTCTTGGACATTGCCTTAGACAAGGCACGAGGCTAGAGGGAATGTGCCTGTTACTGGGTCTGACCCAGAAGAGTCACTTTTATGGTATTGACGTATGAAAGCCCTCAGTCAGCATCGCAGGAGAAACATTAACGAGCAGTTAGTCAGAATTCTTGCTGTACTATTATGGACACCCAGAGAATAAAGTTTTGGGGGAATCTGATGTTTTTCAAGGACACCACTAGGTCTACTGGAAAGAAGGAGCTTAGCTTGTTTGGAAAATGACACAAGATTTTTGTAAGAAACCACAGATATTCACATTTGATACCAGTTCTCTGTCATACGGGCAGATGAACTCTCACACAGAATGCGTGATATGGGTAATACTACAAAATCTCTATCAATCACAAATTTCCTTAAGTTTCTATTAGAAAATCTCTTTCCAGTGCAACAGCTTTTCTGAAACCCCCAGGCCAGCTGTAACCTGTAATGTCCTTCTAAGAGACTTTTTAACGAGATCGTCTTCTGCTGTATTGTGGATGAATTTTGTTTTGAGGCCTTTCCCACTCATGAAGTGTCCTTCCATGAATAAAATTTTTAGAATTCCTGATCTAACCTCTATTACACAAGAGCTACAATCGTAAAGCTTTCTTTGCAATACCAAATATTGAAACTGTAACCCTTGTGCCTCATTTGGTAGGGATGTTGAATATAACGGAGTAAAATATGTGTGTTTGCATGCGCAAAAGAAAGTGAATCTTGTTGAAGATCAATTTGATTTACAAAGAAGCAAATCCATGTTCCCACTGTATTTGACATATTCAAGTTTGAAAATAAAACCTGAAGCTTAATTGCTGCGGTAGTCTTCTTTCCTCACCCTTGTTGCCATAATACACATCTGGCAGACAGGTGTATGTTCTCAGTATCTGGGTTTTCCCAACATGTCTCAGATCAATGTCTCAGGATATTTAATCACTGTCAGCACAGCCAGTCTCCATATCATCCTCAAAGCAAAATGTTAAGGGCATTATATGGTATTTATTTTTCACATCAACTTTGAAGAATGTCCAATATACTGAACTTAGGTAATGCCTCTGCTTCCTTAAGCATCAATAAAATATCCTCAGAGTAAACACTAGATGGTGGAAAAGTCAAGTGCAGAATAAGAAGTGTTGCAGATGCCCAATGGCATTCTTTTTCTTCTTCAGTTATTTAATTAATTTTATTTATTTGGCAAACAAAATAAATATGATAAGCCTCAAATATAAAATGAGCATTTGACTCTATTTCTCCCTCAGACTCTTGGTGGTACTTTCATGCACTTAGTCGTGTTATGATACAGAAGGAAAATTTATTACTGATTTTTGTAATCTGGACATAACTTCTATGGTATATTCAATGCTGGCAGACACAAGTGGCACAAGTATGATGGATAGTTGGTGGCAAAGTAAAACACATTCTGCCAAATTTGCTTTCTGGCACCATTTAAATTAGTGGAGTTTCCACAGGATAAAATCCATGCTGGGTGAAAAATCAGGTCCATCATTATAAATCTAGAAAATAGCTGGTTTGCTGAATTAAATTAGGTGTAGGTCTCTCTATTTACTTTGTGAATATTACTCTAGTTATTTCTGTATGAGGCTGCTCATAACACATGAGTGTCCTTACCTAGACAAACCTTGACTTTCCACTTCACTTTAAATGTGACGTGCATGAAAGGATACATGAAAAGTGTTTGTGTATTAACTCACCTGCCTGAAGAGGCATCAGTGCACAAAACATTTTAATTAGCTGTTTTTTTGTCGAAATCCAGGCAGACACATACAGAGACTCAGTGAACATCATGCATGGTTTGAAGTTTAATTAAGTTCATTAATACTCTTTAGTAACGTTCAGCACTTCCAGCTGTTTACAGTACAAGAGTCAGATGTACTGAAGAGCTAAACATCAACTAAGCAATTCATGTTTTACCAGAGAATTAAGTATTATTGGTTTGAACGCATCTTTTACTAGAGAAATCTGGAAGTTAATGGTACTAAAGCAACAAGTCACTTATACTCACGCTTTGTACCACACAGTACCTGTATGATAAAACATATTGCATGCATGCGTTTATATTACGCATACACTATTTTTTGTTAATATATAAGAACCTGCCATAAAAGCACTAAAATCCAGTATTACCCTGGAAATATATGATTATGTTTGGTCACTCAATCATCATTATTTTATTTGAGTTTTGAAAGTGGCACTATATTAGCAATTGTTTGAGGTTAAAAATGCCTGAAACGCTGTAAAAATGTAATTTTTACATTGAAAAAAAGCAGTCCTATATTTTATTTTTTCATAGCAGAACAATCCGCTCTTTTCTCTTGCCAAGTTATCATTCCCTGGACTGTAGTAATAAGTTTTTGTCTATAGGTTCAGTTGTTCAGCTAATAACTCAATAGAAACTTATTATAGACAATCTTGGATCTCAGTGTCTCACTTCTCTTTTTCATTTTCCCTTAAAATGTAGTTATTCTAGATCATTCCCACTATAGCAATACCTGCTGCTTCACTTGTTCTCCAGCATTTATGCATTTTCTGGTTTTATATGTTTTCCATAATTTAAATCTTATGAGAAACAATTGATAAATTTTCCTTAATGGTTACACAAATAGAAAAAGGTCTTGGCCTTCTTCCAGACACCTTCCCTGTTGTGCTAAGGTAATAGCTACTTTTATGCGCTTTCCCCATTTTCCCATAAAGGTAGACTTGTGTTCTAGCTTCGTTAGAATTCATTTTAAAAAAAAGCGGGGCGGGGGGAAGTCAGGCCCTTTGAGATGGCTTTTCCTGTCATTAGAGTTTCTATCCTTCTTAACAATTTCCTAGAATGTCAACTTCCTGCAAGAAACCAGGTATAACACATATAAATTGCAAATGTAGTCCAAATTGGTGCATTAATAAGTCCCTCGAGAGCTTTGTTGTACTGTATTCTGCTATGTCAGCATTACAGAGTAAGTAGCCAGTGCCTGAATGTTCTTTTTCTTTTTCCCGTGCTAATTTTTTGAGGGATTACAGAAAAGATAGAGAGAGGACATATATATATTTGAAATGCATTGTTTTTCAGTGCTCATCTGCATTTAGCTGTGGTCGCCATGGTACTCCAACAGAATCTGAGACATGAAAAGGAAGCATACAAATAGTGAAAGCAAACACAAATGACCCAAGAGGGACATAGACACTGCCTGACATGCCAGAATGGGGCTAGGAAAGCCAAAGCCCCTCTTGAAAGGCATCAGGCAAGAGATGTGAAGGGCAACAGGAAGAGCTTCTTCAGGTATATGAGAAGCAAAAGGAAGATTAGAGAAAACGTGGGTCTGCTGTTAAATGGACCATGGGACCTGGTGGCAATGACTTGCAGAAGGTTGAGACACTCAGTGCCTTCTTCACCTTAGTCTTTGCTGGGGGAATGTACCCTGCCTGATGCTAGCGAGACTCTTGATGCTGACATACTTATAGTCCAGCTAATGAGACACAGACTGGATAAATGGACAGCGAGTTGGATCGCTGGGCTCAAAGGGTAAACAGCAGCACGTAGTTCTGCTGGAGGTCCATCGCTAGCACTGTACCACTGGGGTTTATTCTGAGGCTGGTCCTGTGTGACAATTTAATTAATGACCTAGATGATGGGACCGAATGCACCAGTGAGTTTGTAGATGGTACAGAACTGGGAGGACTAGCTGATACAACCAAGTGGTTTGTACTGCCATTCAGAAGCTCGGTAGGTTCAAGAAATGCTGACTAATCTCGTAAATTCTACAACAGGAGATGCAAGTCCTGCATCTCATGAGTTCAAGCAGCTGCATTTAAGCAGCATGGGACTGCAGGGGTGACTAGTTTGCAAGAAGAACATTAACTGCCCTGTGCTGGCACCTCCTCACACCCTAAAGCTTTGCCCATTTGGAAGATCACACAGTGCACTGGATAACATGTATTTAAGAGCTGTGAGGGGCTGGAGCACCCTTGGAGATCCACAGCTAGAGGCACGCTCCTGTGGAGAAGGCCGAGGAGGCAGCTGGAAGCCCACCCTTGGCAGGAGGTGCTCCATGATGAAGGAAGGACATCCCAGAGGGACTGCAGTCCGTGGTCAATCCATGTCAGGGCAGGAAAGCCCTGAGGGACTGTGGGCAACCTGTGCCTGGGCCCCTGAGGGACAGTATCCAGGACAAGCCACAGCTATACCAGAACAGATGAAAACCAGTAAGACGCAGAGAGGGCAAACAGGCACTGCCATGCACGTGCCCCCAGCCTCCTGTGCTGCCTTTTGCCTTTGGGCAGCTGGGACGCACTGAGGGTAGCTCATGGTGAAGGTAACACCAGGAAGGGAGTGTTGAGGTTAGTAGTGGTGTTAGGCTCAAGATGAGGCTGGGGAAGAGGGAAGAATGTTGGTTACTTAAGAGTTTAATCCTTTATAGTCCCTTTTTCTCTATACCCAAATTGGTAATTAGAAGTTTGTGTTAATTGGCAATAAATTGTCAACTTTATGCTGTAATAGGAAAGATTGAAGTAGCAGCAGAATATAAGGATCAGCTCATCAGAAGAGTCCATCTCCAAGCATCACATGAGCTGGTGCTCACAATAGGTCAATGAACAAAATTGACATAAACTAACATAAAAATTTTATGTCAAAACTGACATAAAACGAGGGTGACCCACTTGCAGAGAAAACAATTCTGTCTGATGAAGAAGTGGTAACTGCGCAGCCTGGAAAATCTAGCAGTCATCACAGAGTTTAGAAGCATTATTACAACTGCAAGAAACCATTGCAAGTCATATAGTATATATGTACAAGTACGTGTAGCCCTGCCAGCAACATATGGTGCTATAAAAAAAAAATCTTTCTTGCCAAAGATATACTAAAATAGGGCATCATCATATAGTGTAACCAATATAATCCTATTTTGTAATCAGTGACATATATTCAAAAGCTTATTTAACTGAGAAACGACAGATGGGGCCAAAAGCTTTTAAACTTTGCTTGGTCACCTTAGTCTGTTGCTGGGGTGCAAGCCAGCTCATGAAACCACACTGATCAACCAAGGTATTTATATCAAAGATTCAGTTCAGGAACAGTGGCTTTAGAAAGTTCTCTTCTTGGCCAAGATCAGTGCAGAGGTGTATTGCCATGGAGGAGACCCATGTCCACAAGAAAAGCTGTGTAAAGTACAGAGAAATTACTGAGCCAGAAGGTCCATCAGAGTGCTGTACAAATGTCACAACTACTTCTTGGATTTCCTCATGAGCTCTTTTGGGTGTCTATACTGGCTCTGTTTGACATAGGAAATTGATTCTTGGCAAGGCATTTGTTTTAACCACAGCTATATGGCCAAGCCAAGTCAAATGTAAATTTTTCCAATCCAACAAATCATTTTTTAATTTTGAAATAACAGGAGGAAAATTCATCTTATAAAAATGATAGAGCTTAGGAGGAGTATTGATTTTTGAGACCCTCATTTGTTTAGACCACACAAACACAAATGAATTTTACAGTTGTTTAATCATAGATTTCATATTTCAGATTTAATATAACCAATCTCACAAAATTATGTATGATTGAACTCATTAATTTCTTCCAAAACATAAATTATAGATTTTAATGGCTATTAGTGGAACTTCATCTATATAGAGGACAGTTATATAAATTTTACTTATTTTGTGCCTTCGGTAAAGATAAGGAACAACCAGAAAACATGGGTAAGGGGGAAGAGACAAAGAATAACATTGTTTAGGTCCTTTTTTTAGTTTAAACTCCTAAGAAAGCATTGCATTAATTTTTATCCCAGAAATATACTTACCCACTCACCTCTCAAGACTGGTCTGTTTTAAGAAGGCTAGCTAAGTTATTATTAAGTTTTTTATTGTTTAATAGCAGTAAAGCTTTGGTTGTTTTATTTTCCCCTTCCCCATAGTATGTGCCTAGTGTGTGTCATTATGTTTTTTAGTTATCTATTTGTTGCATTGAGTGGGATTTTTGTTAGTTCTAGGATTCTCCAGCAGGTTTGCAAGGATAAGCACTTCATAGGAAACATGCACCAAACAGTGCTGTAGAAATCAGCTGCAGAAAAAGGCAACATTAGACACCCTGCAGTCCCTTAGTTTTATTTCTCCCCCAAATATATTTTATCTGCTAGTAGCATCTCATTACCACAGAATCTTTGTTTCTGATTTCTGACAATTGCCTCTTGTAAGTTATTCTTACAAAAAGAATCCTGAAGGTATAAAAAAGGGTGAAATTAACAGTATTCTGTAACACTGAATAGGATTCTGTAGTGGTGTTTTTGAACTCTGGTCTCCCCATTTGATGGAGATACACAGACTGCTTTTCAGGATTTACATGCTATATACTCATATATAGCATATATATATATATGAATATATATATATAATCATCTTTCATATACAAAAACAAACTGAGTCATACGATGCTTCTAGTAATGGCATTTTCATTCTCTTGGTCTCCTGAATTGCCATGGAAATCTGTATCTTCTTAAGAAAGCTTTGTTAGCACTGAAGAGGTACCTACAAATTTACCACCATCCATTAAATGGCTTTTACTCCACACTAGCTAATATTTTAAGGATATTTTAAATCTCCTCTTAAAACAGGAAATATTTTCCATTAGGCATTTCTGATGGTGATCTGATTGCATCAAGCCAAGCTATTAGACGAGCATCTGCTTTCTTGTTTTATTTTTTTGTTTGTTTTTCTTTCAGTGTGATCACCCTATTGATTTGGGTGATAGTGGTTACCTTAGGTCACCGAATTACCTCTGCTTCCAGGACCAGAGCATCCCATAAAAGGGAGCACTGTAGAATCAGTGGGTTTTGCCTGGAAAAACTGTGGTCATGGATTTTGCTGTGTCCTGGATTACAAAGCCTTAGCTACTGAAAATGAGGAAATGGGAAATATTATCATCTTCCTTAAAGTTTAACATTTTTACTTTATAGACAGTAGAAAAAAATTAACTGCAAAATGGAAAACAATCCACTTGAACGATCCTCAATGCATACTAAAAGTACTTGGATCTTTGTGTGTGATCCACTAAATTGCGAAGCGTGGAAAGCTCAGATAGCCCCAGCAAACCTATTCCTACCTGCAAGGACAGACGCGTTGATGGCAAAACTGAGTGAAAAGGCATCCAGACAGCTTGGGCTCTCAGACAGTGCTGTCGCCTGCCAAACGCAGGGAATTGCTGAAGGTGTTCAGGATGAGCTTACAGCCAGAGGCAATAGGAACAGCCACTTGCCTTGTTTCTAGAGTTGTCTACGGAAGTGTCTATTGCCAGCTTACTTGCATATGAGAAATACAGGTTTGGAAGATTTTTGGTTCTGATATATCTCAACAGCCTATGAACAAAAGTCATATTTAGTACAGTATATACGTGGCTGATGATATTTTCCAACAAGAAAACTGTATGGACTGGGTAAATGAATAAAGATTTTCTCCTAACATGAATGATAGATGACAGGAAGCTCAGATCTACCTTTTGTGCAGAGAAGTATAGGTTCAGAAAAGCATTTTGCTACTTGAACTTCTGTATGAAACAGTAAGCTACCAAGACAATGAAGTATAAGTTTTATATTTTTCTCTTGATTTAATAACCTCTGCAAGAAAAGAAGAACAAATATTTAAGTGTTTGCCTGATGAAACAAATCTTCGTGAGGAATCTCCAGTTCTGTCTTCAGTCTTGAGGAAGACAATGTGGATACGTAAAAACTTTGAAATCTCTCTTATGGAAATAAGTGATCAGTCGGTGATGACAAACAGAGTAAAATAAAGGAGTGCATGTTAAATTAAAATAAACCTATTCACAGAAAGCTGCAATCTTGATTCCAGAAGTAAAGGAAGATATAAAGTCGAGTCATTTCAGTGATGAATGGGAGAAGCCACAATTCATACACAAACTTCTTGTTTGATACCAGCTAAAAAGAAAATAAAGGACTATGCAAATAAAAGAATATAATCTTTCCATAGATTTTCCAGAGAAGATGTACAAATTGTTTAGGAAAGTTTATTTTATTTTTTTTTTAAATGTCTGGTGTAATATATGTAAATATATATAACCACTATAGCAAACCACAATAGAAATATTATCCAAACGGCTACTGATCATGAAACTCCATTCTGGATCATTTTCTTTGATTTGATGTGACTACCTGGAATTTTCTTGCAGTGAAGTGCAATCAAGGGTTGGATGCAGTGCAATGACAAACCAGGCACATTCAGGTGCTGTATTCTCCTGCTTTTCAGATGGCACAGAATGGGAGTTGCTAATGTAAAGGGATTCCAGGTCATGTCTGTCTCAGCTCACGGTTTGGACAGTGGCCCAAACCATCTCTTAGCATGTCTTTGGTCCAGTGCTGGAGGTGATAAATCTACTGCATCAGTCCTCGCCAGCTAGTATGCACGTTCCCAGGAGGCGTGACACACCAGTTTATCATGTACAAACAAGGTAGACAGCACAATCTGTCCTCACTGCATGTGAGATTTAATTTGTTCTGCAATAGCCTGAGTCTCTTTCTATAACCTTCATAATCAGTCCCTACTCTAAATTAACAAAAGTACAAAAGTGCTTCAAGGCCTTACATGTAAAATTAGGGTTTGCTGCAGAATACTGGGATGACAAGTGTACTCCAAAACGGACACATGGAAGAAAAATCTATCAAGGTCTGTTACATTTGAAGACTGGCTCAGAAAATTATGGAGACTCAAATTACTGGATGCTGAGAGAGTGTTCTGAGGAATATTCTTGCCCATTGCCTCCTGTGTCTCCTATTACCACATTTACCACTAAGCCACTAGGACAGGACTGAATTAAATAGACCTTTGGACCCGATATCATTATTCTTTGTTCTTAAATTCATGTCTGATTTGCGTGGGATCTTGGGAAGAACAAGGGATTTTTGTGTGTGTTTCGTTTCTATAACATATTAATTATACTGGTGCAGAGTATCTTATCTTTCCCTAATTTCCCCTTGAATTTGTCTTATTAAGAATATTATCAAGAAAGATGAGCACCCTGGCTGCCTAGAAAGAGCAGTCAATACTTTCTTGACGGGACGAAATTATGCACCATGGAAAGGTCCAAAGGAGGAACCTAAAGGAACATAACAGATATTTTTCTTTTCAATTATGCAGCATGTTCTTCCCCACTCCTGACAGAGCTCTCGAGATCATCACAAAGGACACCACATAGAGGTTACTACTGTTTAACTCAAACACAAGGTACAAGGGCTAACTTCTCACTAACATCTACGAGGAGGAATCATTCTCCTAAAAAGAGTGGTCTACCTAATCATACTTCATCAAAAAGGTAAGATCATTTTTCTGTGTGAATCTGGCTAAGCTTTGGTATATTGTTCATTTCCAGAAGAATTCAAAAGAAGAAGAAGAAAAAAACCCACTTTTGATGCATTGTTTTCTCAGACATGCACACAAAATGGATGTGAGGGCAGTATTTCAGCACGCCGCCCTGTGAATGCCTCCCACATTCTGACATTCCATGTAATAAATTTTACAGGTGGAATCGTGACCTGTAAACTGTAACTCTTGCCCTCGCTCGTAAGTTGCTGAAGTGCAAAAGCAAACCTTTAGAAGGCTCAAATTAGATGACATGGGCTGAAACCTAAACAAGATTTATGCAAATTTATCTGCATCTCAAGTGCTACATATAGCTAAGGACCCATAGTGAAGTCTTAACTATGTATCTCACACAGGTGTGAATTTTGAGGTAAAGTAGACCATGCCGCTTTGAGTCATGCTTATGAGCATAGTGATTTACATATAATGAGGTAAAGGATCGGTCTTGTACATCTTGGACATGACCTTATTTTGCTCATTTTTACTAGGTTTACTCCATTTACTCCAATAAATTACCACTTTTGGGGGGGAAAAAAAAGATGCATCATAAAATCAAAAAATAAATTTTTATTTGCACATTCTTGAAACAGAGTGTCACTTTGGGTAATTTTGTTTAATGTATGTTTGTTCACTGAAAAAAAAAAAAATTCTTACCATAAGGCACTACTGATTTCAAACTGCTGCTCAGTTTGTTCCTCCTCTTGCAACAGCAACAATCAATCAGTTTCTGGTATCACTGAATAAAAAGAAAAACAGAGTCTTCATTTCAGACATACTTAAGAAGTGGTTGTTGTGGTCACCATCTATCCTCACCTGCGCCTTAGCTTGGCATCAACTGCGTTTCAGCTTGCTAAACACCTCGTGTGTTATCAATAGAAATGGGCTGCTGTCTCACTGCTAGGCATCAAATGATATGCTTGGATTTACATTTCAACGTTCATACTCATGCTTAAGATACAGGAGTTGGCCAGCACTGATGTACAAACGACATATACATTGCTCCAAACTAATACATAATTCACTTAACGATAGTCTTGAATATAGCTGTAACTGTTATATCTTCATATGCCTTTAGCTGATGTTTTGTCCCTTTCTGCTTGGTGAAAGTGAAAGAGTGAAAGAGTTATTTTTTTTTTTTAGTGCATTCAGTGCTTGAAGGACTGATTTTAATGCACCTGTAGTTTTTTTATTACCTACATTCTACCAAAAGTCTCGAAATCTGATGAACTCACTGAACCCAATGAGCATTCCTCCAAGCTGAAGCAATAAACTATCTGCTGTGGCCATGCCCCACCAACTCCCCATAGAGCTGGATTTACTCATCTGTCACCTTATTCTTGATTTAGTTATCTGCCACCTTATTCTTTCATTTCTACAAAAAACAGTCAACTAATTTTTTTTCCTGGGCCTGTATATCAAGTGTACAGAAATGCTGATGAAGAGCAGCAAGACCAGGCTCCAACCGAAGCACCGAGTTACACGTGTTAGGCGGCACTCTCTGTTCTGAGCGCTCGTAAGCTGACAGACATAATGTGTGCATGAATGTAGGAGCATTCTCAAAAAGACAAACGCATTTGTCTTTGTTTTCGTAAGTAATCTAGGGTAATAACCTTTGACTCTTGCTCATTAAGCAACTGTGGAATTTCTCCAAGAACACGGAACGCCTCACTTCTGGGCTGAGTAAATTTGATAAAGAAGGCATTCAGAAATAGGATGCCTCATGAAATATGATGTTCCCTACTATATGGAAGATAATTTCCATATTTTAAACACTTTGTAATCCCAAATCTTTCACTTTCTGTGGAGGAAGGAGTACCAACTCACAGTTTTATCTTTCCTTATTCAACCAACACTTCCAAGATTAATGTGTTTAATGCAGGTTAGACTTATCTTAATCATTCTGCTTTAGAGACCTGAAACCAAAATATAGCAAAAGCAGACTTGCCAGAAGTCATCCCAAAGCTGCTAGATTGCATAGCATATCATAATTTTAAGAAACACAGGGGGAAAACTTAACATATCTCGCTCCTGTCTTCTATCCAGACATTTGTTCAAAGTAAGAACCTGAATTCTCAAAGAATGGAGAATCTCAGTAATGCAGTTAGGAACATTTTGTGCCAAAATTAAATAAGAGATTTGTATTGATTTCCATATAAACTAAAGACTCTTCTCATTTGCTTTGATTTACCTATAGATATTGCATATTAAGTTTTTCTGGGCTTGATGCTTAGTCCCTGAGAATGTCAGACTCCCCAAGCCTTCTTTTAAAACATATACTAGGACAGGGGCAGATCCTATCTCACCATTGATCTCTCGCCATTGGTATTAATCTGAAATGGGAAATGAATCAGTTTCAGAAAACCCTGTAATTTGAATCAGATAATTGTATGACTCTATGCTGACAGGTGTGTGTTTGGGAGTTTCAGAGGTTTTCAAAAAATACAAAGATAATAATTTAAAAAATTCAATATGTATGAATGTATGAAGCATAACTTCTTGCAAGCATAACTTCTTGCAAGGCTTTTCTAATTTAATTTGTAAAAAAAAAATGTTATGCTTTTGGTTTTATTCATACATGTGGGGCAATGAATGTGCAAATGGGTAGTGCATACAGTTCTTTGAGTAGATGTAGCAACTGCTTTTGCTCATGTACAACAGGTCAGCCTTTATTTCTGCAGAAAACCTATCGCTTTGTATATAATTCGCTTTTGATCTAGATGTATGTAGATCAACGAGCGCTAACACTTTCCAAAACATTTGCAGCAATTTGCTGGGAGTATTATTTGCATTCCAGGGGGAGTGAGTTGTGCTGACTCCTGCCTTGTCAATCATGTCATCTTCATCCTGCCGTGTAGAGCACTGGCAGTTTGCAAGGCGACGTTCTCCTTTGACTCTGTAACAGAGAACAGCATCTGGGCTCAGGAGAACAAATTAGAAACTTCCTAATTTTAACATCCACTGCGGCCCCATGAGCTCATGACATCTCATGGGCAGTGCAGGGCTGAACCACCTGCCTGGCAGTCAGACAGCGCAACCACTGCCAAAGAAAGCTGTAAGGCGAAGACCTGCAAATAAACCCAAGTGGATGCTAATACTCAAAGCGGATAAACCATAACTGTACTCATGCCCTTTCCTTTAACTGCCAGGTGCAAGCACTCGAAAATGGGGGTCCAGTTGTATTGCACGCAGCAGGAGAAAAATTGCACTTTTAAGACAATTAAAATGAATGAATCAACAGCTAAGTGTTAAAGTATGATATAGAGTATCTTATTCCAAGTGCACACAAGATGACAAGGTCATAAAGACATTTTATTTGTTCCTGAAAATCTTTCCTCATAAATGGTCGATGATTAGGGTAATAGAAATATAGCATTAAGAATCTGAAGGAATTTCACAATGCCTATCTGTAAAGAACCTTTTTTACCTCAAAGTAGGCAATGCTACTTTTGATAAGGCTTTCTAAAGTAATCCTTGTCTTTCTTCCCAGTGAAAGAATCATTAAATTAATTGTGAGTAACTTTCTTTATCCTTCTTTATCAACCTGTTCTTGTTTCCAACGATATATTATGTAATGCCTGCTACTTTATACAGTGATAACCATAGAAGCTATGTTAAATACATCTATGAAAGAATATGCAAATGTCCGTGAACACAGATTTCATACAGAAAAACATCTCTGAGAAAGTCTCTTAGGAGTCTCAGTCTGCATCAGAGATAGTATGGAATCAGTTGCTGCATGTTTTTAGTTGCATCAAGAAATTCTTAGTCAAGCACTCTTTCAATTCAAATTTATTCCAGTGTAATTCTACTTCTTTTGCAGGAATGTCTCCTATTCAGCACTGTTTTTTGCCTTGTGGATCAGCTCAGTTGAAATTGATAGTTGTATAACCTAGATGCCATGTAATGACTAGATGAAGACCTTGTTCAGTCATGTTATCATTTTTCTTTTAACAAGTATACAGTTGAAGTAAAAGGCATGCTACAGATATTGTGAGATTAGCTAAACTATTCTGTTTAATTTTAGGTAAAAATTCTCAACATTTTTTTGAATAATATGTACAGATTTCCTTTCCTAGCATAGTTTCTTCCTTGCCAAGAACATGAAGCATTGATAGAATATCCATTTTGCTGAGCAAAATACAGATGAATAACAACATTTTCTTTTCCAAGCGCTGATTTGGAGAAATCTACCATGAAAGGAAAAAGGAAAAAATCCAACATTTCTAATCATTTTTATAGTTAATTAAAACAAAATCCCAATTTAATACCATTAGTAAAATGAGGAAAGGTGCAGGATAATTATCTGACCTCATCTGTACCTGTTATAGACAATGAAGCATCAAAGTAGGCATCAAAGAAAGCCGAGCAAGGTCCTGTAGAGTGTAAAAATATTTTTTTCTGAAAAGGAGAATAAATGGCACCTGGAGATAGAAATGAAAGATAGGAGCCCTCTTTAAATTTCAGTGTCTCAGTTCAGATATGACTGCTCTGCCTGTGAAAGCTTATTTAACTACTCTTTGTAATGTATGACTCTGTGCATAATTAAATATATAATTAAAGTTTACAGGCATGTGAACACTGTTTGCAAGTACTGTGAAAAGAACAAGATTTTCCAAGTATTATTACATAGGGTAGGTGAACAAGCTTTCAGAAAGTAGGAAAATTGGTGTTAAAATCTTATAGAAGAATTACTTAAACTTAAGGAACTTAAAGCTACAAGTTTTTCCTTTTCAAATATAGGCATACTTAAAAAGGTCTAGATCACTTGCTGGAAGAACTATGCGTACTACATCAGAAAAATCAGTGTGAGAACTCTGTCATCTATTGCATCTCTCAGATTCAGAATTAAGTGATAGTGGGGAATCTTCTCTGTGGTTCCTTGTAGCTTTATCAATTGATTTCCTAAGCACATTGTAGATGTAGAATTAAAATAGCAGAAAAGGTGACTATTATACTCAGATACTCAGTACCTTGTCACTGATGGTGTTCCCTGGGGGTCTATACTGGGGCTAATGTGCTTAACATCTATGTTGATGACGTGGGTGATGGGACCAAAAGCACCCTCAGCAAGTTTACAGACAATACAAAACTCGGAGGAGTGGCTAAGACACAAGACCATTGTGCTACCACCCACACCAACCTCAACACACTGGAGAAATGGGCAGAAAGGAACCTCATGAGCTTCAGCACAGGGGAGTGCAAAGTCCTGCACCTGCGGATGAATAACCACCACCAGCAGCAAGTTAAACTTGGCCACCAATGCGCCCTTGTAGCAAGGAAGTCAGGGGCATCCTGGGCTGCGTTAGGAGGAGCGTTGCCAGCAGATGGGGAGGGAGGTGATCCTGCCCCTCTGCTAGGCCTGGGCACGTCACAGCTGGAGGGCTCTGCCCCGTTCTGGGCTCCCCAGGACAAGACAGGCATGGAGCTGCTGTTGACATCAGCTGCTGTGAGACACTAACTTGCCTGCTCGAAAAGTGTTTGAGGGGCTGCTGAGGTGCCTTCCACGCTGAACGCATTGTCTGAGGAAAATGGGGAACGATTTCACCAGACTACATGCACGATGCCATGATTAAAGCCTACCTCTCAGAGCACCCTCATACATTTTTTTTCAGCTTCTCAATTTAGCTCAGAAGTTCGAGAGTGTCAGAGGGGGCATCTTTCACTGTGGACGACTGAACAGTGATTTTCCCTCCCCTCACCACGGATCTGTCTCTCTCCATGACCCAGAGGCCCCTCTGACTCCACTAGCAGCTCCCAGAGCAGCAGCCCCACTCGGCCGTAACCCGGCCAAAGCGAGGAGCATGGTGGAGCACTCGAGTATAATGAGGTGCTGTAGCCGTGTTATCTCTCCCCATCTCTTCCGTCTTGCTCTGGTGGGCTTCCCTCTCAGACTGAAACACAAGGAGGAGAGTAACACAGCGCTTTCTCTTGCCTGGTGTTTGCTTGTTATTCCAGCTAATTTGCTCCAAGAGAAGAAATAAACTGCACTTTAAACACCACCACTGTACTGCTGGCCTTTTTAGGTCAGCAGTACCACGCCAGCCATCTTAAAAAAATATATATATAGAATTAGTGTAAAGTAGTGAAAAAAGAACTTTTTTCTCCTCTTTTTTTTTAATTAAAAAAAAAAATCCCCATCTCCCCTCCTCACTTACCGGGCTGATTGACAAAGTGAGCAGAATCCGTGTTCTCACACCGGCGGGTATCTATTACATGAGAACTTTCTTCTGGCGCCAGGAGGTATTTAGAGACTTTGCCCGGCTGCTCCACTGGGGAAGCAGCCGCGCTCGGAGTTGGGGATACCTGAGCAAAAACCACTGCTGGCCAAAACCCTGGGGCCAGCGATCCTCAGCAGCTCATAAAGTCTCCTTGTCTATCCCGGGGTATCTTACTGGAAATGTTAGGGGAAAGGGAGGAAGGTGTAGATAAAGACAAGGGACTTTTTCTTTCTTTTTCAGTGGGAAGATGCTCTCGCCTTGTGCTGCTGGATGGGAAGAGCCCCCTCTTGGGGAAATCAGCTTCCCCCGGGCGCACACACGCACACATTTCCAGTAACTAACCGCTCGGGGTAGAGCCCCGCGCCCGGGCGCCGCTTGCAAGCCCCGCACGGGGGGATAACGGGGCCGTTTCTCCCTTCACCGGCTGCCCGCGCCGCGCCTTGCAGGGCGCAGTTCGCCTCGGCTGGCGTGGAGCAGAGGCTGGAGCGCATCCACCTGCTCTTCCCGCGGGAGCGGGAGCAGCAGCGCACGGCAGCCCGTCGTGCTTTACTTTTCCCCGTCCAACGCGCTGCTGCAGAGGTACAGCGCTCTGGGGCTCATCTTCCCTCGCGGTAGCTGCTTCCCGCCGGGTTCCCGTCTAAGCTCCTGGAACGAAGGGAAGGTCCCGGCACGGCCTCTGTCCTGGGAAGGGCTTCCCGGCGCAGGGTCGCAGCCAGCAGCGGCCTCAGGGCAGTCGCTCACTCTCCGTTTCTTCGGGTGCAAAATCGAAGTGACTCGCGAGGCTCCCTCCTGACTTACTTAGAGCACCGCATTTCCTTATCTTACACTAACCCCAAATGGGGTCGCAAAGGCGACCTGGGAATTTGGCTTTTCTCTCGCCTCCCCCCACCCTGCTCCTACGTTTTGCCATTAAATCAGACGAAGTGTCCATTATGAGCAGCCTTTAATCCGTCGAGGAAGAGGTAAGCGCCAAAGGTGAGATTTGCCATCGTGGGTTTTAAGGTCGGGTACCATTTTCCTCTTTGTTTAAAGAAATTCAGCACTTTCCCTCCATCAATCTTTAGCAGGGAAAGCGTTCAGCCCGCACCTGTATAAACAATCTAGATGTAAGCGGGGGGAGAAAAAGTAAACCTATATCTCTTCCCCTGCAGTATCTTTTCTATATATATGTATGTATTTATACGAGGAGCGTGCACTGAGCGCGGGCGCCGAGCAGCCCCGCAGCCCGGCGCGCGGGGACGCAGCGAGAGCATCTCAGTGTCAAACCGAGTTCAAGGGATCCAGTTGCAAGGAGCAGCCGCCGGAGCCGCCTCTGCTGCAAGAAACGCCGGGTTCCCCTTGGAAATATCGCTGCTAAAAGCCGCAGTCCCGGGGGGAAGCCGCGGTTCGGGCGGCGCTAAGCGGCCCTCGGCAGCACCTCGGAGCTGGCGGGACGGGGAGCGCTGGGCGAAAACGCGGCGCCCGCTGCCAGGAAACTTGGGCTGCGGCGGCGGGGAAGGTTCCACTTGGTCGGCAGGGAAGTGGGAGGGAAAAAATGAGGAGAAAAAAAATAAAAAATCGGGGCGAGATCTTTCCACCTGTTGTAGTCATTAGATTCGTTTGTTTTCTGCAAACGGGGACGTTTCTGCTGGCTTGACCAGGTCAGTCCAGCGAGGAAACAAACGCTGGTTAATCGCGTTGGAAAGAAGGGATTTGAGGGAGTGCAAGCCAGGGGGGAATTTCTAAGAGGTTAATTGATATCTTGGTTGATTTTGCACAGCAGCGTTACCACAGGACCCGCGGTGCCCCCTCCCGTGGGCTGCATCAAAACCGCAGGACGGAATTTGTTAGAAAAACCGCAAATCCCCGAAAAAAAAAAAAAAAAAAAAAAAAAAAAAAAAAGAAAAAAAGCTCCTGGTTAAATTGCTCCGTGAAACAGAGCTGCGCCCAGCGCGATTGGATTTTAATTAATTGCTTGAGGAAGGAGAAGCCCTCGGACACTTTATACCCGCCTGACACTTTCCGCAGCCTCGCCCAGGCTATTGACACTATCAAAACACATCCCGCCCTGCCCGCTGCCGGCGTCCCCTGCGGGCCGGGTCCCCCCGCAAACCGCAGCTCCGGCGCTCCTCGCGCCCGCCGCGCCTCTCGCCCCTCCGTCCCGCTCCTCCGCCCCGTCCCCGCCGCAGACGAGTCGTTCCTCCGTCGTCACCACAGGCTCCATCCATCGGATTAAGGCGGGGATAGCAGGATCCCGCCTCCGTTCCTCGACCGACTCTCTT
>JAWLRI010000963.1:2012906-2105247 GCA_034781795.1 Crypturellus tataupa | reverse complement strand
TCGGGGCAGCGCGGCGGGGCCGCTTTGCCCCAGGGCGAGGAGGGGACCGCGCGGCTCCCCTGCCAGGGGCGCCGGGTCTCTCAGTGTTTAACGGCGCCCGGGGCTTGGGGAGCGGGTTTCCTGCTGCTCGGGAACTGCTGTGGGGGTTGGAACCCCACTCCAAACGAGGACGGTTGCTGCTGTCTTCCAGACGAAGCTTTCAGCTTTTCACTGCCGATTTATGGTCATCTGCCGTTAGCAGAGCGGAGCCCTTCACCCTGACCCGTTCTGAGCCCTGCTGCTGACTTTGGAAGGCACTAACACCCTGTAGACCTGGCGAGATGCAGTCTATGGTGGGAAGGAAAAGATTTTAAACTCCATCCTTCCTTTTTTTTTTTTTTTTTTTTTTTCTTTCCTCTGTGATTTCTCTGTACACAGTGAATCCCCATTCTCAGTGCTTCGTTTTTCCAGTTCATTATAGGCAATGCAGATAGTAAATTCAGCCTGGTAACTTCCTCTCCAGGAGGGACTGTCCTAAAGCTGTCAGTGGAGTGTCAGTCCAGAATGAGACCTCCTCCTCGGCTCTGGGAGCTCAGGTAGCTCTATACCCCTGTTTGCTTTGGCTGGGTGACTTGGGGAAGTCAGAGCCACTGCTGTGCAAGAGGAGCGAGAGCAATGCCCATGGGGCCACTTTGGAAATGCCTGGGCACAGGGAGGACTGCAGGGTGGCCTGCAGGGTGTAGGGCTGGAAGCATCCACATGCGGCAAAAATGAAGTTGCGACTGCGCTGTGAGGAACCTTGGGGCTCTGCCACACACACACCATTAATTTTTCAGCATAGACTCCCCCTACGCATTTCTATTCTGTTCACACCGCCTTATTTTGTTAGTAACCAATGGAGGCTTGCAATCTGTTGTAAAAGGATCAATACTGGAAGAAGTAGCTACATTGCGGTTAGCAGAAGGGATCAAGGAGTGCTCTTAGTTGCCTGAATTGACTGCGTAACACTCATCATATAACACATTTTCCTGCTGTTTTTTGGGTGTTGCCGTGTCTATCAGGTCTGTTCAGACCTTCAAAGAAAAAAAAAGTAAAAGCAATGCAAATATTTGGTTAGTAAGAATATCTTTTGATATTTAACCCTGTGGAGATATTGCAAGGGGCTGAACAGTCTTTTCATTCTCCTCCCTTTTTATTCTTTTCTGCTTTTAATAAGAGAGAAAGAGATTTTTCTGTGCCTCATTATAACAAAAGGCTTGCTTAGATAAACTCCTTTACATAATTTTCTGTCTTTTTGTTTTAATGAATAAACACAACGTACATAATTACTGGTAACAAGTAATTTTATACCCAAATAACATGGCTAGAAGAGAAGTGAAACTGCCTTGATTTCAGATGATCACCAAAACCAGCAGAGGAATAATCTGTGAAAGTCAACTTTTCAATGAATCAGGATGATAAAGCGGTGATAAAGCAGGGTTGGCAAATGGGGCAGGAGTCGAGCATGGCCATGCACGGTGCAGCATGGATATTTTCAGCTGCATGCCTAGGCAGTAGGAGCTCAGCCCCATCCACTCCTGCAAACCTGAGGCTGACGACTTTCCAGCAATGACCAGCATAGCAGATGTGCAAGGCACTTCATATTTCGTCTCATTATTGCCTTAAGCACAGGAATGAAAGAAAAAAAAATTTTTTTCCCATTATTGCTAGTTCTGTCTCACAGCTGCTCATCCTTGCATAGGAATAACAGAAACAAAACTTTTCCCATTACAACTTTTCCTGTCTTGCATCTGCTTATCCTGGGTAGCATTTTCAGGCTTATCTCTGCATATAGGAGATAAGTTCAAACTTATCTCTCTAGTTTGAACACAAACGAGGGGACATACTACTTCTTAAGCCCAGAAAGTCTGTGTCAGATCAAGAAAAAAATGTACAAGTGTTTTCTTCTTGCTATGTCTGGATCATCGTTCAGCAGAAAGATAGTAGCTACAGCTTGCAAATTCTAGTGGTATCAGAGGGGTACCAGCCCTTAGGGAGAGTGGGCTTTACCAGGTACCTAGAATTACTGTGTCCCTGTGTTCTTTCTTCTTAACAATCCCAGAAATTGCAGCTGTCTCCTTTGTACCTTCACCTCTTCAGTTTAACTCAGTGCCGATAAGGCAAAATCTATTTTGACTGGAAAATGTATTAATGAAAAACTGACTTCCATGAAAATTTACTGTCAAAATTCCTTTTGACTTCAGTGGGATAGGATTCATCCTGAGAGTTTAATATATTCAGATTTTATCTCTTTCTGCTTTTCTAGTTTATGTTAGCAGTAATGATCCAGCATGAAAACTTTTACTGCTGTGAAAAAAAAAGGTTTTTTAATACAGCAGAAATGAATCTGTTTGGTTCTCAACAGACAGCACATCTAAGTTTTTTTGTTTGTTTGTTTGTTTTTTTTTTTTTTTTTTTACCTTTATTTCCTCAAAATCTGAGCAATCAAGCATCTTTAAGAAGGCCACACTTGAGCACTATTCTTACCCTCATAGTCCATCACTTGAAGTCAATCCCTCACATGTTAAGATTGTGTCCCTCACTCTGGAGAGTAATTTCCTGATAAAGGAAACTCTATAAACCCCCTCTGCAGATTGGGTGTTTGGGACAAGTAATGTTCCTTACACTGTGGGTGCACAGATTAAATACAGATGAGAAATGAGGATTGGCTTTCTGCATTTTTTTTTTCTAATGATCTAGTGTCACTTCTATAAGTATGAACTGGACAGACTTTGGCAGCTTCATTAGCAGACTCTTAAATTTGTCATGTAGACTAGCTTTTTTTTTGCTGAAAAGAGTTTCCTCCAAAGAGGAAATCTATCCGGGCAGAAATTTTACCTGTAGCTGATAGGTTTGAATTAAAGATCTAGCTTGAGCAGGGCGGTTGGACTAGAAGATTCTCCAGAGGTCCCTTCCAACCTCAACCATTCTGTGAATCTGTGATCTTCACCGTCTGTGATTGGCCCTGCGGGGTGAGCAGTGACACCCTTCAGCTGATGTCACTTCAAGTCTCTTATGAAAGACTCAGAGGTGAAAGGCTGGGTTACCCTGCTGGGAAAGTGGATCAGGATGTACATGTGGATCACAGTAAATATTCTTCAGTATTGAGCTACTGCAGATTAGCCCTCTTTCCTCATCTTCTTCATGATATATTAGCCTTGCTGATAAGGGTGCCTGAGAAAATGTGTAATCATAGTTTTCTTTCCAGTTTTCTAAACTGAAGCCACAGGAAAAGAGCAAAGGAGTAATGTGCTTCCTGGTAAGAGACCAAGTAAATTGTTTCCAAATCGTGTCCTCAGTGTATTACCGTTTTGTGGCTCTGAGGTGCAGTTCCTTCCAGTTCTGCAATCTCTCCATCCCTGTTCTGCGTTGCCATTTACAGTGGACCCCAGGGTAAAAGCATATTCTGTCCCAGAATAAATTATTATAATTCAAGACTGCTCTTCACTTAAACACAGTGGTGATTGTTTACATGTGTTGGTATTTACACTTTGCCTGAAGCAATCATTCTGCCACTGTAGTAAATCCTACTGTCGGAGTAAATGCTCAGTTGAATGTTTATTATTACCAGTTTTAATCCAAGAAAGGAGGAAAGGGCAAGAAAGTTTTCAGTGTTCAGATATTCAAGATATTAGTGGCTGACTTCTTCAGTAGCCATGTCCTGAAACTATGGCTGTTGAAAATCCCTGGACAGTAGATTCTTGGAATATAAATCTATCCCTATGCATGATGAAAGAAGTGAAACTGTAACAAAAACTGTGATTACATGAACTCTTCTGAAGCTCTGTGTGTGTCAAACCTTGTATTTCACATTCAAGTCAGTAAGAATTAAAAAATAAAAATTCTTGTCACTGAGATTTTATGCCTCTGTGAAAATATTATGTGCTTACAGAGCAAATTGTAAATTTACAATGTGGTTTGGCAGTTTCTAGTAAAGTGACAGCTAGCAGTATGTTCACTTTTAAAACTATGGGGAATATGCATACCTCCTAATTTTAGGCATAAATTTTAGATAGAAGCTAAGATCAGTAGCAGAGAGACTGAAGTCCTCTGATTTGCCCTCCAGACATACCTACTCTTCACAAGTCACTGCATAGAAGGAGGCTAGATTCCTTCCTAATGTAAGCATGCAATTTGCTCATCTTTAGTTAAAGCTTATGAAATTATGAAATTCTTCTATTTAATTTTTTTTCCCAGTGCCTCATTTTTAACCTAGGTAGAAAAGGTTTGTCCTCTTTGTTTTGGGGCAATTGCTGTATTAACAGTGCTGCTTCTCGTCTTTATAAACCTTAGGAAAAGCAGAAGGGATTCTGTGACCTTTTTAAGCTTAATGGCAAAAAAACTTAGAGTGGTCCTGTATGTCCAGTAGTTCATTATTTTTATCTAATGTGAAAGCATTTTTCTGAGGAGATTGAAGTTCTTATGTCGAAAAATATCTTCCAAGGGGACACTGTTAGGCTGCATGAGGAAAACCATCATGTGCCAATTTAACTGGAGACTGAAGTAATTTGCCCAGTCATTTGGTTTCTGTTTCACGAAGTCTGGAAGAATTCAAGCAAAGAAGGGGAGTGGAATGTAATCTTCACAAGAGACTCGTTCTAAGCAGTCTGATGCTTGTATTTTGTTATTTTATAAAACCTAAGGTAAAAAGAGCTATGTTTTTTGCTCAGTTAGACTAAACCAGTAACTCGCACAAGCCAGACTTCACCACTGAATATAATGTTGTTCTGCCTGAACTTATATAGGTAACAGTCTCATGCCACAGCACATCACAGCTTATTTTGTTTGTACCACTTATTCAAGAAGATTTATTACAGAACTTTAAAATACTGATCAGTACTAAGTTTCATTACCCCATCACTCAGGTGAGAGAAAAAAATGAGAAAGAGGATATTAAAAAAACTTTGGAAAAAAATTGTAAACAGCCATTCCCTAGTCAAAGCAAAACATTTTCAAAATTAGTACTTTAAAATGCTGGGGTTAGATACAGACTCAGTAAACATTTATCACCAGAACATACTAAATCCCATTGTACAATGGCCTATTTTGATACAATGCACTGAATCACCAGTCTGAATCTGTGCAGTTTTCATTTTTCCTTTTCATCTGATCCACATGTTTGGGAAGGGCAGTAGAGGAAAAAATTCATTTTATTTTGAGGTGGGAGAAGAATAACTCTAAAAAAGTTTCCTGGTGTTTCTGAATCCAAGGTGGTTTATCTAAAGATTGACACAAATAATGAAAAAGTTCTGATTGCCCCATCGCTTAAAAAAATTATTCTCCAAATTATTCTCTAATTTCACAGTAACATCCTTATAATTTTATATGTTATACAATAATATAATAAAATACTATGTCTTAAATGCTATATATTTTTAAAATAATGCATAAATGCAAAAATGTTGCTACCCTAGCTGGCACTACAGAAAGAACATCTCAGAAACATTACACAGGTAAGGCAGAAAAGTGGTCATAGGTTGGCATCTGGGACCAGCTTTTCAGGTGATCAAAATATAAATATATAAAAATTGTTTCTACATTCTATTCTTCTATAGTGAAAGCACTAGATTTATCTCCCAAGGGGTTCTGTCCCTGTGTGAAGTAACTTTATAAACAGGAGACTGGGGGAATTAGGAAAATTTAAAAGCTAAGAGGCTTTTTACTGATGTTGTTGTGTGTATAGTGGTGTTTTGATACCTGAGCCTTCTCTTTGTTATCTAATGAATTACAACTACTACAATTTAGGTTTCTCAGAACAGCTGCTAATGTACATCAAGCATTCAAAATCCACCTCCAGGGAGGAGGGTGCAGTTTTATCCAAAATATCATTGCTAGAAATGTAAATGGGCTTTAATTTTAATACTGGCTTTGGAGAAAAGAGTAGTAAGTCTGCCAGCTTCACGTAAGTCACGAGGGAGTTAAGATGGAAATGATTTGTCACAAATGAACCAGGAATGAAAAGCTTGTCTACCCTGCCACTTTCGTCTTTGTTTAATGGCTTCTAAGCTCAGTATTTGCTTTTACTGTATATTCTGTAGTTGGCAGTGTTTCTTCTTGCAGTTTTTACCCTCTAATTGCGCTAGTGTAAGCAACCTGTATTACTGTTTACCTTGGGAATCATTTTCCTTCCTTCCTTCCCTCCTTCCTTCCTTCCTTCCTTCCTTCCTTCCTTCCTTCCTTCCTTCCTTCCTTCCGTCCTTCCTTCCTTCCTTCCTTCCTTCCTTCCTTCCTTCCTTCCTTCCTTCCTTCCTTCCTTCCTTCCTTCCTTCCTTCTATTCTGTAGAAGATGGCTGGCTTGCCTAGGAGTCAACATTAATAGCCTGAAATTGTTTCTGATTAGTGCTCTTTGAAGCAGGGAATATGTATTTTTACACCACTCCTCCATCTGTGAGGGGACCACTTACTTCTTAGTACCGCATCAATGCCTTCTATTTCCCTCTGTGCTATTGTAAACATAAACCCCTCAATATCTGTGGCCACACTGGCCATACTGCAAACAAATTTTGGTAAAACTTGTGGGAAATAAATCTATTCTTTGGTTTCAGTGCATGAAGTATAATACATTTTATTTAAAATTATCAAAATGGACCAACTCCAAATATCCCAATAAATAATGAATAAATAAATAATAGAAATCAAAAAACCCCTCTTTTTTCTATGTAGACTTTATTTCTACCATATAGATAATCTGCTAACGGAAAGCTGAGTTTTGTAAAACGGAGATGGTTATAGACCGTATTACTTTTCAGAAAACCTTTGTTTTCTGAAATATGGAATAGGTATGGAAGCCAATTAAGATACAGCAAAAAGACAAGAAAGGGAGATGACAGTTACTTCACTTTAATTATTTATGTCATAAGACAAAACTATCAGAACAAAAATCTATGCTAGCAATCAGAATTAGAGATCTATATGAAAGACAAAATTCATCAGAACAGTCTTATTACAGAATCACTGAATAGTTGGGGTGGGTAGGGACCTCTGGGGATCGTCTGGTCCAGGCCCTGTGCTCAGACAAGATCACCTACAGCTGGTTGTCCAGGGTGGTATCCACTCAAGTTTTGAATATCCCCAAGGATGGAGGCTCCACAAACTCTCTGGGCAACCTGTTCCAAGCTGTTCTGGGCAATCCATTCCACTGTTCAACTGAAAGTTCATGATCCCCATCAGCCTTCCCTTCTGCAGGCTGAGCAGTACCAGCTCTCTGCCTCTCCAGAGGGCAGAGGAGCTGCAGCCCCTTCATCACCTTTGGGACCCTTTGCTGGACTCTCTTCAGTAGCTCCATGCCTGTCTTGCCCTGGGGAGCCCAGAACGGGGCAGAGCCCTCCAGCTGTGATGTGCCCAGGCCTAGCAGAGGGGCAGGATCACCTCCCTCCCCATCTGCTGGTAACGCTCCTCCTAACGCAGCCCAGGATGCCCCTGACTTCCTTGCTACAAGGGTGCATTGGTGGCCAAGTTTAACTTGCTGCTGCTGGTGTTGGGCTCATTCGTCCCCAGGTGCAGGACTTTGCACTTTGTGTTGAAGCTCATGAGGTTCCTTTCTGCCCATTTCTCCAGTGTGTTGAGGTTGTTGTGGGTGGTAGCACAACGGTCTTGTGTCTTAGCCATTCCTCCGAGCTTTGTATTGTTTGTAAACTTGCTGAGGGTGCTTTTGGTCCCATCATGCACGTCATTAATGAAGACTTTAAAAAATATCAAATTCCTCCCAAATTGGTGATGGTTGAATATGTAGGATTTGTTCCCATTTATTGTTAATCCAAACCAGGGCAAAGAAATGAAAAAGCCTACTTTAAGAGGGTAGACATAGAGTGATTCATTTAAACGTCTTGCTTTCACTTAAATTGCATGCCAACATGTATGCAATGAGACTTTTCTCTGTTTTCCCCTCTAACCACAGCCTATGTGTAAAACCAGGTAGCAGAAATTTTAGCCCACATCTCTATTAAACTGGGTAATGACTATTCACCATGCATTTTTTGGCAAGTAGAGGCAGGGCAACTGTTCAAGAAAAACAAGAAATTTCCTGCTGTATATGAACTGCTCATAAACACTTGAGCCCTGGCACTTTTTACTCAAACCGTGCAGGTCTCAGATGCCTAGTATTAACAGACACTGCTAATTACAAGCAGTGCGGTTAAGGCAAATGTTTAGCCATACACAACATTAATTGACACTGTTGTTGGGGAAAATGGAAGGCTGTGTGTGGGTGGAACTCTTTACCCAGGGAGAAGACCCACATCTAATATTCTCTGCAGCTTTTGCTGGCTTATTCATATTATCTTAAAGCAGGTCTACATTTAGACTACTTTTTCTTCCTTAGAAGACCAGAAGGAACGGTGACCCCACTGTTCCTTTCTGGCTTCCTCTGTTCAAGGTGGGAGGTA
Organism: Crypturellus tataupa; assembly: GCA_034781795.1. NCBI lineage: Eukaryota > Metazoa > Chordata > Aves > Tinamiformes > Tinamidae > Crypturellus > Crypturellus tataupa. The sequence continues at coordinate 2,096,845 of JAWLRI010000963.1, read as the reverse complement.
TCTGCTAAGGACCTTTTATCACCATGTTCCCACAGCCCTGTTGGCCAAGTCTTTAGGGGTGTGAAATCCAGGTTCTGTTTTATTGCCTGATACAATGCCCTGACTGCTCCTCTTTATCATAGTGTGTCTTGTACGTGAATATTTCTACCCCTGTGCCACAGCTGGTTGTGCAGGGCATTAGAAAGGACCAAAAAAAATAATAATAAAAAAACCCCTCAAATTCAGGGGGTTTAGGCTAGTTGATTATTTTATACATGTCATACTTCTAATCTTCATTCAGTAGCACACATCCATCTTTGGGATGGATTTAATGTCTTGCTATGTCTGCTTCTTCTACCAGATATTTAACATTTGAAGTCCCGCTCAATCATTCTACCACCTTTCACCACAAAATTAAGGACTTAAAGAGCATCTTGGGTCAATAGTGAGAAGACTAATGAAAGTGGGTTGACTAGAGAGGAGGTTTAAGATGTAGCAGTAGTAACACATCATATATCTACCATAGAGGAAATGCTGTGACTCCTGGGATTTTTCCCTTTATCCAAGGAGAAACTAGTCAAGAGCTAGTGAAATTACCATGACTGGTTAAAAGATCTTAGCATACACTGCTTTGGGGGGGATTTTTTTTTTTGGTATATCCAACAGGGAAAGGAGGGTTGTGGAAGAAGGGGACAAATGCCTCAGTTCATGGACAGTCCTGTTACTCTGCAAGCACATAGTGGGGCAGGACTCAAGAGGCTGCTAATGCAGATACATAGCTGATGGATTTTACTGTATGGTTGTATGGATGGATGGGAACCAAGCTTGAAGGAAGAACAACCAAGGCACAGTTAAATTTCCAGTCTGCCTCTAAAGCAGAAATATAAACAGCTCCGTGGGATATATTTCAGTCTCTGAATCTGAGTAGGTTTGTGGATAAACTGTGCAGCGTGAAGGAGAAAATTGCTATCAAAGTCAAAATATGTTGATTACCAACAGAGTCAACTTTATAACATTATTACCCCATTTGATTAGTTCTGGTGTAAGAATTGCCATTTTATACCTCCACTCCCTCCATAGAGAGCACAGCAGCCTCACGTGTTTTTCAGCCTGAAATGGTACATTCAAGTGCAGATCTCTCTCTGTACAAAAGAGGGCAGCCTAGTCCCGTTAATAGTGTCTTGGAACTCTGGACATCTGGAAAATATGTTATATTATTTGTTACGCTTGACTGTAAAAATTACTGCATAAATTGAAAATTAATCTTTGTTCTTCACTTTATGGGGGACGGGAGAATACTATGAGACCTCTTATGTTTGAAGGAAAGTTTCAAAATAAAAACCTTTGTTTTATTCATGGGAAATTTCTGCTAATGCGATACAAATATGTGGGTTTCTTCAGTGATAAATTGCTTTACAACTTGTAGTGTGAAAGCTGAGCCGAATTAAAGCCCTGTGTCTGGACTGATCTCATCAGTTTTGGTTCCTCAGCAGGGATTTGGGTTTTGATCACACACTTTCTAGTAGATCCAAGTATCTAGACACTCTGGCCACTTCTGTTTAAATCCTTGTTGCTTGGGATTATGTCATGCATCACTTACAGGTCTTAAAAAGTTAAGAGGTGCGGTGCAGGGCCAGACCAGAGGTCTGCATTGTCCAGTATTCTGTCTCTGAAAGTGGGTGAACACAGTGATCCTCGTCTAATACACCCCTCCCCACCTTCCAGCCATCGCTAATTTAAAACCAGAACTTCATGATTCAGAGTTCATATCGTCACAGTGTTTTATGAGGACATTTTGTGTGCTCAGCATACCTGAGACCAGCTAAATATTTTATTTCACGTATTTGATTTTAAAGCCTACTTTGTTGTCTGAGACTGACTTTCTCCCTCTCTGAAGCCTGCTTTTTTAAAATACATATTTCTCCTTCCCTCTTCATTTTTGCTTTTCTTTCTTTAGTCTTTAAAGGGCACTGATAGATAGAATAGATATAGAAACCTCTTATGGATACAAATCTAGGATGGGTAGTTGATGGAACTGAAGTTTGGATGAGATCTCTATCTCCATAGGAGACCGGTTTATGCTGGAAAACGAGGCATGATTCTCACATTGATCTGGTTTAACAGAATAGAGCTCTGAAGAATATGACATAAAGGTTGCAAATGCTTGCTCCAGTGAAAACCATTCCTGGGTGATCTGGCATGCTGAGATATGGGAGACTCTCGGTTCTCAAAGAGCTCACAAATCCTCAAAGAAATGCTGCAACTCATTAATAACTTTAAAAAGCAAGGGGAAAGGGCAGTTTCATTGCAGCAACTAAGCTTGCATTAACTAGATATGAAAGAAGAAAAAAAATGGATAGAAGAAAACCTTTCTCACCTGACATATCCATCAATATATGCTTTTGTGTCTGTGATCTCTTTTCATAACCAGCATGTCAGACCTGCCCACGCTCCTGATACTTGGGTGCTACAATTCACATAGGTTAGACCTGCTCTTACCTTTAACACTCCTCTTATACAAATTCTCTCTTGAATACTGTGTGGCAGAGATGAGTGAAAGGGAAACTTATGAGTATGGAAAAGCTGTGTGCTTATTTTCCTCCTGTTGGCTTTTCCTCCTGTTTTTTTGTCCAGCTTCTGTCCCCTAAGCTTAAATCCCTCTCTATCCAAACACTGTGTGAGTTCCTATATGTTTCACAGCAGAGCTTCTGTGGTAAAGAGACAGAGGTACAGCATCTCTTGCTAGCAGGAGTGGCATAAATTCCTTGTCAGTTAATATCATGAGGACGTCATGTGCCTCCTGGATTTTCCTACCTTAAAGCACCTTTCAGATACGATAAGGCGCTGGCAACGGGGCATTTCTCGGGACACTCATTACAGCATTATGGTGATTTATGGATGATTTATGGATCAGCTAAACCACAGAGTGTTGGAGTGAATGTCCTGGTTAACTGTGGAGGTGATGTGTTCATGGAAAGCAATGAGTTGACTCTAGGAGTAAGTTTCAAACCCACAAAGTTCAAATGGGTTCAAAATTTACTCAAACACATTCTCACATTCCTCTGTTTTACAGACAAGGGTAATGATCCTAAAAGCAACTGCCTCGCAGCGTCAGTCGAGTGAAAAATTGAAGGTTTGTTTTCCAAGTAATCTGACTCTGTACAGCTGGATCAATAGCCAATATTGCCAGGGCCTGGCTCTTTTGCTTTTACCTGGAAGAGCATCTGGGATCTGGAAAGGGAAAGAGAAAGAGAAACCGTACCTACTCTGAGTTGTTAGCTTTATAAAACAGAATATGTGTTGAAAATTCAAGCACTTGGGTAGGTTTACAAATTGGATGGATATGTGCAATTTACCCTGTAAAACCGTGAGTTGATCCCTGTTATTTGCAAAGATATGGGTGCTTTCACTTGGCAGAATTATCTCAGAGCCATCCAGGATCGTGTAATTGCCAGTTTGTAAAATGGCACATAAATGAGTACTGTGTGGTCTTTAAAGCTAAATTTCAGCCTCACGCTAATCTAGCTTTTCTAGTTGAATCCTATACACACACACACACATACTCACACTTTTTAGGTTGATTTTTTTTTCAGTTTGAACCAAACAAAAACCATTTATAGCAAGTTTGAATCAAATTAATTGAGCCCATGGAGCAAAGGCAAAAAATGTTTCAAAATTTGTATTCCGATTTTTTTTAATGATGAAGCAGGTCTCCTTGCAGTCCACCCTCATACCTTGAATTCTGCCTCAGCACAAGAATGGGTTTCTTCTCTTTCTTTCATCTCTCTGGTAATTCTGCTCTGCTTTATAGCTATCTGGGTAAGACATGAGGGTATCTCTCAGCCAGGATTTTATTAAGGTTGGCCCTAGACCTCAGACTGCTACAGCCAGCCACTTGTGAAGGAGCAAAATATCTTTACAGCAGCCCTGCTCCGGCCTGGTGCTGCATATTGGAAAGGGGACAAGTTCTGACAGAGACATCGATATGCCAGAAAAGTGCTTTTTTTTGGTGAGGGACTCATGACCAGCAATATGTCCCTCATTTATGACCACAGATGCTGCTTGGGCGGTGCAGACAAGGTCTGATTCTCTGAAGACTTTGTCCAAGTAACTCTATAGAAATTCCACCTGGCGAGACTTAAACCGTACCTTTTCAGGACATTGTCAACAACTTCCCTGAACATTTGTAAATAGCTGGTTTGTGTATGTTCATGCACCGTGGAGGATAGAGTTTAGATTTTTTTTTTTTTAACCAAGGTTATTCTTTTGACACAGGGCCAGGCTGTAAGGAAGTCAGATCTATGGTGGAGAGAACTGCTTGGTTGTCTTAGTGGGTGGCATTCTTTTAGACAAATAACAATTTCTTTGTTTTATTGTACCTGTTTTCTTAAGGAAAGGACCCACTGTATTTATTTATATATGAGCAGATTGTTCTTCTGCTTTTGAAGCTATGTGTTTTCATCCTGAACACTGCTCCTCTCTCCAGTCTCTATAACTTCCCCTAAAAAACTCCGACCTCCCAGAAATATAAGGACACATCAACAATGGCTTCATTCATTGCAGAAAATCTTCACCTAATAGCTAGAATGAAAAGGATCATTAAAAAAAAATCATTCATTTTCACTCATTTTCTTTCAGAGATTCTTTTGACTGCTGCTGCATGAGAAACAGTGAGAACCTGTGATATATCATCTCCTTTGGAATTAGAAGCCATAATTTTGACATTTATCTTGGAATAATATCTTCTTGCTGTTAGGACTTTACTTTCAAATTGGATCCCACTACATTGAACTAAAAAATCAGGATATATATTATATATATATATAAGTTATTTAATAATAATTAAGATTAGACCAAATAAAATGTACTTATTCATTGACTAGTATTCAGAAAAAAAAGCAATTGATTTATCAAGAAATACAATGGTTGAAAGCTGGTAAGAGTAATGGAAGTCATGTTTTCTCACAATAATTGTCTATATTTTAATTGAAATTTGAATTTAATAATTTAAATATAATAATGTGGAAAAGAAATAGCAGAAAACAAAAATAAATATAAAATTTAACAAGTATTTCTTGGAAAGATGGTACCACACAAAATTTGATAAAATAATGCATAGGTAAGAAAATGTCAGGATATGCTGAAAATGAGCAAAAAGGGGCAGAATAGATTGCTAAATGCTCCGATAATTTCATAAAATTTTCATCAAAGAACATTTTCCTGTGAGATTTTTGACTAACCCTCTCTACTGAGAGTCTCAGATAATTTACAGGTTTCAAAAGCCTAATTGGTCTTTTCCATTTTTTTGGAATACAATAGGAAAACAACAAGAAATACTGCGATGCACCTGAGTTGAGAAAACAAGTATATTTAACCCAGGAAATTCTAATATACTGAATGTTCATCTGTAACTTTCAGTGTAGTGACATATAAAATTTGTATTTTTCCTATTTGCTTTCTTTATTCTTCCCAAATATTTTCTATTTTCTGTTCACTTTCTTCTTACTATGAATAGTTATTATTATGATAAGTCCTTATGTATTAATCAGCATTCAACACTATATGAGAGGCATCTATATGGTATAAAAACATCATTATAACACTTTCAACTTTTAGGATCTGAACTTGTATTCTGTATGCACAGCAGATTTATTAAAGTAGTTATTCCTATTTTATTTCTGTGTATTATTATTAAATATATAAAATGTATTTAAATGTATGTCTGTATTATTAAATACATTGTTTCTGTAAGGACATCGATTATAAATCTTGAATAAATCCTTCACCCCTTCAGTCATCTCTGAAATTGCTCAGCACACGGCTGCATGATCTTTCTGGTTAGTGTTCATTCCTTCATTTTGTTTGTACCTCATCTGGGGATTTGTGTTCTATGGCATGGAACACATTTCTTGTTACTCGGTAAAAATATGCCAGTGAGTGTCTTTTTTCCTATTTTCTTTCATTTTCATTGCTGCCAGCCTAGTTGTGGAAAACAAAAGGGTCAGCTCCTAGGAACTTGATATTTTATGATTCTCTCTTGATTTTATTATATCTAACTTTTAGGAAACAATTTATTTTTTTCTCTTTTTAATCAGTAGTATCTCTGTTTCAAGTTGGTGCTTATCCTGTACCATCCTTGCAGACTTTTATTTGTTATATCTATGCTAGTTAGGCTTATGTGCATTTCAGGCAGATTTGAAACTTTGTACCATGCTTAAGTTATAAGGTTTTACTTTCATAAAAGCACTGAAGCCTATGCTTAACACAAAGCGGTTAAACTCCAAACATGTGCTTAAGCTCTCTGATGAGTAGAAGAAGGTGAAAGCATGTACTTAAAATGAGAATATAGCTCCAGATTTTCCCAAAATTGCACACTATGAAAGTGCCTTTTAATATCTGGTGAAAACTTCAACTGAGGAAGAACTCTGGACGTTTGTAGCAATGCTGAGCAGCAAACTGATTACTAAAGAAACTCAAAGCAGATGATATTTGATTTACAAAACGTTATAGGTGCTATACATATTGAATCTAAGGCAAGAGCTTGTCCTTGCCTGTTCCCAGTCTGAGTTCCCAGTAAGACATTCAGTGAATGTCTGACACAAGACTGATAAGGGAAAATTATATTTTTAAACTTGCACTGATTTTTCAACTATTTGCATGTTTTCAGGAGATAAGCTGCTGCTTCTATGGAAAGCGTGTCCTGAGTGTTTGATATCTAGCTCTGAACAGATACACGGGCATTTTGGATATTCATGTTGGGGAAAACTAAGCAGGTTTGTTAGAGGCATTAACCTAGTGCTCACTGTTGAGAGAACAGTGGCTTTATGCAGTATTTACAAAAGATTTGGTTTACTTTAGTGGATATTAGACTAAAAAATAACCACTTGGTGTCTTCTCCAGGGAAAAGCTGCCTGTCATATGACAGAATCCTTATTTGCACAAGCCCTGTAAAACAAATACTTTGCTGTTTTTCCTATAGTGATGATGTTGAATTTTTACAAGGTTGTAGTCCCATCGAGTTCTATTTTCAAAGACTTGGCTTGGCCTCTAGCTGCACAACACAAAGTAGTTCAGAATTAGTGGTGCCTCCACATGATTGGATTTCCTTTTTAAGACATTGGCAAAGGCTTCCCAGAACTGCTGATCCCAGCAGCTCATGTGAATCCTGCTTGTACCCTATTCTCCTCAGTCATCTGAAGTACAGAGACTCTATTATAGCCAGTGTTCTAAAGTTTTTCCCTTCTGGGGAGCAGAAAGTCTCCAGCCTTTCCCAGTCTGCTTACATCCTTCAATGCAAGATTTGGCAAAAGATCTACCTACGGACGAGGCTGAGATCTTCTCTCCCATGTTGGTTTTCTTTGGAATGATCTACAAAGAGTTTCCATTGCTTACACACATCTCTGGCTCTTCAGCTTACTAGAGGAAAACTAACACACAGAGATGGCTCTGTCCCCTTAGGTCTAGATCACCGTTTAGTTCTGAATCAGCTAGCTGATGGTTTTCTCCTCCTTCTCTCTCTCTGATTCCTCTCGCTGAGTATGCTAGCTTTAAACCAGTAGTCAGTGTAGAAAATACTGCAATTATATGAACTCAGGTAAATCAGGTTCATCAGCAACTATAGTGGATGTTGAAGCCAGCAATGATGGTGCTGCTAAATGACACCTTCAAACGCTGGCCCAGATTATGTGACTGCAGCTGGCTCCTCAGAAACTCTGTTTGTTTCTAGCTTTGTAGATTTCTGGGATGCTATTGCACATTTGCAGGTCCTGACTGTCTAGAAGGTTTTAATTAACCAGGAAGGCATACAGCAGAGACAAAATTCTACCTCTGACCTCTTATGTCTAATGTCATTTGACATGAATTATTACCTGTCATGTTGTACCACAGTGCATCAAAGTAATGTCACACTTTTACTAGAAAACTACCTTACAGCAGAACTATGATGAACACTATAAATCCACATTTTCCTGTCTAGTAAATCACTAAAGCAGTAACATTTTTCAGGTGAATGGTAGTGTGGTGACAGCAGTGGCAGCCAAGAGGCAAGATTTCCTATTGACTTTTCTTGAAGAAAAGATCCAAGAAAAGAGGTCTAGGAATATTATTCCTGTAAGAAAGGAAGAGAGATCATGTTTTTATGCCTTGTAGCTACTTAGAAAGAGAACATTTGTTTCTAAGATTCTTATGCTCTATAGAGAGAAGATGCCAATGAAGTAAAGCTTTCTTACACAGTGCTCAAGACTATATTTCACTTTCAATCATCTTTCATTATAAAACTGAAGAACAATTTCATAATCATTCATTTTTAAATTACTAGACAACTCTAAAAACATCTAGTTTGGTCAACATTATAGTGACAGAATCTAATCCAGTCAGTACTGATCCACATGTACTAACTTGTGGCTGAATTGAAGCATAACTTCTGAAAAACTCAGATTGGTATTTGAACTTCCACAGAAGAAATTCAGAAGCAAGATAAGTGCAAATAATTTAGCTGAGTGCAAAACCTCATTCAAGATGAATATGCATATGAGGAAAGATGGTTTTCTTCAGTGTTTTGATGAAAACACCCTCTGATAATTATCTTAAAATGTCTCCATCAGAATGCAGTAAAATCAACTAATTTGAACATCTTTGTTTCCAGGACATTGGATAAAGGCTCCTTCAACTTCTCCCTTTCATACATGCCCCATAGAGCAGGTGCAAAAGTGACTGAAACAAAACTCCCAAGGATATTGGCCACTTAGTAGCTGAAAGAGCATCCATGGCTACATGAACAGACTTTTGAATTCCTCTGTGCAAACTTAAAACTGGCCACATACAGCAATCCCTGACCTGGAAACCACGTAGCTGCTTCAGTGTTAGCAACATTCTGGGCCCAAGCTAATAATGGCCTAGAGAGATGTCAGAATTAAGCTCAGGAACAGCACTGTGTTAATCCACTCCCATTTCTTAGTACTATATCTTTATGTGCACACATCTGGGTAGTCTTTCCCCAAGAAAGGCCTGAAGATGCTGGATTTGATTAAAAATCTTGTGAAGCTGCCTGTATGTGTTTTGTTTGAGACCAGTAAAGTCAGTATGGAGCCTCTAATTCATACTCTTATTGGACAGAAACTTACTTGTTGCTCAACTGTGCAATGGTGGCTTTGAGCTCTAAGCTGTTAATTAATGAAGGCTCGTTATCAGGGAAACTGCCTCCCCATGATGGTTTGCCACAGCTTGATGGAGGAGAATAAAGGAAAATTAGACCTTCCCAGAGTTTAGCTAACAGTTTTGAACATTTATCTTCAAACCATAAAAATATTTTTTTTTTTTTTTTTTTTTTTTTTTTTAATTGAAATTTAAGTCTCGGCCAAACTTTTTTTTTCTTTCTTTTTGTTTTAATGGGAGGACATCAAATAGCATTTCGTCAGTGTTGAAGCAGTACCCAAGTTCCCTTTCCAAGGCACAAGCGTCTTAGAACTTCTCAGCAAAGCTATTGTAGGATTTATTTATATTTTAGTAGGATCAAAACATTGTGCTTTCCTCTAAATGACTGGATGACTGAACCATTCTAATTAAACTTTCCAAAATAAGTCAGCCTCAGACAGATACCTTGTCTGGGAAAATTTAAGTCGAACAGTTAAAGCTTGGCAAAGTCTTATAAATACAACAGCATCTTATAATGGTAAGTACTGGGCAACTGAGCTGCAGCGGTTGCTACCAGCTCTGCCTAGAATCCCTAAACTGTCAGAAGGTGTTTGTGTTTCAGGACATTATTTCTCCAGTCTATTTGAATTGGCAGATGTTTATTTTTTAGTTGCCAGTATTACATTTTGCTTGAGATAAGTGAGGTGCTGAAATTCCAGTTCAGAATGTGCCTAGCTTAGAGTAATTTCAATTTACTTCATAGCTGTGACAAAGCAGGCAGGTCTACATTTTTAGAGATATTTTCTCCTTGATGATATTCCTGAGCCAAACAGAGGCCTGCAGCCCCCACTGACCGTGTTAAGCTTTGCTTCTCAGTGTGTTTCCGTGGCAGTTCCTTGGGTTCGTGCTGGCAGACCTGCTAGCTTTGGGCACAAATATGGGCACACACCTCCCTGAAAGGTTGGGTACAAGCATTCAGACTCCATGTGCGTGCACTGACATCCCACATCTTACTGCAAGGTTTGGAATTGTTGCTCTATGTTGTTGGCTGAAATGCTCATCACATATTACTACACCATTCTCACAAATCCCATTGATCATATGGCTTCTCTTGCTTTCGCTATTCCCTCATTTTCTATTTTTTTTCTATTTCTATGCAAGAGTACTTTTCCCAAGTTTTGTTTTTTTTATCTACAAGAGAGCTTTCCCATTCTATGGGAATCACACACACAAAATCACGAAATGGTTGAGGTTGGAAGGGACCTCTAGAGATCATCTGGTTCAACCTGCCTGCTCAAGTGGGGACACCTAGAGAAGATCTCCAGAGAACGATACACTTCTAGAGGAGGCTTATGTAGATACTGCATAGGTCTGAATGTGCAAAGAGGAACTTTGCTTCTGTCTTAGAACCACTGGTGAATTGAACAGAACCACTGGAACAGCTAAACACAGGGTGAAAGGTAAACCTGTCAGTGAGGAGATAGACACAAAAAGCATCTTTATTTTCATATCCTCAAAGATGAAGAATATAAGTTTAACTTTGTCAAATCAAAATATAAGCATTTTAATGTATGTAAATATTTATATATAATACACATATGCAATTTGTATGCATATGCACAGAAATTTTAAGAACTCCAATTTTAAGAAATTTTAAGACTCCAAGATCTTGGTTAATTTTGTCTTGAAGAAGTATGTTGTCCAGAAATAAAATTCCAGTTGTTACATCAGGGTATGAGAAACAATTATGAAAAATATAAACATTTATTCCATGCTGATTTTTCATTTTGTGTTAGAAAATGGAATTGAACAGGAAAAAAAAAATCAATGGAAAAAGTTATGTTTTTTTTTTTTTCATTTCAAAGAGACCTCACATTTCTTTTTTCTACAGACTTCCAGAATCTTGAAAAAATTGCCAGAGAATTGGGAAAATGAACTCCTTTAATGATGCTTTTCAAATCTGATAGACACATATTCTGACCAAATACTTGGTTTTGAGCTTCAGTCCTTGTAATTATTTGTAGAAGTATTGAATCCATGCTATGAGCTTATTAAAAAGACAAGCCGGTACAATATGAGCTGTGTCCCTTTTGTCTCAGACTCTCCTTGGTAGATACGGATTTCAACACAGCTGAGTACGGAAATGAAGCTATAACATGCGCCGTAAGGATCGGCTGTGATACACACATAGCTCTGCATGTTCTCTTCCTAGATAGACATACCTGTGGCTGTCATGGATGAAATGTGTTAGCTGGAAAAACCAAGTAACTGCAGTATTTCCTTAGGTTATTAATCGCCTGGGATTGTTACTGCGTCCATGAGCTTTCTTTTGCTAAGAACTTCTTGTAAGTCCTAATCAGTCAATTTATTCTTTGCCCTCGCAACTTTCCTGCTTGACACGTGGTTCTATAGGTGATAGCTATGTAGGTTAATTCTCATATTTCCAAACAACTCTTAAAATGCTATGGAGGCTGGGTTAATAATTCCTTCTATATGTGCTCTACCTTTCATGCTAAATGGAATTTCAGTCCTTTTGAAAGACTTGAAATATTGTTTATAATAAATCATCTTCATGATCAGGTCTTGGTATTAATGCTTGCTTATGTGTCCATCTCTTGAAAAGAAAGCTGCTGTGTAGATTTTGGACATATCAAAGTTTGTTGGGATTGTTTTTGCTTAAGATTGGGAAAGTCTGAGGAAAGATAATTTCACTATTTCAAGAACAGGACATGGGAGGATATGTTGTACTGCCTGAATTAAAATTATCTCTTAGTAGTACATTATTAGCCTTAGTGGTCTAAACTCACACGTGATTAGGGTGAGCATGATAGGTACATTGCTATGAGTGGCTGACTAAAGCCACTTGCAGTTTGGGAGTATCTGGGAGGTAATGTATGACCTCCTGCACATAGATTGCCAAATTTTAAAAAAAAGAAAAATCCTGTTTTGCAAGCATATAGACACTGCATCTCTCAGCATTGCATCTGTCTTGAGCATGTATGTATGTAGCATCTGAACTGAACACATTGTCCCCTGTAAAACAGTAAAACTTGTGCTTTCCGACAGAGACATAGCAGAAGTTTTCATGGGAAAAATAAGGAAGAAAGATTTTCTTCCCCTCTCCTAATTTAGCTTTGCAATTGTCTCATCCAGATCTTTTCTCAGCATTAGCGCAGTGCTAGAATAGTCCTGATGATCCTATGCCATCAGCAAACACAATATTGAGTCACGTTTGGTTCTTAAAGATATGGCCAGGCTATCTGGGCAAGGGACAGTGTTAACATGTGTATCAGTCAGTACTACCTTTAACACCTCTTTCATCTTCTCCTCTCACAAATGTTTCTTTTGGAAGCATAACTCACCAAAGACAGCGTCAAAACCAGCCAGGCTCTGTGAGCAACACAGACACGGCTCGACCCCTCAGGCCCAGGCCCTGGCCCTGCAGGGGGGCTGCTCTTTCAGGTGTTCTTCCTTCCTTGCCTTTTCGCTCCTCCTCTCCCGGCACGGCGCAGAGAGCGGGACTGGTTCCCGTGCCACCAGCCCGGCGCGCATGGGGCTTGCTCCCTCCGTGCGCCCTGCTGCCAGGCCGCTAGCGATGCGCGCTGCGCTGGGCACGGCGTTTGTGCGCGCTGCACGGCAGGGTGCTGGGGCTCCACTCGTGTAGGGCTGTGAGGTAAGCGCAAAATCCAGCCCGTGGCATGCGGAAACGCTGTTAAACTTGGCACGGAGACATTTTACCACCTACTTCTATTTTAGAAACTAATAGAAACAGCACTGTGTGAGGAGGGCACGACAGGTGTTTTGGAAGCTCTGAAATGTTTCAATTTAATTATACAGCCAGGGGACGTGGGGCTCATAAACGTTCTGTGTTTGCATCTTTGCTGTTGAACGTGCTTAGAAGTGCTGCAGCTGCAGAAAGCTTTAGGAAAATCTTTTCACCTTATAAAAACTGGATCTATCAAACCCTGGCTGTGTATCTGAAAGGTGAGGTTCAGGCCTAAGAGTTACTTTAAATGACATATTTAAAAGTGAATTAATAAACAACATGGAACCTCATTTCTGTACATCCTGTCAGGTTTTAAGGTAGATTGAAATGCGAAACGAGTGAATACTGCAAAAGGATATTTAAGTATACATTGAAAGGCTTCAAATGAATGTGGTAACATTTTACGGGCTTTCCAAAAACAGAGAAAGGAAAAAGTTAGTTGACAGGGAAATAGTAACATTTAAATAAATATTCTGAAGGATTCTGTAGGGCATATCTGCACTCATATTCACTGGTGTTCGCACCAGCTACCCTGTTTGTGCTTGCTGCAGGATACATAGGCCATTCTGTTAGCTATTGAAATGTATATTATAGCCAGCAGGGTATATTCACAGAAGCACAGGAAGGCTGGGTTTGGAACGGACGTTTGGGGACCATCTGGTCTAACCTCCCTCTCAAGCAAGGTCACCTAGCGCTGGTGCCCAGAACTGTGCCCAAATGGCCTTTGAGTACCTCTAAGAATGGTGATTCTCTGGGTTCCAGTGAGGTCACTCTCACGTAAAACGTTTTTTTTTTCTTAGATTCAGAGAGAACTTCCTGCCCATGGCCTCTTGTCCAGCCCTGGACACCATTGAGAAGAATCTGTCTCTGTCTTCCTTACACCCTCCCTTCCTTCAGATATTTATGTACTCTGATCAGATCCGCCCTCAGCCTTCTCCTCTCCGAGTTGAACAGTCCCACCAGCTCTCTCAGCCTTTCCTCACATGAGAAATGCTCCAGTCCCTTTTCATGACCTCCTGTGATCAAAGAATCTAAATTTTAAACCATGGGCTTGAAAGCAAGAATCATTTGCAAAAAAGCCAAATATTGGGTCTCCAGAAAACTCTTCCTGGGTGATTTCATGAGATTGCTGATTAAAAAAAAATAGATAGCTATTATCTCTTACGATATATATGTATAGATAAACATAGCAATTCAAATAGTTATATAAATAAAAACAAAGTGATACTGATGATAAATGCATTTCATTAGATGTCCTTTTATATTCCTAAGTAGTCACAAGTAATGGTATTTCATGTAACTATTGATTAACTGGATTTTTTGTCAGATTTTTACTGGTCACTCCGTTTTCTCTGAAGGTATACTTCAATATTTTCTATCCTAATATTTTGTGCTGTTAGAAAACCTCTTCCTACTCACTTCATTAACTTGAGGTTCTCTACCTCCCTATAGACTCTTAGAAAGTGGTGAAATGTGTCTAGAAGCTCTTATTAATTTTTGTTTTTCAGTAGATTTTTCAGCAGTAACAGAAATGATCATTAAAAGTCACGTAAAATACAGAGGAGACATTAAAAACATCTTTGTGATGATTCTGAATGACATATATGAATGTTAGCTTATCATTTTCAGTTGAGATCACAGCTTTGCAGCTCAAGCCTTACTTTATTTACCTTTAAAATTTGCCTTTAGAAAGATTTCTGGAAAGAATGTTTTGATTATAATAGTAAGATAACTGATTAGGAAAGTATTAGGAACATTTTTAAAATAATTGTGGTTGTACTTTCAACCTTATATAGAGTTATACTGAATTTCTTACAGATTTTTTTAAAGTTTATAATTATTATTTTTTAATTCATTGTAGTGGTGCAATGACATTAATCATTTTAGGAATCTTGAATGCCCTTTCATGAATATTTGTTTCATATGACATTTGAGTTCTGTTTCTTGGAGAGTTGTATGAAATATATTTAATTGTGATTATATACTTCTGAATTATACTCAATGGATCCTGATCTCTGTGTGTGTATGTACACTTAAAATGTATATGTTTACATGTGTATATTATGCAAAGAATATGAAGGAACTTTGAGTACAAAATGTACCCAAGTTCATTAAAATTAAAGCTATATGGTCATTGTATAAAAGGTTTAAAGAGAGTTTTATATATCAATTTACAAATATGTTATTATTTGAGTAGAAAGAGCAAGAACTTCAGTGGAAGTTAAAACAACTGTGAGATTTTTTCAGCTGTGTTCAAGATGAAACATTTGTTTATTTTATAAGGTTTTTGTTGCTTTTTTGTCAGCAAGGACAATATATTTACACTAATAAGATTTATTTTACAGTTTCTAGCAGATTTCACTTTCATGATCTCATCAGTTATGACAGTGCTGAAGACAGTGGAATCATACATCTATTAATAATAAAAGTACAATTTTATTTTAAAACACAGGCACATTAAGTTGCCCTTTACAGGCTTGTTTTTCTTATATTTTTTCATGTACTTACAACGGTTCTGGAAGATCTATTTTAGGTTAAAGAAATAGCAAATCTGAAATATGTAAAAGATTGTGTGTGCATAAGCGTGCGTGCATGGATCTGAGTCTTGGAAAGAACTTCCAGAGCCCTTAAAGCTTGCTAATAAAAGATATCTCTTTTTCCCACAATCATCCTTCTGCTTTATAATATGTCTTGTCAGCTGGCTCTCAGAGGATGGTAGCTCCCTGCAGATTATCCTCAAACCACAGTTTTTGATTATTTTTTCCCTACACCAAAGATTTCGACTTTGATCACCTAGTCCAGATCTGGGTGCTCATCCAATCAAAATAGTTTCTCCTAGGAGTATTAACTATATTTCTTCTTAAGAATAGCTGGATCAGATGTAAAGAGAGTGGAAACAATAGTGTGGTATAAAGGGGTTTTATTCTGTTCTTACAGGTCTTTCTAATTGGTGGGGAAAAATGGATGGCACTAGCTTCATCAGCAGCTCTGCCTCACTTGGCTTCATTTTTATTTTATCTGGCATGAAGCAATGTAGCCTGTGTGAGTTATTACTGTCTCATGTCTCCATACACAATTATTTTTTTTCCCATCCCAAACTGCCAGGACCCGGCTTTCATCCAATCTTTACAAAAAGACTACTGTGTTAGCGGTATTTTTCATTCTTTTTTTTTTTTTTCCAATCATGAGGCAGCACTAGAGAATTTTCTTATTTTAAGAGCTCCCCTTCTTGGGGGAATCAGTTATCTTTAATTAGTAGATTCTAATGTCTCATTCTCCTGTAGGTAGAGGTAGGACTAATCTTTTTTTTTTTTTTTTTTTTTTTTAGAAGGAGCAATGTATGGTTATTTCCTAACCAAGTCTTATTATATAGATGTTTATTTCTCATCCTGCATATGCTTTCCTGGTTGGTTGTAAACAGATAACTTGACACAAGTAATTACCTCTTGGAATGTGTGTATTAAATATAAAGATTTGGCATTTAATTATCCCTCATTAACTGTTTTTGAAGTTGTTTCGATTTTTAAAAATCCTGAGCATTTAAAATACTGACCCTTTGCTTGATAAAATTATCTATACCTGATCTTCCCCACATTTCTTTTGTTGGCACAGGACAACCTCTGGCTTTGCTATCCGAACTGATACTTGTCTATGCATTAGAGTTAGCATAAGAAAGAAAGTATTTGGAGCAGACTTTGCCATGACCCCAACTTCAGGTCCATAATGATGTATATTAACTACTTGGTCTGCAGGAGGACTTGTATTTTATATTCTTTTTATTTCCATGTGGCATTTACTACTGCTATGGAAACCAACTTTGTGGTATTCACTGCTTAGCATATCTGACTAACTTTCTATCTGACATTTCTCAGAAAGCTATAATAACTGTGGTAAGATATTGGGGAAAAGGATGAAAAATAAAGAGTATGGAATATATAAATTTACTTTGAAATAAACAAAACTCCTAAATTACTAAAATTAAGATTAGTTATGATTACCATCAGGACTTGCTACTATGCTTAAGGTTAGAACATTAGAGATGATAGGCATCCAGTCCTACCTAATTCTGCAACTAAACCATATATTTTGATACCTTCATTTCCACACGTGTCTTTATCTTCATCAGTTATTTTTCATAGCTGTTAAGACATCTACTTCTGCATACACTCTAGGTCGTCAAATCTTTGACTGTGTTAAACAGCTTGATTTCTCTCAAGTGTCCACAAACTTTTGCCTATCAAAGGACCAGACCTGAAGGTGTTTGTAAGGTAGAAGATAAGTCCTGAACAAAATGCATCATTGCCTGAGGACTACGAACAAAATACCTCTAAAGGGATGGAGCACAAGAGGCACCAGGCTGTTTCCTTACTGTTCTAGCTGCATAGTCTCAGTAGGAACACAGGACACCTCAAGAGTGGCGAAAGAGGAAAAACCTGCAGATCATGTCCCGATGGAGTAGAAAAGGCTTGAGAGAGACAATGAAGCCTCATGAAATCTAGAGACTAGTATGTCTCTTAGAGACTTCCACACTCTTAACATCGTTCAAAAGTCACAATTCACTTCCATCCCATTTAGCAGTGCCTCAGACTACTTTTGTGACCCGCTTCTTCTTTGCCATCCTCGTGCATGTTGGAACTGCACTGAATTTTGCCTTTCACTTTCTGAGAAGTTTTAAGCCTTTATAAGTCCCTCAATGAATAGAAAAGCAGTTAAAGATACTGGCTCAACCCAGACCTCAAAAAGCAGCCCCCAACTTACTAAGATTTACTAAGATGATGGAGTATAGGAAATGTTTCATTTTAAGCAGGCTGTAATCTGCAGGCTATTTCAAGACCAACCTCATCATGAGTGGCAAGTTGGACTATGTGACCTTCAGAGGTCCCTTCCACCCTGAATTATTCTCCAGGAGAAGACTAAGGATTATGAAACACAGCTGGAGAAGAACCTCCCATAACCAGCCAAATACTGTAACTTCCAGAAAGCAACATGTTTATGATAAAACTATTTTTCCTAACTATTTCTACCAGCTACATATGGAGTACACCATGCTGAATAATGGCTTTCATTCCTAAAAGATCAATCTACCAGGTATAATTTAGAGTGCTTAGTTACTTACACGTTTCCATAGGTGTTGAAATACCTGTAAATCACTAACTCCTGTGTTTGGTTACATTATTACCCTGGATTAGGGAGTAGTGTGGGAGATATCCCATTAAATCATACAAATTCTAATTCTTCCAGCATTTTTTAGTGCAATTCTTGGTTTGCAGGAATTCAAATAGCTATACAAATACTAGTGCTGACCTTTTCACTACAACATTTTTGTTTTTTGATTTTGTAAAATATTTCTAATTATTGATAAAATAATTCATGACAAGAAAGGTGAAACTGTATCTCAGATTAGGATTTGAACAGGAGAGGTATGACAAAGAATGCTATTAAATAGTAAATTTTCAGTGCTACTAAAAAATAACAATAGGGTGTGTAAGCAATATATAACATCTACCTGTTGACCTTTAAGTCTAGTTGATAGTGTTGTTTTAAATAAATGAACAAGGTAAAATATTTTGTGTTAAAAAATGTGTTAAATGAGTAAGAACTGGAGATTATGAAAAACTTCATCAAGATTCAGTAATGCCTAAAATATCATAGATGAATAAATTTATAGAAGTAGATTTATTACCAAAGATGACAGTCCTCTTCCGGCTTCCTCATTTAAAAGCAGAGTGAATATATCACGGACCAAGGCTGGCCTCCCCGTCTGCAGTTTGCAAGTGACCATATTTGATCATCACCTCAAGGTCAATATGAAAATCTTGCATTGTTTTAATCGGCTGAGTTTTAAGGACTTCCTGACATGCTGCAAATGTGGCATAGATGTCATTCATGAAGATGATACTGTTACCTGCCTAGAGGTACGGCAGCTGCTCTAGCAGCATAGTCTCTTTGTTATTCAGCTGATGTGAAAAAAAGGTCAGGCTGGAGGCTGCGGAATGACATGTCAGCCTGCAGCATGGGAGAGTGCCCAAGGTGCTTCCTTTCATTCGCTTTGGAAGCCGGCAACTTGTAAACCTGCTGATATTTTGTCCTTCGCTACAAGCACTTTGTTGTGATTGGCAATTAATGATTTTCCTGAGCGAAACATCTGTGTTAATTTGAAAACAGAAGAGGAATAAACACAGAGAAATTGTTTCAATATAGTGTAAACAAACAGACAAGTTGGCATTGTCTGTGCTCATTCTGTCTTGTTGACAGATTTTGATGTGCGACAACCATTCCAAAAAATATGCAGTTTGAGAAGGACTTTTCAGCATAAATGTTCTGAGGTATTTATGTAATCACCTAGCAAGCTGGTAAGATTTATCATTCACCTTGAGAAGGATATAAAGATCTGGAAAGGAAAAAAGCCTTGCAGTATTATTAAGGTTGTTAAGGTAGTTATTTTATCAACTAGTAAAGTAGGTATGGAGCTTTTTTGGCCATTCATCCTTCAGGGCTGGCACTTGGATTTCCACAAAGAAATTCTAGATTTCAAAACTCAGGTCTTCTCAGCAAAATTCATTTTTTTTCCAAACTTGAATAAAAGATGGAGCCAATCTGCCTATGAGAAAAGAAGAGCTGAAGACTGAAAAATCTATCTTGCTGCCTACAGCAGTGTTGGAGAGGTTAATGATCAGCAGTGTCCACTAGTACCTGCTGGGTCTGTCCCAGCTGCTAGCAATAGTGATTGCCCCGTGATTTATTTACTCTCATGGCAACATCAGAATCTGGGCTAGATTTACAAACTCAGGTCTGGACAAAGTAAAGATCTGAGCAAAAAATGGCTTGATATCCCTGGCAATGTGCTGTCATAGCTTGTTGCAGGTATTCTGAGACAACTTCCATCAACAGGATGAGCAGTCACTGCATTGTTATTGCATGTATGCAAACTGCTTTTTCATAAATGCGTGAACTGGTGTTCAAGTTTCCTATCAAGAAAAACTTTCATCTCAAACCATGTGCTCTTTTAAAGTTTTTTTTTCCCCTCTCAGTGACATTGACATGGTAGCAGAGAAAATCCCTATACATGGAAGAACGTTATTTACTTTGTAGTTACTTCAGTTTTAGGAGGCAAATTAACTTCAGGAGGCAAATGTGTAATAAGACCCAACCAGCCTGAAGCTGATATAAGATGAATTTAGAAATAAGATGCAACTTTTTAAGTGAGGCTAATTGACTGTTGGAGTGGATTTCCAAGGGATGTTGTAAACTTGTCACTTGGCATATTTAAATCAAGATTGTCTGTCTTTCTAAATAAACTCTCCACAGTTTATTGAGCTGTATAATGTTGTAAGGAAAAAATAATTACCTTTAAATTGGAACTGCCTAGCAGAAAAATTTTGACTTTTGCTATATAGGAGTTTGGACTATAACACTAGACTCTTATAATTCTTTCTGAGTTACATGTTTACAATAGTCCTTTCTAGGTCTGTTATTAATTCTACACAAAAAATGCATATAGTTAACCTTTCCCATACTGGAAGGTGCAGAGACCTACAGTTGGGTCTTTGCACTTCAAGGCTGCCTCCCATGGTGGCCTTCCATGCGGTTGACAGAGGTATCTGCGTAGATGCTGCAAAAGACACAGTCTCTCAGCGTGTTGCAAGCTGGAGAAGAAGCCTCTTCCGTGTCCTTATGTGCTCATCACACAAGTAACTTCCTATTTTAAAGTAACATCCAGTATCCAAGACATCTTTCATAAAGACGAACTCCAGACAGGAAAAAAAAAAAAATGTATTTCTGCTATTTATTTTCATTTTGGCATTAAAAATATACAATCCAGGCAAAATATTTGTCTGGAAGCTTTTTCTGGGAAAAGATGAAGTGATAATACTGATTGAAGAGTTTCAGGGAGATTGTGCAGTTATCCTAAAGTCAGTTTGATAGTTGGAACAGAATTGTCTCTTTTGTATCATTTAGAGCGACTACTTTGTAAGTTTATGTATATTCACAGTCTAAATGTAGACAGATATAAAACCCTGCAGTCCATACTGATTGCTAAACTGTGGGCTTTATTTCCTCACAGTCCGATAACATTCATTTTGCAGGGGTGCAAACAAAGTACTGAGATCTCCTCTGGTCAGATGTTTATGGTCTATTTGTTATCTCAAGTTTGCCTTGAAATAACATGTACCAACCAGTAGTTTCTGATTATTTTCTTTACTGTGAAAAGCTGAAGTGTGTACCACAGACAAGGATCTCAGGTCAGTATCTGTATAAGAAAGAGATGAGTTTGGCAATCTGAGAAGACAGGTTGTAGGTTTAGCAATCCTGAGAAAAGGGGCATTTTAGTCTAGTATAATGTCATGAACGTATCTTCATTAATTTGCTTTAATTCAATTTAACCATTAAGCCAAATGATTTAAAAATTTTCAATCTAGTACATAGATTATGTTTTTAGATTAGGCTAGGAAAGCAACATGCTGTTGCTACAGATAGATAAAAAATGGAAACTGGAAAGATTTTTATTCTAGTTCACAGATGATAGTCTTTATTACTAAGAACTACTTTTTCTTAATGCAGATGAAACTTCTAAGTTTTCATATTTATAACATATCTAATGTCTAATTTTAATTATGAAAATGGGCCAGAATGCATTTGTTTTATTCTTAAGAATATAGATAAAAAGTTTTCAAGTATCTGATTTGAATTCAGTGAATTAACTCTCTGTTTGAAAGAAAAACCTACTACTTTTATTTTATGTTTTACAAATAAACAAAAGAAACCATAAGAATATGAGATAAGTAGTCAGGATAGGAAAAGATTTATCCATATGACTTCATTTAGTTGTAGGTTTCATTTAGGGATAAAGCTTAACACTGCATTTCTGTGAGCCATTTGTTATTTTTGCAATTAAACACTTACAATAAGCACTGTATATGTCTCCGTTGGATCTTAATTTAATCCTCACCATTTGATGGCATGTCAGATCTCATCAGTTTTACACCTTTATTTCCCTCAGAATGACTTTTCATTTACCAATTTCAGTCCAATTATTCTTACTCTCCCATTTCATTAGACCTTGTAAAAGTGGTCCCACAATGCTGCTGTTAATGACTGCTAGCAAGACCTCATAAATATGTTTTATAATTGATGGATGTTACATAACAAATGAATGTCTTAAAAATCATGTTGAAAGGCATTAAAGCACCAATCCTATTGGTGGAAGAAGTGAAAACCTCTTTCTCCACATCTGGAAATAAATTTTGTTCGACAGTGTTTTCACTTGCTATTAAAACTTCTCTGTTTGCCTGTTGCATTTGATATATAATTAAAGATGACAGCCAGCATTTGACTGAACCTTACCATCAATTGCATATGCAGAACTCAGGTAGAATTCAGAATTGTGCTGACGCAGACAGAATCTGAGGATAAAAAAAGAACATGAAATGTAAGATATAAGAATTATGTGTAATATTACAAATTTTTAAATTGAATCCCTTTGGAGGTCAAAAGAGATGTTGAGTACATGTGTGCCACCTGAACATGAAAGTTCAGGTGTCATACATGACAGATCGGGAGCACAACTTCTTCAAGAACAATCCTAGTTTTTTCATTCGCTGAGTTACTGTGCATATGCTGCTAACAGATTACTTTTGCCAGATTTGTGAGTATATGTTTTCAGGTCTAGTTGACTTAGAAGCAGGCTTCGGTATAGAGTTAATATCGATACCTCAGGTGGAGGAAGAGATGACCTTGGTATATAATGTTCAGTATGCTACTGTATAACTTCTGAAAAGCTTCAGTCACATGGGTTAGGTGTCTGCAGTAAATTTGTGCATTTAGGTCCTGGCATTAGAAAGTCTGAGCACCGGACCGTAGAATCATAGAATAATTTAGGGTGGAAGGATCTCTGAAGGTCATCTAGTGATATGCCCACTCAAGAGTAGGGCTAATGTTAGATCTGGTTGCTCAGGGCCTTTTGAATATAGAAATTCCACAACTTGTTTTGGTGCTTAATCACTCCTACTGTGAGCATTTTTCCCTATGTCTAATCAGAACCTTCTTTCCTGCAATTTGTGGCCTTTGTCTCTTGCCCTTTTGTGGTGTGCCTCTGAAGAGTCCGGCTCCATTTTCTCTACAGGTTCTCTTCCAGATAGTTAGATACTTGCAATTACATCTCATGTTAACATGCCCTTCTCCAGAGTAAACAAAACTCTTCTAAAATTCTCTTCTGATAACATCATATCCTCTAATCCCCTTATCACTATAGCAGTCCTATTCTGCACTCTTTGGTTTGTTGGTCTTGTTCTAGGTGGCCCAAAACTGCACATGGCATCCCAGATGTGTCTTACCAGTGTCAGGTGGAGGGACAGCTTCCCAAGACTTGCTGGTTATGATCTTTTGAATGCAGCTCAGTGTGCTGGTGACCTTCACTGGGCACACTGCTGACTCCTGTTCAACTTGTCCACCAGGACCCCACACTCTTTTTCAGCAAATCTGTTTCCTGGTCTATCCTGGCACCGTCCACACTGTTGTATGGGACTACTCCAATTCAGATAAAAGATTTTGCGTTTTCCTTTGCTGAAATTCTTGAGTTCCCTGTCAGCTCATTTCTCCAGCTTGCTGTGGTCCCTCTGAGTGGCAGCGCTGCCTTCCCGCACATCGGGAACTCCACCAGAATAGCGTCATGCCCACATCTGATGCGGGGATACAGTCATTGTTCAAGATACTGAGGAGCCTGGTGAACATGAACAGAACATTAAGATAAACTGCCAGTCCCAGTATCAACCTTTGAGGGGTGGCATTCACAGCCAGACACTACTTAGGCTTTTAACCTCAGGCAGCTGTTTGTTTAGGCCAAAGGTCTAGCTAGTATTTCAGCCACATTATATCCCCCTTTAATGCATCTCTCCCCAGTTTGGATATGAGGATACTACTGGAGACTGTGTTGGAGGCATTGCTGAAGGTAAGTGATACTGACTGCTTTCTCCTCATCCACAAAACCAGGTGCTTCATCATAGAAGATGATCCAGTTGGTCAGGCATAATTTTGTCTGATAAATCCTTGCCAGCTATTCCCAATCTTCTTGTCTTTCACATGCCTAAAAATGGCCTCTGGGATTGTATTATACAATGATCCTAGAGACTGTGGTTTGGCTGACCAACTTCTGGTTCCCCACATTGTCCTCCTCACCTGTCTTCTGAATATGAGCATAACCAAGTGCCTTTCAGTGACTTAAGCTGGCTCCTTTGGTATCGTTGGATGTCTTCTGACTGTTCTGATGGACCTGTGTATGCCCGGCTTATAGAAGTGGTCCCTCCTTAGATATTTGGGTAGTATTTGCCTCCCCCAGTCTCTGCTCTCATCTGCAGATAACCAGGAGGCCTATGAGCAGTGAAGGCAAGTGAGGAATGTTTTAGTTTCTAAGTATTTTCCATGTCCTTCAGCACAAGTCACCTTTTCCATTAAGTAGTGGATTCCCAGTTTCTTCGGTCTTGCTTTTACTGCCAATGAATCTGTTGCATAGAAGCTTCAGTTCCATTTCACATCCCTGATCAGTTTTAACCTCAGCCAAATTTTAAATCTTCCTAGTTACATCCTTGTATGCCTTGATGATGTTTCTTTATTCCTGCTTGGTTGCC
Source organism: Crypturellus tataupa (assembly GCA_034781795.1). Classification (NCBI taxonomy): domain Eukaryota; kingdom Metazoa; phylum Chordata; class Aves; order Tinamiformes; family Tinamidae; genus Crypturellus; species Crypturellus tataupa. Next base: position 2,072,344 of record JAWLRI010000963.1, on the reverse strand, counting down.
TGTTCCTCCTTCAATATCTCATATCCTTATTTTCAGGATCTGTTCTCACTCGGGCTACTCAGCTTAGACAGCCTCCTGCCATACACTTGCAGCCAGAATTGATTGTTCTTGTACCTGAGTAGGTTGTCCTTGAAGACTGACCATCTGTCCTGGGATCCTCTGACTCCCACTGAGTCCTTCTTACCAGGTCCCAGAATGACAAAATCTGCTCTCCTGAAACCTAGGGGTTCAGTCTGCTGCTGCTTAGTTCCACCTGCTCCTTAAACATTGCAACTAGCTATCATATCCCAAACTCTCTTACCTGAGTAGCAGGAGCTGGGGAACACCTCACCTAATCAGTGTACCCAACATTTGCCTTTAAGAACTGTCTGATCCTCAGCAGAGATCTGCAGGATTGTTTGCATCCACCACAGGTCTCCTGTGATGATGAGACTTGTCCACTTCCTCTTTTGGCAGGGTCGTTCTGCAGCAGATGTCCTGACCGTGATGTCCTTTTACTACCTCTGCATTCCCTCTGACCTACAAGCTCTCAAACTTTCCTGTGACAAAATCCCACGCATTTAGGCCACTCTTTCATGTAACAGCAAGTCTCCCTCCTTTCTCCCCTGCTAATCTTTCCTAAACTGTCTGTGGGTCTCAGCCTTCCAGTCTCTAGGGTTAGGAGATATTATTCTTCAATATATTTTGTAAGCATGTTCTTTATATTTTGTTATCAAAAGAGTCAACATGAAACAGTAAGAAGTATTTTCCTATTGCATACATTCAGAACACATTTTTTCCTTTTTATCTCTGCTTATCTGTCATACAAATCATCTGGACGGTGGAATCTAAGCACTGGGGCTGTGTCTTGCCTGTCAAGCATACTGTATTGTGCATAATGCAACAAATTCATCTCTGATAAATGACTGCAGGCAGCAGTTATATCACTCATGGTCTCCATGACAAGCCTCAGCTGTAGTCAGTCCATGGAATTGCACCAGGTAGTCCATCTTTATGGAGGTTTTGTCTGTGTATGTTTCCTTGATTTATTTTTACCCTGCACAGAAAATCTCCCATATATCATTTACCATGAAAGTAGCCATTACAAGTGATGAGATTATGAAGAATAATTATTAACAGGAGCAAGTTATTTAAAAACCATTAATGTGTCCCAGTGAAAAACTGATTAATCTTTCCTTGAGCAAAGTAATCTATATTTAAGGTCCATTTTTCCTTACAGCTCTTCTGTATTCATTGTCAGCATCGAAGTTGATATGTGAAGATTTGTCTAGTGGTGCTGCTTCAGGCTTTAGCTGTCAAACAAATTTAAGGGATTACGTGTAGATAACAAGGGCAATACTGTCTCCAAAGGTCTAATAAATCAGAGCAGCTGTCTCTGCTGGGGACTCTTGTGTGATCCTGCATGCAGACTGCAAGGCCTGACACACCTGCCAACTGGGAAACGGCTGTTTAAAGTCCTTGAGCTGCACTAATGATATTAAATAGGCCACTTACTATTGAATGAGCATTCTGTGATTGTCCCTGATGAATAATTACTATTAGAATAATTACTATTAGAATAAGCACGGGTCTGGAAAAGACAGTGTTCTGCCTGTCATATAAATAGATATAACTATAAGGTAACTTTCTCAGCTTGTGACATGAAATATTGCTAGTCTTACTGATATTGTTGAAATAAGTATTTTGTTTGTTTCTACCTAAATTAAACTTGGAGATTAGTCAAAGGCTTAGGTAAGCACTAAGACATTTCATATTATTTTCAGCATTTTTTTTCTTCTGCTTTCCTTGCTTTCAGTTGCTCTTCAATCTAAACATAAGTGAATGATCATAAATTTTTTAAAACTCTATTCCTATGGTTTGGGAGTCATTACAAAATGTTAGTCCACTGAGAAGGAATTTCATTTCTACACCTCAATAGCTGAATATTTGTTATATTTGAAATTACAAACAACATTTTTTTTTAATTTGAGTCTTATCTTTTACAGATTTGCGAAGTGCATATATCTTTCCAACCCATGTTAAAGTTAACTGCAAGAATAAATCTATATATAGACATCTGAAAGTGGAATTTGAGATAAATATTTTAAAAGTTATATTTGTTGAGTACATTTCATCTTACTAGAATCAAAGAGGAAATACACTAAGAGGTGGAAGTTATCCCAAGGCATTTACTACTGTTCTGCATCAACCTAAAGGACAGAAAAATCTGTCCCATTCTGAAAATACTACTGTGCTAATCTTCTACAGCTTCCTGCATATTGACTGTTATGTTCCCTCCTCCTAAAAAACAGTAACAATAGAGTCTTTCCCAGTAGCATCTACAACCTAATATCTGAATCATATCCAAATCAAAGCTTTAGCAGGATTTTTACATCTATGTGTCATGTGAGCATCTGTGATCCTAACCATAGCTTACACATTGCATATCATCACAGATATTTGAGGTATTATGGGAATATTGTATGCAAGGAATTATAACTTCTGTAAGAAATGGCTTGGGAATATTTCTGAGCTACTTGAAAAGACATCTGTTATAGCATCTCACAAGGTCTATGAATCTGCATCTGCATAGTGAAGTATATCAAGTTATCTCCGTTCGATAGACAATCAGTACACCTGAGAGCCAGTCTTTTCTGACAGGGCCATTTCATCTGATAGAGTATCAAATGGCTTGTTGATTATTCTGACTTCAAAGGCCAACAGTGCTGATATCTTCAAGGTGGTCTGTAATGCCTGAGTGATGAGGCCACCTGTCAATGTGACTACAAAATTAAAGAGAATCTGTTGGGAAATGGAGGGTAAACTTCCTCTCCTTCAGATTAGGTTGATTAGCCTTGAACAATTTAACTTCTAAAAATCAGTTTTGTAACCATGGGAAAATTATTTATTTGTGGGTATCTTTGTTTTTTGTGTATGTGTGTGCTTTTTTTTTGTTTTGTTTTGTTTTTGGTATGATAAGTAGTTCTTAGAAATGTGCTCACTGACTTCAGAACCAAGTTTCCATTCAACAAGTTACAAAATAAACATATCATATTTTTGTACAGTTTATCAATATTTGGAATGAGTAATTTTTTTCAATGGCAAAAAAAAAAATTATTTTTCTACAGCTTTGTTCTCTTTGGCTGTTTGAAGACAGCTCTCGACTGAAGGCCTGGTATATCAGGGAATAAGTAAGACAAAAAAGTTTATTTTATTGAATAATAAGCTTATGATCAGCAAGAATTTGTTAGCTAACAATAACTGCTTCCTTCTTTGAATCTTACTGTCAGGGAGTAGAACAATATTAGTGTCTGAGGAGGAAGATAAATAGGTAAGATAGGCCGATCATTTCACTTCTCACTGAAACAGTGAAGAAGAAGCTATTGAGAATCTCCTCCGTTTATATTAAAGTGGGGCTTGTGTGTCAGAGTATGGGCCTTTTTTTGCTTTTCTTTGTCTGTTACTATAAGCTAAGCAGGAAGCAGAAAGAAGAATCTGTTAGCAGGTTAGTACAACTGGTTGATGTTTAGGCTGGCAGATACCCTGTTCACTGCAACTCCTCTCACATGATCCTGGTGGCAACTTCCCCATCAGGACTGGGAGAACATCCACACTGTGGCCAGAATGGAGCAATCTCTGTGGAGATGGAGCCGTCATGTTTGGAGAGAGAGCCTGCCTGTCAGGTCACACAACGAAGCTGCCTGAGTATTGTTTTACTGACAGTCATAAAAGAATAAGGTGAATAAGGTGCTATAGTGCTTGGCTTTCCAAAGTCCTCTATGAAATCCAGCATTTCAGGCAGTTCAGACAGATCTGCTTTAAACTCTTAGCACCTGTGGTCAGAGTGATGGACACAGTGCGCAGCTACTCACAGCAAAATCCTTGCCCAGTAAACATATAGGAGGTGACTACAACAAGACATTAATGACAAATAGAGGTCTTCCTGCTGCCTTTGAGTGTGTTTCATAATGTCTCATGTGTCTTGTTCGGAGCTGCCTTTTACAGCCTTCTAATATCAGAAAATCACTCTGAATTATGTAAGAATCTTCCACCATTTTTTATAACCGGTTTAAGACTGCCTTGCACAAATTCACCTGTCTAATGTGGGTACTAGGAGCTTTACAAACAGTGCCATAAGTGAGGAAATTAGCTACATTAGCTATATGCAGTTGGCTTGTCAACTTTTTAAACCTTACAGAATGTCCCTGGACTGCTGAGTCGAGGACAGGTGAGTTGAGGAAAGGCACAATATTTATGCTCAGTTACAGCTACAAACTGACAGAGCAAATATGCAAAGTTTAGGTCCTTCTTGTACTGAAAAGGCCTTCTTGGGGTTGTTTTATGCAACTTTGTTCATAAATATAGGTTCATCTAGCCACAGTTTGTTAGCTGCAGCTGAAATATAGAGAAGCCCGTTGTACAAAGCAAAATGAAGACCTCATCCTCAGTTGTCTAATTTGTTTCCATGCAAGCTAATTCTGGATAGCTGAGGAAGGAATAGCTGCTGAGACACAAACTGAACAAACAGGACTAGTATAGCCATGCTCAGGAGATGCTATGGCAAACTAACAAACACTGCTGAGGAGCACACAGAGTGATAAACCTGTGCTGTGTGGCAATGCATGGGTTTCCTAGTTAAGTATCTTCCAGTTCTAGATCTCTGAATCTTGCAGTATGTAGATAATCATAAGGCAGTTTGATTTGTCTAGCCTTGGAAAGGCTGAGAGAAGGCAAAGCAAAGACCAATGCTAGCATGAGAGTAGAAACACAGATGAGTTTTTAATACGTTTTGGCTGAAAATGTATAGTATTTTTTTCAAATGGTGCCTGTTCAGTTTCTGGAAGGGATTACATGACATGATTTTCTCCAGTAGCAACACAGCCTGGTCCCTAGCTCTTCAGCAAGACTTGAGGACAAAGTGTATACTCAAGCATGCGATAGGGTAGGTAGTAGTCTTGCTATCCAGTGATCTCATTTTGCAAAGGCAAAGTCAGTCTGATGTATCCGTCTCATTGCTCATGTGCTGTTCAAGTGCATCATAGGAGCTGTGTGTCACTGACCTTTCGAGATGAGGTCCGTCTTGAAGACCCAAGAGACTCTTTCCAGCCCTATGTTCCATCAGCTGCCATGAAATTTTCCATACAGCAAAACTAAAAACTCTCCAGGTTCAGAAGCAAATTTTCTGTAAATCTTCAACTCATGGGTGGGTTGGAATTTATCCTCCTCCTCCTGTAACTCTAAATGCATATAGTAGCTCTTTATTTAATAGATCACCTTTTCTATGTTTTGTATCTGGATCTGCACCACTTTCCAAACCAAAAGATGCTAGAAAGATTTCTAATTCAGGTAACAGAATTAGTGAGAAACTGAGAGATTCTAACTATCATCAAAAAATATTCTAGTAATATTCTAGTAAGGTTCAAAATATTCTAGTAAGGTTCAAAATAACCTTTGTGCATACAAATATATATAGCAGTGGGCAGAGAAGAGCATGGGGTTTCTGCTTAATACTGCAGAACAGGATTCCCAAGAGAGGAGACATTTCTTCATGAATTCTTCATGAAGTTACTTGAAATAACTCCCTACAGACCACCTCAAACTACAGCTAGTCATTTGGCCAGATCCTGTCGCATTTTACATATTTCATCCCTAACATACTTAATAAAATTTTCAATTTTAGGTTTATACTTCTAGCATGGGCTATCAACTTCTTATGTCTTTTTCAGTAGTTTGGAAGATTTTATCTTCATTTGTACTACTGGACATTTCCCTTGCAGAAAAAAATGCGAAGGACCTACAGCTACCATTTTAATTCATATTGCCTACTGTTACTATCTAGTGGAAATGTCTTCAGTCATTTGATGTCTCAAAATGGCACATGAATTCAGTGAATAAAAATAGAAGATAGTTTTAATTTATGTTAAATAGCCCACAGCATGAAAGGACTCATTTCCCAGGCTGTGAGAATTATTTAATTGCCAATGAAAGATTGCTGGCCTTACTTCCTGCCTATATTTTCTTTATAAATATCATCATCTGCTGAAAAGTTCCTTCAGACACTACTCTTCCTACTAGGAGACAAGAGAATATTTTTCCTTGTCCTTTCCAGTTTTGTCCTCATTATTCCAGAGGCAGAAGTTTCTGTTATCTTCATGTATGTCTATTTTTCTTTCTAATTTTACTATGCAACTTTTAAAAATAACATTATGAAATAGAGAGTTAACTACACTGTTTGCATGAAGAATATATTAAGATCACTAGTCTTCAACTGCTGCCCTTTAATTATTTTTCATTCTTTACATTTGGAAAGACTACATTGCTTTCTAGCTATTATTATTTTTAATTCTGATGCCCTACTTCCGTTTACTTTCCAAACAAAACAGTCATAGTATGTTTAATCTTTCTTCATATTGAGGTCTCTCCAGTTCCCATGACTTTAATTATTTTTGTTATTTTTTTCTTGGACGTAATCTGCATATTAGGCTTAAACTCTAAAATCACTCACTGCCTCACTCCCCTCTATTCCATTTCCAGTAGAACTTTTCTCAAACTTCATCAGCCCAAATCTGGATGCAAAGTTTTCAGGTGATGATTCTCAAAGCAGAGTTTCTCTTTCCATCTTCTTGGCCCTTTATATTGCAGCTCCACAGTGCCTTCAAGCCTCTTTTATCTAGTTTTTCCAGTTCATTCAGTTCCCTTTATCTTTGTATACCACTTTTTTTTTTTTTTTTTTGGCAGGTATACATATAACTACATGCACATGGAGTAGTAATTTTGCTTTCCTCTTGAAACTATAATATTTCTTTGCATTTTGATGACTGTGGAGTCATATCTCCTTTACCTGGATTATGCAGATTTATGCAGAGAACACACACCAGCATGGCTTTCTCTTGACAGCGTTGCATACATCCATTTTTGCTTTGGTCTTTCAGAAGCAAATGCAGAATGCAGTGTTTCATGTGGGTGATGCAATGCTGGATGCATTGTGTATTGCTGAGGGGCATATAGGTGTAGACATAGATATAGACACCTGAGGACAGGAACAAAGATAGTTATCCTTCCAAACAGGCACCAAATTAGAGAAAGACTAGAGGACCGTACCTTCTAGTATCTCTGATGGCTGTCATTGGCCTCTACTGGTGATCCCTGGTACAAAAACTTTTCCCAGATGTGACACCTCACACATGGTTTATAATAACATAGAGCAGTACAATAATTCTTCTGAAAGTGGATAAAAAATGGCCACATCTCAACTAATATTCCAGCTACTGGAATAGCTAATTCCAGCTAATATGATTTAACATAAAATGAAGAAATAATCTTCGCAGTTTTGGGGGAAGCCTGTGAGTCATTTCCTACTCACAATCCTAAGTCATACCAAGCTGTGGGGTTGTACAGATATCTGTAAAGATATCAAATTCTTTTTCTAGACATTTTTAATGGAAAAGAAATACCATTTACCCAAAATTCTTACAAAGCATGTGATAAGCTCATGTTTAGGTTTTTTGGTTTGTTTGTTTGTTTGTTTTTGGTTTTTCTGGGGCAGCTCAGATCCTTCCATCATAAAAGATAACAGAAAAAGACAGGTAACTACTCCGGCCTTTGCATATTTTAATTTGAATTAAAAGAAACCTGTAGCTGCTACAGTATTTCTGGTGACACCTTCATTCATTAAATGTGCTCTGAAAATTCTTATTGGCTTGAGCCAACTGAGGAGAGTGAGACAGATGAGCCTGTTGTTTATGAACTATTAAGTGTCAGTAAGTACATGGAGCGGAGTGCAGTACGTGGAGTGCTGGGGACGATTTGTGTGTCAGGGTGAGAACACAGAGCAGTTGAAGGGCCCTCATGGTAAGGCCAGAGCTGAGCAGTGGTTTTCAAGACTGCAGTTTTGAACTTACATGACTACATATTGCTCAGGTCCCTCTTTAAATACCCATATGCTTTTCTGAATCAGGCTCTTAGTAAAAGCAAAAAGGGATGTCTGGTTTTTCTGTGTGAAATTCTTATTTTTTCATTTGACAAATGACATTAAAGTTTTTGCCATCTATATTTGGAGATAGAGTGAAAGAGCCTTTTATTTTGTAAGTTGATGGAGATTTCTGACGGAGCTACTTTTCCTTTCACCCTCCCAACCACTGTGTGCCAGATGATCTAATGTTTTTCTGATGCATTAACAACTTTACATTAATAAATATAAATTCTGTTTTCCAAAAACATTAAAAGTACCAAACTTTCCCAATTCAATCGGAGCTGGATCCAGTGCTGAATATTCAAGTTAATGGTTATTTAGTGATGAAACAGGCATGTAAAAAACACTTAAAAGCAGCTTGCATTTTGAAGGCTTACATTCTGCATGCATGACAACAAATACAGCATGCCATGATGCGGAAATGCAGGGCAATTAATAATGTGAGCTAAGAGAGTAAAATCTACCTTGAAATAGCCAAACACATAAGCTGCTACTAAATCAAGGCCTTTATTTTCCTGCCTTTGTCTTCCCAATGTTTAGTTTCACAGTAAATGAAAGGGGCTATTTGAAGTGAGGGAGAGGAGAAGACAGGTCTGTGACCTCTAGATAGACCATGGAGATCAAAGGCAGTCTCCATATGTGTTAGATATTATCTTTTTGAGGCAAGTGGGCATGATGTTTTGTGATGCAGCAGTGTGGAAACACACAAATAACCTGGTTAGTGACCGCTGAGAGAAGAATGATTGACATTGTGCTGGAGAAGTAGCAGTAAAACCATGAAGAAGAGAAGATTTGGTTTTAGTTTACATAAGAGTCCATCAAAGCCCTGTAGTGCTCAAATACTGACTATACAGAAAATTTCTAAGCTTACATAAATATTGTGACTTGTGCAAGAGAATGTGTTGTTAAAAGTGACAACATTTAAAAGCCAGTATGTCTTTTATAAATTTGTTAGCTTGAGATACCTAAGGAACTACAACTTTCATGCACATTTCTTTTTTTGAGGGTAATTTTTTTTCTTTTCAATAAATGCACAATTTAGAATTTCTCAGTTACTTGAATATAGTTTAGTTGTTCCATTATAAAAGGGACATTTTTAGTAGAAAAATTATGTAAGTGTAATTATGTAAAATTATTCACTGAACAAAACAAGTGTGATTTTGTGGTCAGAACAGCAGATCAAGACTTCAATTCCAATCTGCTACATGACTGCCAACAGAGAAAAAGCTTTTTAGCACCGGTGTCAAGTTAGGTGTCCCGCAGTAAAGAAAGTCCTTAAGGTCTTTTCCTGGACAAGGCTCTAACTCAAGCAAATGACTGATAAATTTAACCTCTCCCTACTGAGTTTTCTTCTCTGCATAGGAATATAGTATTATCCTCTCAGAAAGGACATGAAAATTCTTTTGTATAGAGTTGCAGAGCACTCCAAAATCTGCACTGAAAGGAGCAAAGCGTAAGTGAAAAGGATTACTATTCAAGCCAACGCATGCAACCTGTCTTTGCAGCTCGTGGACTGGATGTGACAGAATATTCTATTAGATTTAAAACATCTACAGTTGCCCAAGAAGCCATTCGGCATATAATCCTCTTTGTTTTATTTCTGAATGCTGGTAGGAGAATGTTGTCAAATCGCCAAATATCATCAAAACTAACCTAAGAAGCCCTAATACCTTTCTGTCTATATTATGTCAGTCACCAGTCTGCTCTTTTGAAGTCCCCAGTTCAAGAGAAAACATAACCAAAGGCAAATTTGGCTACAGCCTCAAAGTTGAACTTGACCCTTAAGCAACTGTTTTCCTTCCTCCTTTTCCCTTTTGCAATTTATCAGTCGTTTGGCAAATCTGGAAAACTTTTTTACTCCTTTTATTATTGTACTTTTTAATGTGATTTCTGCTACTCTCATCTTGCATTTTTATCTTCACATACCTTTCTAAAAGTAAAATCACTTAGAACAATTTCTGAACTCCAGGATGTTTTTAGCTGATGATCCAGCTTTTTTATATTTTTGGTGTTTAGTCAGACTGCCCAAACATATTCCTGCATATTCCTTTGTTGTAATCACAGAGAGTTCTGAGGTGCTTTTTACAATGTTTTATGATAATTGGAATGCATTTTCTTATTAGTATTTCTGCAAATGAATGTCAAGTTTCTCATAAGAACTTACAGCGAGACTGAAAATACAGATCAGTGCAACCATGACTTATGTGGAATGCAAGACACATTCTTTAGTAAACCCAAATATATCTGAGAATGGTTCCTAATCTCTTTACACTGAGGCATGCCTAGTGCTTTGTTGTTTTTGCTCATATAAGCTTTAAGAGGCTGCCACATTACTATTTTGCGGTGTTCAACCGAAGTGTATGTAGGGCACGCATACAGTGTATGCTTAGCCATACATCATACCTGCTGACGTTCCTGCTATGCCCTTTGGCCCATGCCAGGGAAATGCCTGTAGGCCACCCAAATCACCTGCCCGCCAAAGCCGCAAAGAGGATGTGAGGATGAGGATGTGAGGATGTATTTTCCATCTTTAGAGACTGTGTATGGAGGAATAACAGAGTGGGCCATGCAGTGACTCTGCCTGCAGTGAGATGCACACTTGCAAAAGAGTAGTAGCAGTTTAAGAGGTTACTGCCTCTCATCCATTCATCCTAATCCTTCACCTGAGATGAAGTACATGTCGCCATGACAGCTCTTCATCTGTCTCAGCACAGAGTAGAACAGATTAGGTTAATTCATTGTTGAAAGAGATTTGAGCTGACTGATGTTATTTGCACTGGGAGAGACCTGGGAACCGCCTGTACTTTGTCTTTGCCGGAAGAGTGGTGATTAGCAACTAGAGGCTGTGAAAGCCTTGAGCGGGCACACCTTTAGGGCCAAGGTTTTGACTCCCTAAGGCTTGCTTCTGCGTGGAGGCATATTGTGGGTGCAGTAGCTGTGTGAGAACTGACAGGACTCAGGCTATTCCTTGAGGGACCAAGGATGTCCGCTAAGGGGATATGAATGGATTTCAGCAGGTCAGGCCTTAGGACCTTGGTTTAAACGGCAGGGAAAATATGAGCAGAACTGCATCCTCTGTCTTGAAAATACTGGACAGAAAAAGAGTGGGAGGGAGAAAGGCTGTATACGCCATCGCTAAGCATGGTAACTAATGCATGGGAAATCAGCATTCTGCCAGATGTTTGCTAGAGGCTAGGATATTTCTAGCTTGCATTGCTCAACAGCATTATCTCCAGTTTATTAATGAAATGCATCAATGAATTCCCAAGGAGGGGAGCTCAGCTAGCTCTTAGCAACCACATGGATGATTGTCACAATACTGAAGTGTAAGAAGAGCTTAAAAACTGGTATAAACTATGTTCCCCTTATTGAAAAAAAAATCAACTTACTTTCATAGACTTTAGCCATTTCTGAACTGAGGTTCATTCTACGTAATATTTTCCTCAGGGATGGCAGAACACAGAACTTTTAATTAAATGACATGAAAGGTCTATTTTACCTCCTGTGAAAATATTTACACCATATCCCTTCAAACACTTCACATACAGCAATAAATAGCTCACGTAACAGCAATGTGTGAACAAACATAACAGTGGGTACTTAGACTCCTGGAGAAACAGGTTTCTAGAGTGAGCCTGTTACACAGAAAAGAAACAATAAAATAAAAATAGCCTTTAAATACTGCAAGTCTTCTAATTTCAGCAGGAGCAAGTGCTGAATTTTCTCACCAGCAGCATGACGTTTCAAATTTAGTAATAGTAGAGTCAATCTTTCGCAAAACACGTGTAAGTGACGTTTGCCTTAACAGTAAAACTGATATACAGCCTTCTGGGGAGGTAGTCAATAACCAATGTGCAGAGAACATCTTCTTTGCAGATGTAGCGGTAACCCAGCCCTTCTGCAGCTTGTTACAGTTGTACAGCGTGACAGCCATGCTCCAAGCAGCATGAGAAGGACTTCAGGTGTGCTGTTCATGGCTGCATCCTCAGGACAAACTCTGCTCTAGTAACATTCATGTAAATACACAGTATCTGCCCCTCAAATCAGTGCTTTACTTCAGATTTGTAATTAGGTAAATGGGAGTACTGTCTGATCTCAAGCATCCCTAGGTAAGACATCATTGGAAATAGGTCTGATTAGCAAAAAGTGTTTGGAGCATTGGGCAAATAGAGGAATAATGATTGAATTTTGTTGATCTCTCCCATCTTAATAAAGTTCTCAGCTAAATGTTGTTAAGGAAGTTGGTATAAACGGGAAATAATTCTGAGGAATGGAAGCAGTTTAGGAGTAAGATGGAGGTGCAAGGAGGTAAGATGGAGTTTTATAAATACATCTTGACATAAATCTTTAATTCAAACTTGAAGGAAAATGTTTGGGTAGAGAAATGAAAAAATGGTGGAAGTGTGTCTCAGATTTTCACATTGCCTCATCAATTCCACTCAAAAGGCTGCTCGGTAATGCAGTGTTTCCCCATATTATATAGCTTATCTTTCGGTCCTCGCACTTGAATTGATTTTGGAGAGCTCACGCAGGGCGATTCCCGAGCCGCAGAATGCGTCACAACGTGTCCCTAAGCCAAACCGCTACCCGGGGTTGTAACCTCTGCCCTCCACCGCCACAGGGGCAACCCCCTGACCCAGGCTGTGGCCCTCCGGCCCTGAGCAGGGAGCGGAGTCAGGGACCGGCTGCACCTCTGCGCCTGCTGGAACCTGCCCGTTCGCTGCTGCTGGCGCAGAGCTGGCATCCCGCAACTGCAGTTCGTGCTGAGCCTGGTGCCTCCTCGTGTCACTGCCAGCCGGGATTCACCCTCATCCTGTAGTCTGAGATTAAAATAGCCAGTTAATTATGATTCTTGCTCTGTTAGCAACTCAGTGTAAACTAGGAGTTGTAAAAGGGCAACACATCCCTGCAGATAATCCGTAAACCTGTAACATGTTTCCCTTCTCCATTTCCCAACAGTCTCCATTTTTTAACCCTCTGGGCACCTGGGAAAACCTGTCTTTCTCTGTACTGGTGGGATGTAGTAAAAGTTGGAGCTTTGTTAGAAAATGTAGATGTATCCAGGACATTATAATATAAAGAGTTAGGAAATCAGCTGTAGCTGCAATAAACTATCTCTAATAAATAGCCTCTCCAAGTGAGTCCTGCAACTTCTCTAACAGAGAACACTGCAGTTTGGCAAACCTACATTCTTAGACTAGCCCTTAATTAACAGCAAGTTAGGCATGTCCTTTCCCAAAGCCTGGAATGCAGTATTATGGGCAGGCTGCACAAAATCGCCCCATAACTTAATGAGGCATTGGCACTTTAATTTTATAACACACTTCCCCAATTAAGCGCTCTAGTCCCCAGACTTAAACAGCTGTCCACAGCTGTTGGAAAGTGATTTATCATTGTCAGGGCTCACAGCCAAAACATTCAAAGGTGCAAGTTTTCAGTATCACTCAGCAGATAAACATTTGCCTGTTTTCATCTGTTTTAATATTGCTTCAATATACATGACAGTTATAAGCATCAATTTTTATAGCTTTTTGTATGTATTGTGTAATAGCTTCATATTGATTCTGCACTCTCCTGAATTGTGCCTGATTGGCCTGTCTGGGAACAGAAAAAGATATATACCTTTTTTTTTCCTTCCTATAAGCAACATAGAATTAACTATAAATCTTCCAAAATTTAGGTATTGTTTGTCATACTAAGGACTGCATTCTTAAAAAATTTATTAGATAGAAAATATTTAGATAATAGCCATATGAAATTGCAGGTAGATTTACCATGTACTCATTTGAAATTTCTTCTTTAAGGGAATCTTCTAATTGCGTGAGACCATCTTAGACAATAGAACTTTGCGAATAGCAGATTTTACAAATGCCCCTAACTGAAGAATTACAATAAGCAAGATTCACAGCCAGATAATTCCAAGGAGCAGGTTTTCTATACAAATAGATAAAATGTACATCAGACAAACATTCAGCTCAGCTCATGCATTCCAAAGCTGTTCTAGTAAACAGAATGTTATATGTATCAACTTCAGATTTCTTTGGTACCTAACTTACTTTTCCTCTTCAAATTAGAAGCGCGCTATACTTGGTAGGGTTGTTATGCTTCAGGGTGATGTAAGAGTAACTTGAGCTGGAGCGCAAGGTATGTAGAATTGACTATTTTAGCTGTTTGCCAGCATTAAGACAAAAAGAAACCCCGAAGTGTGTTATTTGTTTTAGAAAATAACTTTATTGGAATAAGTTAATTTTTCTGTAATTTGCCTTATTCCTTCCAATATGCATGTTGATTCTATGATGAAAGATTCTACTCTCTTAATACAGTCCACGCAGGCAGCTTTTCTTTTTTTCTCTCTTGACACCAAATGCAATAAGAATAAAACGCATATGTCTAGAGAGGAAGGTGATCCTCATGCTCGGCACCACCAATGCAGCTGAAAGCATTAGTCAAAAATGCTTAGATGGGAGTCAGAAGTAACGGCAGGATTTTTATTGTTTTGGAATTGCATGACAGTAATTAAAAGTTACAGAGTACAGACAACTGGGTGGATTTGGGATTTGCGGGAAGAAATGGAACTTTTTACTTGTATGTCTCTGTCATCTGTCAGTGTCTCAGTAGTCTGTGCGGAATTAGTGGCTGGTCTTGCCTCCATTACTAGCTAACCAGTTGCAGAGGACTGCCATAAATGAAAGGCTTTATTCTAGCTCATTTCCAGTAGATTTTTTTTTAATAGGAACAGAAGAGATAGATTTCACTCATAATACTTAATGTAGGAGTCACTCGTCAAATCTGAGTTTTAAGTATAGGACAAGAGCCAGTGTAGCTTTTCCAAAAAAAAAAAAAAAAAGAAAAGAAAAGAAAAGAAACATTCAGATTCGTTGGACTTGGAGAGGTTAAAAAGAAAATCTTGATGCAGTGATGGCTATTAGCAAAAAGGCACATGCAGAGGAAAAGTCACCTCAGCGATAATATTTTCTTATTCCAAAAAAATATATATACATATATATAAACCCAAGCAGAATTTAATATTTCAAAATCTGTCAGCCAAAATTGTCACAAAGATATCAAATGCCTTTGGAGCAGGGGACAGTGATGGAAGGTGGAAAATGATTTTCCTGCTCCCTATCAAGTTTGCAACAGAGAAACCTGGGCGCAGGTCCTCACGTCCCTCTGCTCAGACACCCTTTGGCACTGCTGTGCTCTCCAGACGTAACAGAAATCTATCAGCACTTACAAGGGCAAAGATGCAGATCCAGCCTTTAGCAGAGGAAGTTACTTAAATGTAAATTACTGGAAGCCATAGGAGCCATCATGTGAAATGCTAATTTGTATCTGTGTCTTTCCTGTACTTTTGGTTCCAGACATTTTCCAGGAAGCCAAGGAATCTAGTAGCCATAACCAGCACATGTTAACACATCCGTGGTCTAACCCAATATAGGCGTTGAGTTCCAACTGAGTATCCAGGAAAATACAAATACTTACTACTTGAAAACTTTACATGTTGAGAACATATCCTCTAAGGTTCTAAGTGAGCTGGGTTCACCTTGCCAGCACAGCTTACACATCAGAACTATAAAACTTCCTGCAAAAGTGTAAATCTCATCTGAAGGGAGAGAAGCTTTTTTCCCAAAACCACAAAATAAGGGTCTTTATTCATCTTTCTCCTTTATGCTTTACCTGCAGTGCAATTCCTTCAGCTTTGCCCCCCATTTCAGTATACGCCATTATTGGCGTATACTAAGGCAGAAAACATGAAAAACAAACAGACATACCCCCTCAGTGTGCTTACAGTCCTCTTCCTGGGAGAAAGCTAGAACAGCAAAGCAAACACCATGAAGCCCAGGCAAGAGCGCTGCTGGAAACCACTTTAGTTACTGTTGTAAGGACCTGAGTAGAGTGAACTTTAATACAACCATGGGAGCGTTCCAAGTAGAGAAAAAGCACTTTTTTGAATAAGATTTGCTCCAAGGTCCTGTCTCTGAGAACGTTCCTTGCATTTATTGGACACAGGTCTGTGTGCAGCCGCTAGAGTGAGGAGCTCTCTTTGTCCAAGGAAGAGCAAGAAGTCTGTGCTGGACGAAGGGCTCAGGAGACAGCACAGAAAATACTTAATGGCATAAGGAGTGGGATCTTGTGTGGGTTGCAAATAGCTCGGTGGTAGGAGCACATGCAGTGCAGTGTTCTGCTAAAATGGGTGCAGCTTTAAATACACATTTGGTCAAACAGAAAACGGCTAGTGAGGGTCAGACGGCAATGAACTTGGTACCTTTGCAACAGGCCGCGCTGCAAAGCTGCAGTAGCAGGTGTGGCTCTTGGTAGACAAAACCAAAATAAATCATCTATGATTTATGACAGGTTAAAAAAAGCAAAAGTTTGCTGTGCTGTAAAATTAAAAGAAAACATAGGAATCATTTTATCATGCATACTTTCTTGCATGTAAAATTTAACATAAGCCACAGAAAGTAGAGGAATAATATCAAAATTAAATTTTCAGTTCTACTCTGTTTTATGAGATTCTATCCTTTTTCTTCTTTAGTCCGCTGGCACCTCTGAATGACATTTCCCACTGAGTTATTTTTAGCTGAAACAAAATCAGTATTACTTTGAAGGACTGGGAAAGGAGAAAAAAGAGTTCAGCATTTTCAGTTAGCAGATGTTCGAGTGATAGGGACAAAGTTTCCTGCTAACAAAGTGTTTCTCAAGGGTAAGCAATGATTTAGTAACAATATGATCTAAAGCATATTCCACTGCAGAATTTACCATATTTTTCAGGCACTTATTGAAGTTGCATATTGCTGAGCTGAGGCACTTTGAGGCTAAGAAGGAATTTTCGTGACTGTTCTGCACAGGAGGAAGGTCACTGTCAGACTGCGCTCAGCGTTATCTGGAGCTTCAGCACGGTCCTTCACAGAGGTAAAACTCAAAGCTCTCCATGGGTGAGTGAATTAGTAAAGTAGGAGTGTGGCTGCTAATCTTTCCTCCAGCCTGAAATAATCACGTAGGTAGATACTATCTGAGCCCAACTTCATAATATCTGAGCCCATCATCCTTTTTACATGCCACATCTTGTCTCCTTCATCTCAGGAGGCCAACACAGATTTAGTGTCTTATGGATTTATTTCCAAAGAATATTCAAAATCATTTATTCTTGCATACAGCAAGAGTCAAGAATCAAAAGAAGGTTTCTTTGCACAAAGCCCTATGCCTCTTCGAGACAGCACCTAACTGAAAATCTCTTTACTCTTTATGCCTGATTTTCTGATGAGAAGATAGAGGCAACGTGACTTTCCCAACATCCCCCTTGGAAGGTCCTCATGCAGCAGGACCTCCGTCTCCTGGGCCAATGTTCCAACCACATCCCACGGCAGTGCCTGACCGTACAGCCCCCTTCACCTGAGAACCGCGTCCTTCCCAGTCTCAACACCGAGATGACCCCGACGGCAGAGCCGGGGCGCGTTGTGGAACAGACCAAGCCACGGGGCTGCTGTCCCCTCTGTCACCGATGCCCCTGTGCAGCTCTGTGCACCTGAGTGCACAACTCAACCCTATCTGCCTGCCCGAGAGCTCTCACGCTGCTGAACCCTTATCTCCCAGCTGCTCTACAGAGGATTTCTATTTTAAGCTTATGGGTGAAATCTTAAATATTAAATAAATAGGTACTTTAATGAGCTGCTTTCACTTGATTCATTCTATATCATCTTGATCAACATAAAAATGTGAATTAGTCATGGTATTGCAGTTGTTTGTGCATTGGTGAAGATGTATGGGAAGGAACGTTGTGGTAGTCAGTCAGACACTACTACTTAACAGTGCATTCATCTGAAGTAGAAATTCAGCAGCTGTACTGAATCTACCCTGGAGAAGTTCAAAATTTTGCACTGTCCTTGATGCAAAGGGAAAGGGAAAAGATGATTTGAATTCCCTCAAATTGGCCTAATTTTAAGAACGGTATATAAATCCAGTGCAGACCTAATAAAATGCTTCTCCTTTGGCCATAGATTAATTAATAATTAATCATATTTAATTAAATTTTATTAATATGCAAAATATTGCAACATTTGACACTTACCCTCCTTCCCAGATCTGTGAAGCGCTGTGTAGAAGCATGGGAGTAACTTCATGCGTGTGAGAACATGGTTGTCTTCTCCTGTGAAAATACTCACTTGTGTGAACATTTGTGGTATTTGAACTTCTCCTTGTAGATTTTGGCTCATTCTGAAAATCTATAAACCAGGATTCCAATAATGCAAGCACTTGCATATCTGAGTTAGCACTGTATGTATGAATAATCTTATTGAACTCACATGCACAAAATTATTCGCATATGCTTGCAGGATTCATGGCCAAAAGAATATTGATTGCTATGACATATATTTATTTATTTCATTTCATTTCATTTAATGACTGAGCCACAAAGTGCTGGCTTAGTTCTGCATCTTGCTGGTGTGGAGGTGTTCTAAACAGGATCTTGGTTCCAGTCCATTTCTAGCTCAATTAACATTTTATGTATTTCCTTTGATTGTCTATCCTTATTTCATTCATCAGAATGAAATATACGAGTCTAATCACTGAACAATACCTGTATTATTCATCTCATCTCTCTATGGTTAAAGAAAACATGAGTGTACATACCCCAGCATAATAGGAAGCTCAATTTAGTAACTTACTACCTTAATGTAATGACCCTTTTCCTCTGAGAACTCGTTTTGACTCCAACCCAAACTAAGGCAGAGGAAACTCATTTTGACTGTAATGGCTACAGGTTTAATGAGATTAGGCTAACAGAATCCTGTTCTTTCCTTGCAGCCCGAAGGTATTCATTCAAAAACTCCTTCCTTGCTTAGAGAGGGAAGGTGCTAACACTGGATCCATCAGTCACTTACCAGCTTGCCCAAGATACAGCCCTATTTGCCTCCCTAATATTAACTTCTGTATCAAGCAATACTGTAAAAACATCATATCCACTGCTAAATACCAGCCAAAGTTTACTTATCCAACTAATGCACCACAAAGGACATGGTGGTATTATACAGTTTATAAATTTAGGGCCATGATCTTCCGTTTCCTGGTATCGACATGTGCTTAGCTAAATTGCTAATCTGGTAGCTTCCAGCTAAAATGCAGGTGAGAGGAGGAGGGAGCTATTTTTACTTGCAGATTGGAGAGAGTGTCATCCTTTCAAGGCAACCACCAAAAGCCAAATGCAAAATTTTAAGCTTCTGCAAACTGCTTGTGGAAACCCAGTTGCAGGGTACTCAGACACCAGTTATATAGTGCTGCAACCTGACACACAGAGTTAAGCCTTTCTGCACTGTTGCTGTATACACTTTTGTCCTAATCTAAAGGGCAATGAATTCTAAGACAACCAGGGCCTGTTTTGGTAATCTTCATTCTATGTCCTTCATCCAGCTATTTTTGCACCAAGACTATAATTCTGGTTCCAGCTGCAGCCTGGCTTCGTGAAAGACATCCCAAAATTAAAACTTGCGCCCTCATTGATCGGCAGTGCTTTGACAGAGGCCATTTCAGTGCTTTCTCTTTGAAAAACACACCCCAACTCTGCTGTTAGAAATTATTGTGCCTTTTCTACTACATTAAATAATTACCTGTGGGAAAAATCATTTTCACAATAATATTTATAAATTTTATCGAGTTATTTTTTATGACGATCCATGAATCAGTGTAAGAGTCAGTACACCATCACTCTGGGGACAAAGGCAGACGGTCACCCAGTATCATGGTACAGGGTAATTTCTATATAGGATCAATTATTTTATGGGAATGACATCATATCTATTTTACTATTTAGCAAGCAATTTTTCAAGGTTTTATGAAAGATTGGTAGAAAAATGACACTTTCTGCATGAAAACTACTTTGCTGTTTTGGGGGAGCAAAGGACACTACCGTGATCAGTCATATATATGTTTATGTGCATATGTTTGCTTAACTGTTCCAAATAATCTCATTTTTTTCCTGACGCCTTTGTTGTATATAGAGGCACTCTTGTTTATTAGAGATTGATAAACTCTCTTGCTGTTAAAATAATAACTACATATTTCTGTAAGAAAAAGAATAAATAAAAAAAAATATCAAAGGGCTACAAACTTCCATCGTTTCTCTTGGGAAGAAAGAAGCGTAGTTTGATCAGTCGGTTCCTGTGTGCAATAAATAGGAGCATTGTTCCACACAGAAATCCTCCAAGCACTAAATCCGTCAGAATTATAGCTTATTATTCACAGGTTCAGATTTAACATGTCATGAATCTCCTTAAACTTCCTAACATTGGTGTTCCTCATCTCCTGTGATCAGTATTGCTTATTAACACGGCCTGTGGTGCACCACAGACACCATTACGAACCTGCTGTGAAATCAATCACTGGGTGGCACCCAAGAGCCAGCTACGAGCTGTATTGAATTGCAGACACTCTCTAATACACATATTTTAACAATTTCCTCCGTCTTCAGTGAAATTATGCTAATATTTTAGTTGAGTTTCCTTAAGTCTGGAACTCAAATTAAGTCTGTCTGTTTCGTTTTTATGATAGTGCTTGAAATCACTTGCAGACAAGGGGTTGTTGGACCATGAGATTTATAGTGGCAATGCCACAAAGGTGAAACACATCCTGAGGAAGAGGAAAGCAATCTGTATAGCCAGTGTTTTCACTGCAGTAAAGTTTATAGCAGTATTAAGGGAATAGTTACAAATCAGTTTGATGGTGTTGATTTCATTGAGAATAAGTATATTTACACTTGCAAGCTTTCTCTTAATAATTTTCAGTATGTTTTACACAATGGGGTTAGTGAAGGTTGAATCTGAGCATATTTCGGGAGTGACAAAATCTGTTTTTCTTTTTCCCACCCATCCTCTACTTTACTTCACAAAATGGCTTTATAACAGCTCCTTAGGGGCTGAGTCAAGGTTCAGCTATTTTACTGAGGCTTGCTGATGTTTCTGAAGATGCTGCAGGACCTTTTACGTTCAGGTTATGACGCGGACACGTGCGGCAAGTAAAGTACCTACAGTACATGGGCACCATAAGCCACTTCCTCCACTGTCTCTAGACCACTGATTAATTACCTGGAAAGACTGGATTAGAGTGAATTATTTCCCAATATAAAGCTTTATAAACCATGTAGACTATAATAATTTTTCTTCCCTGTTGGCAATTGAACTGTTCACACCTCATTGTGCCTCAGGAGCATGCGAGCTTGCCACCTGCAGAATAATTCAAAATTCAGCCAATTTAAAAAAAAAAGTTAAAATTGAAACATATGAAAGATATGTAAGTGTGCTTGGGGACAAATATATCAGATGAGAACAATAAGAGAGTCTTCTTCAGATAATACCATATATAGTTCAGAGATTATATATACTGGAAGGCACTTGGACCTGAAAGCCCTTTCCAGAGGGAAAGGAGGGACAGCAGCAACAAAGCCAGACCGGCAAGAAATAGAAGAACAGATAGAGTTGTGATGGTTTTCCAATAGCTGTTCCTACCATTGGCAAGAGAGGACACAGGGCTTGTGTACCCCGAATCAAGAGGAATCTTCTTACCTCTTGAAATACCCAGAAGTATTCTGCAGCCGAGCATTTTATGTCATCAGCATTAAAAAGTTTGCTCATTTTTGTTGGGTTGTCCTATTGCATCACATTCAAAGTCTGCCCTCACCACAGCCCTGCTTGACATAGGCACAGCCCGCAGCTCTCCTCGCTAGCCAGCCTACCCCCACTGGCTTTCCCCTTCACTTTTCCTTCTGCTTCCTTCACATACTCCCCATTTTGCGTCTTTCCTTGTCTAACTAAAGCAGGTTTCCAATTAAGGTTTGCCTTTAGGACGGTGTACCCTCCGCAGTGCGGAGCAAGGCAGGGTCATGGACCTCACTTCCTTCCTTAAGCTAAGTAAGTGCAATTGCACAGGCCACACAAAGAGGACTGTCCTTGTTCCTCCCGGCCTTTGTTTGGCCTCGCAAAAGCCTCCTGCAACCGAGACTTAAAGCACTAAGAACAACTCCATTTATATAGCTGAAATTGCAATAAACTCATCTCTGGCAAACTTGAGAGATCTGCTTTGATTATAGACATCACATGCCTAACTTTGGCTCCTGAACACTGCAATATAAAAAGTATTCTTTGCATGCACACACGAAAAGTGTTCTTACATGCACACACCCAGAAGCATATGAAATAGTGAATCAATAGCTTAGGAAATCAGATTTTCTAAGAAAAAAAAAGTTTAGCCTTCCTATAAAACAAAACATAATGACCCCCTCCTTACAAATTTAAGAATTTTTTATTTCAGATAACAGGAAAAAGGTCCTTCTTATTAATTAAAGCATTCTAAGTGGAAACTTTGCCATGATTTTTTTATATATATATAAGAAAAAATGTTTTACTTAATAAAAGTAAAATAGTAGTGTATGGCTGTGGATGATAGTAATGTATGGCTATGCTGATTATTTTTTTTCCTCGTATTTTAAAGAACAATAGGTCTATTCTAGTAAGGTATTTTCGTTCTTTTTATTGGATGCTTTCAATTTTCTAGTTTCCAGTTTCCTCAACAGAGTGTTTGCTCATTCACTGGAATAGGAAATTAACATAAATCACTGATCCCAATGCCATAATTTTGTAGGGCCCATTTTTTTTCCTCCTCGGATAATCTTTTAAGAGCAGAGCAATCATAGTAATAATGTCCTTATATTCCAGAGATTTCTTCCTGACCCAATTGTTATAATATTATTATTCATAATGCTGTGAAACATAATGTAACCCTCAACAATTTCCATTCCTCTGTGCAATGCATACACAAGGCTGGTGTTCTTTTGGCAAAACTAGTCTGAAATAGGAAAAAAAACACATGATAGGTTATTTCTGGAAAATATGTTTATACTGCAAGAACATTAATATCAAGCTGCATGCCTGTTCAAAGGAAAGAAATCTTGCTCCTACCCCTGCAGAGCTGTGCATTACTGGGTTTGTTTCTGATTTAGCCCATCTTGAGTGGAACCAGAATTGGTGCAAGTAACCGACTTCAGAAGTGAATTACAGCAGGGAGGGCAGAGCTGCGAGTCCTCCGTTGCACGTGCTGTGGGCCATGACAAAGCGTGCTCGTGTGCAGGTCGCCTGCTCCTTCTCATTCAAATCATAAATTCGCTTCTGGATATCGTTCCCAGCAATAAACTAGCTAATGAGCTTTCCTCATTCACTGGAGTTGTCACTAAATAGTCTACACATAAAGAGCTCTCTCACAGTTCTTCCACAATGACATGCTGTAAACATTTTTCTTTTTAAACTAGGACATTTCAGTGTAAAATTATGATTTGAAATTAATCAGTCAGAGGCTTGGACTCCATTACAGTGTCTGATGAGCTACACAGCCCTGTTGGCCAGTTAGCAATTAGAGGTTCAGAGAGCACTCCACCGTCCTTCAAATGCTTAACTCAAGCACTCAGATACCACTTAGCATATAGTATTGCCTAAATTATCAGTCACTAGGATAACAGCTGACCACTCACTTTGATCTTTCCAGATGTGTACCAAACACAAATAAATATTTTGACATTATTAGCTTGAAATCCTATTCTAATCTGAGCTTGGGAGTCTGTATAATAGTTATTTGCAGTTGAGAAACCGGTTAATTTCTCCAAAACCTGCACTTGCAATATAACAAGTGAGCGGTGAACAACTTGTAAATGACATAAAAGAAGATATTATTTTAATTAAATTTCTTTAGTCATTGACTGTCAGTTATTGTTGTTTCTCATTCTAAATTCTCTGCTTGAAAGGACTATTGTGGTATCCTAAAAAGATGTAAGCTAATGAAGAAGATACAAGGATTATTTTCTTGAAAACTTACAAAAAATATTTAGATTTTCTTCCAAATATATAAAATTACTGATAATTTTGATAATTTTGTATGAACTACAAATTTTAAATATCACACCTCTGCTCTCTCCTTGGCTTATTGTAAAGGAGTCACATCACCAACAGCTTTTTGTGGCATTAGCACATACTATGCCTCAAAGGACATAGGCGGAACAGGAAATCTGCCTGGTGGGAGCTCTTTCCTTAACCATCACAGCTGCTTCTGCAGAATGTGCTAGTCCAAATTCAGTCAGCATGCCAGCTTGAGTCATTTAAGAAGTTACATCCTACTGTGGTGTTTAAGGTCTAACAAGACACTTGAATTCTTCTGTGAAAATTATTTGATCTTGGGTGAAATAGCTCATTATCTCTTCAGATATATCATTCTCTTTCTCCTAAAAAGTTCATTTTATTTTTCCACTGCTTTCATCCATGCTCTCTCTGTCCTCTTTCCTACATTGGACTATTACATCTGTTGTTATCTCTTCACCCTTCTCTTCTCCCTATCCAGAACTGACTCATTCTACCCATGAAGTCAAAGCTGAGACATCTCCAACATTTGCTTCTCTCGTTAATCTCACAGGTGTCCTGCAGTGTTAGCAGTTTTCCCAGGGACCAAAACAACCACAACTGCACCCACGGTCTCAGGCTTTTCATCGCATTACCTTAACTCTCAAACTTCTCTTTCTGCCTCCTCTTTCATTTTGCATCAGATATAGCGTTACCTTCAAACTTTTCCCTCTTTTGCTAAGTATGTGAAAATCCACATCTACTTCCTTCTCTGTCCTCTTCCCAACTCACATCATCTTCCCTTACCTCTATTTACCCTTTCAACCTTGTATTTTATTTGAGCAATTTGCCTTAGAAGGGCAAACTTGATCTGCTTTAGTTTTAGGGTTTTTTTTAACGTATGCAAATTCTTCAAACACCGTTTCTTCTTTAATCAACAATTTATCCCCTTTATTAGAGATTCTTTGAAATAGTGTGCCAATACTTCCTAGTTGGTATTGACTAAAGAAAACATTAACCTTCAACCTGAACAAAGCAGCACACCTGTCCTGTTGAGAAAGCTCACCTCTCACGTTACCAGTTTGCTCTTATCTAAATGTCCTCTTTCTGGCTCAGAGTCTTCTAAACATCTGTTCTGAGGCATCAGAAATCATTTTTTGCTCATTTACATCACCTGCATTTATCTTACTGAGGTTTTTCTTTTTTTTTACTTTTTCTTTTTTTTTATTATTTTTTCTTTTTTTTTTCCCCATGGGACTTTAAAAACGGACAACATGCTTCATTTTATCTGTTAGATTCAATAAAGTTTTGGGAAATGGTGCTATACTCTTTGATTTCTGTAAAGGCTTGTGCTCCTTGACTTGTTTTGCAATTTCTACTGGAGACTTTCTCTCTCAGTTGTGTAACTGAATCTCACTGCTTTATCTGCTCACTGCTCCAGTGAGCATTTTTGTTTAGCCGGATAGCTAAAAACTCATCCAAGCTCTAGCTCTCATTGCTACAATTTTCGTTTTTATAATCTTAACCATGAGCTTAACTACATTCATGTCTTTTAGGGATGCTTTGCTGAAATAATTTGTTTAGTTCATCGCTTTGAGTTCAACAACTTCTCTATAAAGTCCCTCATTTTATTATACATATTAGATATATACATGTATATATATATATAAAGTTCACTTTCAAGACTATCATATTGTATTTCCAGTGTATCTATACCTTTCATTCACCATTAAATTCAGTCTCTGAATATTGTGCAATAGCCATCTCATCTGTTGGTGACATTTTGAAACAGATCATTATGTGCTTTCTCACGAAAACAGAAACGCTCTTTCTCCCGCTGCCCACAGAGGTACCCCAGAGTCTTTCTTCAAAACAATCCTTTTCTGGAACGCCTAAAGGAATGAGCTGTGCAGTTAGACCTCACTTAGCTATGTGTTGTCTAACCCTGAGATTAGGAGCTCTTTAGGAACCAGGCTGCATTTGGTGAGGACACTTATTATAGCGCATAGTTAGCAATTGTTGCTCCTAACTGCTTTGATAATACAAATAATTATTCATAATAACAGCAGGTGTAATAGTAGTAAAGACATGCAACTGTCTAATTTAACTAACAGGTTAAAGGCAATGAGTTTTCAACAGAGCATTGCCACTTACAGAATTTACCCATGTTTACTACATCATGAGGGTTTTGCTTTTCTGGTCGCACAACAGATCACACACGTTTGATGTGTTGGATTTTAGAAAGCCAGACATGTAGTCAGGATAGCTTTATACTTAGGTTGTTTGACAAGTTTGGGAGAGTCAATCTTGTCTGAAAATTATTATATTAAATGTTTGAAACATTTAGAAATGACTCAGCCTTTTCCTTACCCTAGCCTAGATTGGTCACTTGGAATTTTAAAGCAAAATAGAAACCATTAAATGTAGATAAAACCATATTATTCATTAAGATACAATGAAAAATCCATATGATGCTTCATATATTTCAGAAAAAAATCAAATTGAAGTGTTACAAAGTATAAAAACTGAACGATAAATCTGTTAAACATATTGTCACACCAGTTCCGAATGTTGTTACTTAATCTGTATTACTGGTTCTACTGTACTGTAGATACAGATTAATGATCTTTGTACCCGTCGCTGGAGCTCTTTATTTTATGTTAAAACAAAAATTTAACACTTAATGTTAGAGTATAATGTGATGTTTCTGAACAGTCCTTAAGGTGGTATAATGACATTGAGAACTCCTGTGGCAAAGGCTGAGAGGGTTTTCACGGCTAAAGGTGAGCTCTGCTTTCCAGAACACTGTCTATTCAATCTTTTTCACCTCAGAAGAGATCTCAGACCTGTCCCTGTAACACCCTCCCCTCAGTGGTGTGAGTTGCAGATCCGGGTGGTACTTAAGTCCCACATTTTTCTCCCAGGAAGTCCCTTTCTCCCTCACCTCTCCCTCTCATTGGACCCACAGATCATCACTGACTCCACCATAGAGAACAACTGGAAGCGGTGATTCTCCAGTGTGATTCTTCCATTTGTGGAAGGAAATTAGAGGAAAATAAACAAGCTCTGAGTTCATCTAATAAAGACTAAGAAAAAGCTATAGGGTAGGTGTGTCTATAAGCCATCACCCTGAACACAATTCAGAACAACCAAATGAGGTTTTACTTGACTGTTGATCCCTAAACATTTATCTTTTTTTGCTCAGAGCTATTAACGTCACCCACTTTGTACCTTCTTTAGGGACTTTCAGTACAACAGGTTCAGAAAAGCAACTGGTATTTACACAGGCCATACAAAAGGCTGTAGCCGCCTCCTCCTCACAGTGAATATCACTGCTCTGACCACCAGAATCCTGAGCATGGCTCTACCTGTGTTCCTTGTCAAACCTTGGAGATGTTGCTCAGCTTTGCAGAAAACACTTTCTTGTATGGTCAGCACAAACAGCTACGATATGAAAAATACTCAGAACATGGCCTATATGTCAGTCTGAAAAGATTGGCATAGAACAAGGTTTGGTTTTAAAGCATTTGAATTCTGTATCCTCAGCAAGTTTTATGGAAGTCATTTCAGGAAAGTGTTAAATGAAGAGGTAGCCTATACAATCTGACATGCAGTAAATATGACGGGCAGGTTTCTAATTCATGAGGTTAACATGTTTTATAAAATCTCTTCAGATAGATGCTGAAAAATGATTAATTTTTCAACAGCTATTTCACTGTCCAAACATTTCTGAAACACAGCTACTGAAAGACCAGAGGCATGATCAAACCAGGACAATGAGTAACAATGAAATTATTATACAAACTTTTTCCAACGCCTAATTACATCATTCTCAAACCCCACTTGCTCCTCATCCATGTATATAATTCACATTAGCTCCAGCGAGACATGTACGTAGCAGCACAGGTAGACAATTCAGCTATTTGTTACAGTACCTTTAAGAACAGCAGTTTCCTGTCACTTTGGCAGAAGATGGCTGCCTGACAATACTTTGAGTCAGTAAGCTACATTTTGCATAGCATTTCTGCCCATTTTGGAAATTAAAAAAAAAAAAAAAAATCCAGTCTGGAAAGTAACAATTAGAGCAACAACACGATAAAAAAAATATTATCCACTTTAGATCTACTTAAACTTGTCATATTCCATAAACATAGTAGAGAAAGAACAGCTAGGAAATGTAAATAGCTTTGCAGTAAATTTATATTAGTCCAAACAGCTATTTCAAATGAGGTCAGTAGGGTGTAGTTTCCATTTAAGAGAGTCATCCAGACTTAACAGCAGGTATTATACGCATACTGGATCCTTCAAAGAAGAATAAAACATAGTTGGCAGGCTATTTAAACAAACACTAGATTGTCAGTTAATCCTTATAACTGAATGTCAGATATTTATTGTAAACTAGGGATTGCTATAGTTCACGTTGTTTATACCCTATATGTTATTAGCATTTTTAATATCCAAGTAGCACAGGAATACAGGATGAAGAGTGTATGTACTACTTATCTACATAAGCATCTGTGTCAACTTTGGACTACAAAATATGCCACCACTTCACTTCTACTATGAACAGTGGGTGGTCAAACAAAAAGCTTTATGATATTAATGAATGAAAGAGTCACTAAGAAACATGCAAAGCCAAGGTACTCATGCTTGTACTGGTGTAAATAAGGAATAACTCCTCTGATTTAAAAACAAGACTCAAATTTACTTCACTAGAAAGGAAAACTGATTGTGACCTGGGCCCTAATCATAAGCAAAAGAAGAATCTGTTGTTTTTTTTCACTTTTTCCATACCACAAAGCGTTCTTGAATGATACCTTATGAGCTCTTAAAAAGCTGAGTAGTCTCTTCTGACAGGATGATAATATGTGGGTACTGCCCTATCCTCAGTAGCTTCAGGAGGTTATGGATAATAACATCATTAAGTGACACAAGGTGGACAAAAAATGAAGAACCAGGCAGAGATGCTCACCTTTGACATGGCAGGGTTAGAGGAATAGGCTCCTAAGTAGGTGTGTGTGAGGAAGAAATGCACTGTTTGGATGTGAGAATGTGTCTTCTCCCTCTGCCAAACCCCTGTGCAGGGCAGGTGGGGAAGAAGTTAGGATGAAGGATGTTGGAGCCCAGGGGCCAAGGGCAGCCTGGACATATCCTGGAGCAGGACACTAGGGTTTGCAGCCTCTGGAGATGCCAACACATTCCACTGCCAACCAATTTATTCTGATAAGCAGGAGGCAAAGCATATCTTGAAGCGTGGGCAATTAAAAATGGTGATTTTTGCTCCATGTGGTTCTACACTTTAGAGAGATCCTTCCTCTATTCTCCTCTCTGTAGAGGTGCCATTCATTAGGGCTAATGACAAATCAATTGCTGCCTCTTCAGTGTCATCCTACAGTATACACTGAGCAAATGTAAAGACATCTGAGGTGTTGTCTAGCTATCTCACATTAAGTGTAGGAGTGAAAGGTATATTCTGAATTGTGCTTCCACAGGAATTTCCACAGTGAGTGACCAATGCTGCATACTTGCTTTTTCCTGCTTTGTTAACAGATATTTATATTCCCTAGAAAACACCTCAGGCTCTGCCCCTTTCCTACAATGCCGCCACTTTAGTGGGAAATCTAAAGCCCATCAGACCTTTAACTCCCTTTTTACTCTGAATCCAAAGTAAATAGCATTTCATTGAGAGAGATTGTTTGAAAGATTAAGTTACTCAATTAGAGGGATTTATTCTACCTTACCAACTTCCTTATAAACATTTTCATTTGAATTTTGAAGGACAGGGGTCCATTCTCACAGCAGGTGAGAGCCAGGTTCCACATGCTATCTGACATTTCTTTATGTGACTTATCTTAATTAAAATTGAAAGTTTTTCAAATCAGGTGTTAGCATCAGC
This sequence comes from Crypturellus tataupa, assembly GCA_034781795.1. Lineage (NCBI taxonomy): Eukaryota > Metazoa > Chordata > Aves > Tinamiformes > Tinamidae > Crypturellus > Crypturellus tataupa. The sequence goes on along the minus strand of JAWLRI010000963.1, from coordinate 2,042,625 downwards.
ACTGATGTAAGCCATCATGGAAAGCCCAAACAATTTAGGCCTTTCTCAACACATTAGCCTGGGCTCCACTTAATTATGTGTTCTTCAAAAATAGGAATAATAGGGGCTGCTACTATGCTGAGAGGTTATAGGTAAATATTGCTACAATGATCCCAAGGTCACTTACTAAATTTCTTTGTTGGCAATGGCCACTGAACCCTGCAAATAACTCAGAGTTCAAGACAACTCCAACTTGCACAGCAATGTGCAGGGATTCCTGCACTAGCTAAAATGTGTAATGGTGTTTGGATGGCTATCTCTATAGGTCTCGCAGATTTATAGATGTCAAGGTCAAAAGGGCTCGCTGTGGTGCTATCATCTGACTTCCTGTTTAACATAGGCTACAGGCTGCTCTTGAACTAATTAACTGTAGAGATGGCAGTAACTAAATCTGTTTGTTTGCATGGCTGGTACTCAATAAATAATAAAACGTAATACGTACTGCAGATGATGAGGAGGGAGAGTCTCACGATTGAAGCTTGGAAGTGGAAGACAGCAAATCTGAGCTCTAATTCATGCTCTGCCACTGTGAGCACCCTGTGCGTGTGTCATGTATGGGCAGCACCTTCCTTTCTCGGTCACAGGATCCTGTAACATTTCCTCATATCACAGGACTCCAAAATGCTGGCAAAGTGCATTTCAGGCTTCAGAAATCAACTGACACGGAATACAATGCACATTTCTGACAGGATGCATTTCCTTATAAACTGCTGTCATTCAGCAAGCCTCCAACTTGAAATAATTCTGAAAACTCAGGAAGAAACAATGTTCTAAGATTCAAGTGATAACAGTCTCTAGTCACTTGTAGCTCATCAACTGACTATTTTATTTGCATTATTGCAACTACAGAATGCTGTGCTACACTCAGAATATAACTGGGAAGACTCATGGCTAAATAAATGTGCTAAAAGTATTCTTTCATATTTTAAACATAAAAAGGCAACATAAAATATCACATCTCATAGTAAAGGGCATTTTTATTAGAATAAGAACTGTTTATTTGCTTTAAACTTTTAACTTGGATATGCTTTAAACTTTTTTCCCCTTGTTTCCTTTACTTTGACCTAATAGTACTGATCTTTTTGACCTTTACGTTTTGGCAATGTACATCCTATCTAGCCTTACAGGCCATTAAACTGGACCAATAAATATTTTAGAGTAGTGCCAGTGAGCAATCTAGTTTCCAAAAGACAATGTGAAAAAAGCATCTCATTGGCCAAGTTGTCCGTGTTAACTTTTAGTGTGAACTGTGCTGTCCTTTGCCCAGAATTTTCTACCCTCATAGGAGTTGGCTAATGAAGGGGCATTATGCAAAATTCAGGTATTCTATTATTTTGTAACAAAGGGACAAAACAGATCCAAGCAAGGAAATATCTTGAATAACCACATTTTTCTACTGTTCACTAGCAATGGTGGCATGAATCAGCAGGGGCCCCCCTGTCCTCCCAGGATTTTAGGTAATCCAGTGGGCTGAAACTCCATAGATTTGTTATGGTGTGTGTGGAAAGGAAAAGTCCAGAAAAGAGAGAGAGGAAAGCAACAGGCAACAAGAAAAATGAAAGAAGATCTTTTGCATTGCCAACCATCCTAACAACTAAACAAAGCTTGCCTTCGCATCCTAAAACAGGAATATTTTTTGTATAAATAATACTTCATACTCATCCTTGGCTGGCATGATACAGATTACCTATGCTGAAGCTACTAATAATATATTTTTTAAAGATTTTGGTCAGAAAAAAAAAAAAGTAGATTTATTAGCCTCCAGAAGAATGTTATGTAGCAACCATTTATGTATAAGATGTGTCTACTTGACAGAACTCTGAAAGAGAAACTTAGAGGACTTCATATCAACACGGCACAGAAAAAAAGATATATGGCTCCCAAGGGACCACTCACATTCTTGAAGGTAAGCATGTGTATAATGTTTGCATAGTTAGGAGCTTACAGAGGAAAACAATTATTTTAGAGTTAAGGTAAGCCATCCATTCAAAACCAAATTTATCTGTCGTAGGAGAATGCCAAATTTACAAGCTATTTTGGGTTTGGCTGGGTTCCCCAAGACAGCATTCCCCTTTTCCCTTATTCAGGTAAACCACTTTTTAAAAAAATGCAGTTGTTTGTTCAGTTCATACTTGCACCCCTGTCTTCTACTCAAAAATGAGGCTTGCAATGTTTTTTGCACCAAAGGTCCATTTAGCCCAGCATAATGTCTTTACCAGTGGCAGTAGCAGATATTTAGGGAAGAGTAAACAAGTCTCAAGAAGTATTCATTCCTTAGTATATGTTCATAGTTTCCAAGAATTAACAGCTTAGGGATTTCCTGAGCCTGTGGTTACACACATACTATCCTGTCGATGGACTGGTCCTCTAGGAACTCAGCTAGTCCCTTTGTGGCCAGTTTAGGCCTTTGGCCTTCTCAACCTTCTCTACCAACGAGTTCCATGATTTAATTATGTGCTGGATCAAAACATTCCTCCTTTTGTTTGTTTTAAACCTGATACCTAATGATTGCATTGAGTATACTGGCAATACAAAAAATAATCATCCTCTGTTTAGCTTCTCAGCAGCGTTTGTTAATCTTATAGACCTTTATCATACACTCCTATCAAATTCCATAGGAATTTATATAGACAGCTCTTTTCCCAGAAGATCTTTCTCGAGTTAGCCTCTCCTTATTAACAGTTGTTATATACCTCTAACTACCCTTGTCTAGTTTATATTTTCTGATGGCTTGACAGGATCCAAACAATATTCAAAAGATATTCAAAAGGATACAGGGTTTGGCATGATGTATTTTGCTTCTATTTTTATCTCCATAACTAGTAATATTTGAAGGCCAATAGGACCATTCCCAAGCACTAAGGTACTGTAGTCATCTGGCAAATGGGGACTCCCGAACTTCTCTTTTGAGTGGTCGAAGCTAATTTAGAGCTTTTGCATGGACCATACAGGGCATCTGTTTGGACATGGACAGTTTGTGCAGCGTTGCTGCTATTAGCCGTGTTACCAGGCTTCAGCCCATGATCAAGAGTGGAGAACTTGTAAGTGTAGACATTGGGGCACAACACAGGGAGGGAAGGAGAAAAGATAAATCTTTTGACTTGGACAAAAAAAGGATGTCTGGTTTCATATTTCTGAGCTTGAGGATGCCACATCTTTTTTTTTTTTTTTTTTTTGTCATTTTAAAATATCAAAATGTGTCTAAATTGCATGTCTCTCCCAGGCTGTGATTTCTGGCTTTTTTTCTCCTGCAAAGACTGCCTTCTTCGGCTTAGATAGATAGTCAAACTCTGTTGATCTTTGGGTCACACTAGAAGCCTACTTTCTTCCTTGGGCATTTGTGGTTTTCTGAGAAGCCGAGAGCATTTGGAATGAGTGGAATGAGGAGTATTAGTGGCTTGCCTGCTGTAGCATGGAGCTCACTTGCTTTAATCTGAATTTTCTGTTATTTTTCACTGTTTGTATGGGGTGCTATTTGAAAATGTTCAAATTACTTGGAACGGAGGCAACTCTCTCAGTCTAAGAGAGTAAGAATAAACAAACAAACAGAATCCTGCCTGCCGCTCGCCTCGCTCCTTGGCATTTGCGGTTGCAATGAGCAGGCATCACACGGAGCGCCCGGCCGTGCCGGCCACCCGCCTCCGCCGGGGCCGGGAAGTTGTTTCAGGGCGAACGCCAGCAGAACTGGCATCACGCACCATCTACCGCCTCCGCTCCGCCGGGCCCCCCGGGGACTTGTGACACAGGCCGAACGCGCGGAGCTGCAGGAACACCCCAGCCTGGCAATGAATGTTACGTCTCTCTGCGCTCCGACACTTATTTTTTCCTGAAAAGCTCAGGGTTAAAAAGAAATATTTGTCTTGAAGGGGAAAACATTTTGCCGTTCCTTGTCTGTTTTTACAAATGCGCACTTACCCTGGCAAAGATATCCACTGTCATTTTAAATGAAAACTGACTGAACGTTACATCAGTTTAAAATTAACTCATACTGTAGTTAGGATTTATTGTAAGGCAGCTGGTTTTCATTCCTATTTTTTGAAGACAACATATGGATTATGACAGAGCCTATTAAATATCTTTGGAGACTATATGGGAAGCTGTGTTTCTTTGCTATGAGTTTTGTCATCAAATTTCTGTCGGAACATCTTAGTCTCCCATAGGCTTCCTACAAGTTAAAAGAAGATAGAAGCCAGAGAAATATTTATTCAATATGTTTGAAAATATGATGGCATTGTTGCCTAGGTAATTCTGTCTTCTTTGAGTAACTAATACCTGAAATTACTCCATCTTGTTCTGTGCTTTTTTCTTGCACGAGTTAATACTGTTGAAATGTTGAATGTGTTAGACAGCGATCATCAATGTTTCGCCTTGCTTTTGAGCTCTCTAGTACAGAGGTTACAGCAGTATCTCTGGTAGAGATTGACGATCTGGCTAGCAAATGCTTTTATTATATTACGTGCTGTATCTAATGTTTGTGGCAAATATATTCCTGCCACTTTGTTCGTTTTAACTGTGTTATGGTAGCACTGTTTTCATATTCAGCAAAGCAAAGAGCCCTGCGAGGGAACACAGCTGTCACGCTGTGCTCGCAACACTCTCTAGCAGTTCCAGCGAGCCGGTGAGGGAAAATAACTTGCGCGGCTGAAGCTGGAAGGGAGATTTCTAGGCAGGCTGAACGCAATTACCTGGTTTGGAATTCGTTGAGGAAACTGTGGTTAGTGCCCCTCCTCTCATGAAAAGTGCTTGGGATCTTTAGCAACCACAATGGTCAAGATTTTAGGTTTTAGTTTAATAACTGGGAGATGTTCTGTACCTTTAATGCATGGAGAAAGAAGAAGTGCAGTTTGGTATGTTGGTGTGTGCATGTGTGTTTTAAATGCCATTTGATAGGCTTTAAAACTATATGCCAGAGCAGCTCAGATGCTGTCGCATTTAGAATCTTATGAAGCAGAAATTCTGTTGGAAGAAGGTACTGTAAAGCGTTAAGATCTTTCATTTATTGGCAGCAGACATAAGTATTTTAATTTTTACAAAGAAGAAAATTTAATTTTTTAATTTATTAAATCACAGAATTATTCTTGTTTGTACTGTTGCAAAATCCTCAAGTGTTTCACTCTGTCTTTTTTACAGCATGTGATACTTGGGGTTACTGCCTGGTAATTAAGGCACCGATTCTGCAAACACAGGCTTCACACTATGCCTGCGAGTTGCTACTGCAATCCCTGCATACGTATTTTAAAGGCAATGTTCATTGGCATTACAGACATATTTGTTATTATGAACTAGATTATTTTGACTCTGGTTTGTAGTGTACTTACTGTATGACAGAGGAAAAAGACATAGTTTTATTTTTATGTTCTCTTTAGGTTATTTGCAAAAACGGCAACTAAAAACACTTTCAGATATGACCACTTTTATTCTACATGCTTCTGAAACACAATAAACATGCCATTTCTAAGGAAAAATGCAGCTTTCTGGGATTGGCTTTTAAGACAGGAACAGGAGACATAAATCAGACTACTGCTGACAAATACAATTAATTTTGTGATCACACACAAAACAACAACAGCAACAACAACAACAATAAAAAAACAGCATGCCTTTCTGGCATAATTTGCCCTTGCAAACAAGAGGCATAGAAACAGCACGTCTGGAAACATTTGCAAATGTAGCTACATGCTTCTGAAGAGCTAGTATGTAGAAATAGTTCTAAAATTTGCATGAAGAAAGAAAGCTATATAAGCAAAAAAACTCAGAAATAGTAGTCAATGTACTTGGCATGCTAAAAAGAATAGACTTTTAACCTATAGTCAGTGTAACTGCAATGGAACGAAGTCTCTAAATTGCATTGTTTATTTTTAAGGTAATGCTGTTCAGAATACTGTACTTATTGTTTCGATATTTAATTTTGATGAAAATAAGTTTGTTGTTGCTGTCGTTGTTATGTCTGTGTAGGAAGTTCATATCCACCAGAGATTCCAAAAGCCAGTTTTATCCTTAAACGGTTCCCTCCTGTGTATCTCTCTTTCTCAGACATCAGTGATCCATCAGTTTGCAAGAAGGTTCAACAGATGAACGTTTGCTATGAACTCAAGAAATGGGGGTACTCTCTCCAAGTAAGTGATGAGATGATATCAAATCCTATGGTCTCTTCTGAGAGGCAAAGGGACTACTGTATGAAATACAGAAGGATGAAACAAGATGTTTAGCTTCACATTTTGCAGAATCCAGAGCACAATATCTGCTTTCACCCCACCTTCATCAACACTAGATCTCCTTCCATTTAAATGGGCCCCCCTATAGTGAAGAGACAACAGTTTATGTATTCAAAAAGTAGAAGGCATTTGGAGTTTTGTTTTTAATAGATCAAAAAGTGCTAAAATATCTTACTAGAACACCATCAACTAATTCAACACTCAAGTGTATCAAATCCAAGCTCACACAGGCTTTTTGGAGCTCCAGCTACTCTTGTTCCCTCCGTCATGAGCAGAGCATTCTGCCCGGAATGATGGTGAAGGCAACTTTAACAACACAGGGAAAAACTGTGGTACTGCTCTCTTGAGCTGTGTTTGGAACAATGAGAAATAAAGCTCCATTTGTTCCATCCAAAGTCAAATAAGACAGGTCATAGTTTTACTCATTCTCTGTAACTCAATTTTTCTAAGTCTTTTATAGTCTGCAGAATTGTAAAGAAAAGAGGAAGAGGACAAGACTGGAAGAAAGGAATTCTTAAAATAGCGATGAAAGAACAGAGTGGATTTCTACTGTTTTTTTCTCGTGGTTTCCTATATGCTTGCTGAGTTTGGAGGGCCCTTCCCCACTGTGACTTTGGGAATATAGTAAAGTGTTTTCCTAATTAAATGGTGTGCTCATTAGATGAGGTGTCTTACAGCCTGCATCTCCTACAAGCAGATTACTGTGTATCTCAGGAATTACTCTGTATAGTAGTTGTGGATGGAAAAAACAAACACTTTGCTTGCTGACCAATACAAGTTCTTCCTTCTTTTTTTTTTTCCCTTAAGCAAGTGGATATGTAAAAGTTGTATCAATTGGCCTCTTAGGAGTGTTTTTTTTTCTCAATCCAATGTTAAGACTTGCTGTTGTACCTGCTAATTCTCATGGCAAAACCACATTTGTTCCACAAGACTCTTTTTTTCTTGTTTGACATGGGTTCTACAGTGGGAATTCTATCACTCTTTGATTTAATTCTTCCAGATGTTTCATGCATTCTATTATGAGCCTCTTCAAAGAAGGAATAGTCAGTGGTCTAGAAAGCAGTTGCATTTTCATTGTTCCATGAAAGGTAATAATTTTATGCTAGGAAACAGGAGCAAAAAAAGTGTATGGGTAGTTGAACATATATTTGTCTATATATATATATATAAATCAGAAATAAAGAACTCCCTAAAATCTTGTCAGTTAAACCTGGTGGAAATATACTACATATGAGCAGTAAATACATACATAAAAATACATTCTGCTGAGGGTAACAGTATCCTTGGGAATCAAAGATTTAGGGCTTTTAACTTCTCCCCTTTCCACATAATGATTTGCTTTGTGCTTATGAAGGGGTGTTGTTACAAAGAGGGGTAGTTTATTGCACTTGAAAGCCATAATGTCCTCATGAAAGGTTGTAACAAAAGAGACATTTGCAGAACAGTTTTTAAATTTCAGGATTTAAAATATTGCTAGGTTTTCAAATAAGAAAGGCCCAGAGCATAACTATATCTCTCTACTGACTCAGGCCTTAAAAATCACACATACAGCAATCAATTTGTGAATGTTTCTAGATTGGCTATTTGTGTCACTTACTGTCAGCATATAAACTGTTCATATCATTCCTCTCCTGCCACAATGCCTTTCTGTCTTTGTCATGTAAATATTGTTTGGAGATCATTACTTTTTTATAATTCATTCATGATATCTAGGTTTAGGAGCAAAGCTTAATTAACCACTTTTTAATTTCTTTTTTTACATCATATTGTGCCTTGACTGTTCTTTCAATTTGGAATTACAGTTTCATTTCTCCTCCTAAATGTTTGTAGAGTACATCCAGCTAAACCCCCTCATAATTCACTAGCCCACACAAGCTGAAATCATTGGGCTATTTTTTAATTATTTTCAGGACCCTCTTCAGTTTAAGCTACACTTCTACTCAGGAAGCCTGAAAAGACACAAATATCCTCAGCAAACACCAAAATTACTGCTCAAATTACATGTCATTACTAACAGTCTGAAAATAACCATTTTCTTCTTGTTTTGCCTTAAAAAGCCAAGCACAGTAGGTATTTGATATAAGCTCTATTACCCAGTCCTGCGCCTTTACAGTTTCAACAATATATCTCCAATGCTACTGTCTCCAGAACACAACAGGGCAGATTTTGCTGACTTAGATTTTCATCAGTAGATCTGGTGAAATTCTACTGAATACGTGGGATGAATACATGGGATTGGTCTTTGGTCCAATATTTCTTGTGACCTGACCAAAGTAGAAAATGTCCCTTTGTATTTGGTACAAATACATGAACAAAGAACAAAACATGAGTGACAGTAGAAAAGGGAATGCTGGAGTTGGTGTGTTCAGCCTCCATGGTGCTATTTACAGGCACCCTGATCCAGTCTCCTGGATATAAATAGGACCTGCCTTTCAGTATAAAAAGAGCAGAGGAACTAAGAACCTGAAGTATGAATATGTCACACGAGAAAAATATCTACCCTCAAGACCAAAAAGTAAGTCTCTAAGCCCACACAAAATTTGCTATTTTAGTGCCACAACTGTGTTGAAAATTGTACTTGAACACTTTGCCAAAAGTAGTTTAACAGGAATTTACCTACCTTCTGTCAGTTTAATGTGATGAATAATGATCTTTCTGAAATGAGGTACATGTACCAGGTGTATAAGTCCCTGTGGAAACAGAGCAGGAAGAAGAAACATTTGGATTTAAAAGACTTTAAAAACCCTTCCAAGAACAGCAGCTGGGTAATATCTTTGGATAGCTCCATCTGACAGTATGAGCCCAGTTTCTTAGAGAAACCTCACCAGTAAGTAACCCAACAAGTAGATCAGCATTTTTCATCTGTATAGATTTGAGGCACTGAAAGTAAGATCTGAAATTTATTTGTCATTAAAAATATTTTGAGGCAGAAAAGAAGTCCATACTTAAAAAATAAAATAAAATAAAAATAAAAAAATAAAAAAAAAGAACAGAGGGACTGTACACTGGATTCCAGCAAAAAGTTAAGCTTTTGCTTTGACAATTATGGACTCGGATACAGGAGGAGACAACTGACTCCTTCCATGTGTAACTGTGGCAGTTAGATTGTTATGGTTTATTAGGTTCACAAAAACGGCTAGATTGCAATCTGTAATTAGTTACACGTGGCCATAGGGACCTCTTTGGTCTCCAAGACTAGAACATAATGCAGCCCAATGCCTACAGGTAGGACTAAAATGACTTTATAAATGCATAATTAGTCCCTAGCCAAAATAAGAAATATGGTCTTTTAGTTGAACATCTTTCCTCTTCAGTCACAAGTTATAATGTTCACTAAAGTTATCTAATCAGCAATAGGAGTTACACAAGAGAGAGAAATTCTGTATCAGAGGAGAATGAAATTCTGTAGTCCGAAGGAGTTGCCAGTTAAGCCAAATTATCACATAAGCCATTCCTGAACTTGAAATTTATGGGTGCAACTCATATTCCCATGGACTTTTTTGAAGTCAAGTTTCACACTCTGCATCTATAAAAACGTATTTTGTATTCATGGTTTGTGTGTGTATGTATGGTATAGACACATATACCATATGTGTATATGCGTACATATATATAAGGGTGTATATTGCATTAGAGCAAGCAATTTCACTTTTCAGTCCAGACTTTTTTATAAGGAGTTATCTGTATTTGAAAATGGAAAAGTTACTGTCTTAATAAATAACGGTGTTGTAAATCAAATGGGATTAATGAGGCAAAATCTGTAATTAATTCTTTTTGCTAACTTTGTTTCACATTTACCTGTCACTTTGTATAGCTAATAATGCTTTTACTATTTAGCTCACACAAAGCTAATGTGATATACCTTGAAGTGATGTTTGGGTTTGTTATCAAATATCATATATCTCTTCTTATGGCAATAGCTGCTTATTTCTTTTGTTTCCTTTGTTATTTTCATCTCTTTTGAAGGGAGAGATACTTTTCCCAGAACCCCAATACCCAATATCACTGAATGATTTGAAATACTATTTCTTATAACTTATCAAGGTCCTGAGGGCCCAAATGTTTCAGGCTTCCATTTTGCTAGAATAGAGGATTTTCTTGTTGTTGTTGTTTTCTGTTTGTTTATTTTTGCTTTGTTTGCAAGGGGGAACGTCAGGCTAAATACTGACTGGTCTAACAAGCCCTGATGAAGCTAGAGGGGAAGGAGGAACACCTAGGGACAGGATGTTCCAAAAGGAAAAGCAGAGAATCATATCTTGCCTACGTGGATGATCTCTTTCTTGAGAAGAACATGCAGATCAGTCGCAGTGGTCCCCAGTCATCACCTGCCCTGAGTTCACTCAAGCTGCGACTCAGACTTGCTCTTCAGTGCCAGCAGAGGTTTCATTCCGGCTCTGTAAGAAACAGGATGACCCGGTGTGAACTGGGTAGGGGGTAAAGTGAGTGACACGAGGATTCTGCAGTAATTCTGTGTTTCCTTGATTTTGTCAGTTTAAAGTTGACCTCTTAACATTAATGTAGATTTTGTCATTTATTTTTTATGCCTGGTGTATCTACCTTAATACAGGGACAACGGTTCATGCTGAGTGTTTTATACATAATTTATATCCAATACTAAAACCCTTTGTACTGTTTTAAGGGTTATAAATTCACTTCAGCCTAGCGGATACGTTAATGCAAAACTCCTGGCCTGCACATTTCACTTGATGTGAATTGCCTATGATTTTCCATGCTAGATATTTTGCCAGCAATATATAAGAAAGGACTTACAGAATGTATCCATGAGCAATAATAAAGGCCGCCTTTCTGGGAATATTCACATCTCTAATAGTAATTATGCACCAAAAGTTTGGATTGGATATTTATTATTATCCATGAAGCAGTGTTATTTCCAGGACTTGTACAATATCCAAGGTTGTGGTTGTAGAGAAGTGTAACAACACTATATCAAATTTTATTGCACTCTGTCATATCAACTTACCAACATATTGAGAGTTCCATTATATTTTGCCTAGTTTATTTACACCATAGATAATTGAGATGAACCTACCATTATGATACAGAAAGTCATCATAGTAATATTCCATTGGTTTCTGAGAAGTTAGCAGTGTAAAATCATGTACTTCATCATCACCACTGTATTTATTTTTGAGCTTCCTATCCTTGCATTTTGATATTATTGATTAAGAATCTCTCTAGACATGAAAAGCATAGTCCTATCCCCCTGGAACCTTTACTTTTTTGGGGCAGGGGTGATTCTACAGACTTGTTTTTGATGCACTTTGGTTTTCAGCAGATTTTATGACTAGCCCATGAAGTACGATGTGATATAGTGAAAGAAGAAAAGAAAGAAACAAAAAGTTGTGCAGAGCCAAGAGAGAGGAGTAAACACCTTCCATGGGAGTTATAGTTGCAACACAAGTTCTGCAGCAGAAGCTGGTATATGTTTACCTGCATGTATTGAAATACCATTTCTGTCAATATTAAAACAAAAACGAGACACGGCTGGACCTTTGTCTTGGATTCATTAGTGCTTTATATGTGTACAAACACAGCCATTTGATCACCCAGATAGTGCTTTTTTCTGTGAGAATTTCAAATCTTTGCGTCTCCTGTGCAGAAACTCTGCTGTGGCTGAGGGCACCCAAGGGAGCATTTCCCATGTGAAGACAGTCACTGTGCAGGCCTGCCCTGAAAGAGCGAGGTGAGCCAACGCAATCCGGGGTAGGAATACAGAAAGACACGGTAGACTAAGGTGAATCGTGTGCAGCTGTTCTGGTCGTGTTAAGAACTTCCCCTTGCAACAGAAGCTGGAGTAGACCTCCTCCTGCTGCTTCAACCTCTGTGGTAGCTAACAGATGGGAATTGGAGCACTGTTATCAAGACTCTGTGTCAGCCAGCTTCCCATTCTTCCAAGAACTGCTCAATATTGCATGGGATTTCAGCCTGTTTGGGTCCATGGGTTTTGCTTGTGGATCACCAAGCCCCTGTGCCTCAGGAACAGGCTGGGGCACCCGTTTGGTGCTACAGAGCCAGCGCTCTTCTCCTGGAAAGGGACACGTAATATAACCAGCAAAACGGCAGGGGAAATTCAGGAAGCCAGAGCTCCGTTACTGAAGCTACAGTTTCTCTAGAAAGGCTGCAAGGGATCTTTAAGGTTTAAAATAAGCTGTCAGAGCTTCAGTTTTACACTCAAATAAAATAAAACAAAAACAAAATGAAAAAGGGATTTCCTTATGGACACAGCTTCTCCTGAAACCACATGGGAGCTTTGATCAAACACAGCATCTAGAGAAAGTATTATGTACAACATTTCCAGGAGGCCCCAAACTTCCCTTGGCAGCCTCTCATCCAGGTGCTTACCAAACCAAAGGCACCTTTATTTCATTCAGACTCTCAGCCTCGTATCCCACGGCTGCGAGTGCAGACCCTTAAGAAACATATAAATCTACTGTGTAAGCAGTACACAAATATGCCCAATGTTATATGTACTTCGCCTTGTAATAACATGTACATATAAAAACTATAATTTAGCATATGGTTAAAATAATACTGCTGTGTTTTCCAGCAATTTCCAGAAATTGTTTGTTTGCTGTTTGTTTATTTTTTTTTCTAAGGCACATTTGTTAAGGTTGTTGTGAACTGAGTCAAAATAGATTTCAGTAAACAGTTACATATTATTGAATTCTTTGTGACTGGTTTGATTAATCACAGATGTGCTAATCAGATTTTTTCAATTTCTTATTAACTACAGTACCTTTTTTCAGGACGCAGTTTTTCTTCTTTGCTGGTGATAATGTAAACCTGAGCTGAAGGCTGGCTTCATTCCAGCCTTGGCAGCTTTCAGTAACTGTGCAAAGGAACAGGTAGCCTCTGGCTCTTTGTTTATTTTAAAGTTTCTGTGATGATTGCAATCTGGCAGTAAGAAGACAGATCCAGACCTTATTTTATACAATTGTTATAAGACAGGGAAATTTTGTGAAATCCCTTGAAGCCACTGATGACACCACACCAAAAGATAAATAAGATGAGAATCTGTCCTCTATGTTTAGGAAGAACTCCCCCGAAAAATTAATTAAGACCTAGGGTTTTAACATGTCACCAAATTGTATATATTTAAGAGATAAAAGGAAGAAATGACTTTGAGGTTACAGTCAACACTTAAGTTAATTTAAGTCAATTCTGTTTATTTTACTTACAGGCAGTGAGAGGTATCAGGTTTCAGCACATCACACACCTGCATCTTCAGGGTTTGTTTGCTTTCTGTCCCACGACTGCATTCAGGAGACAATAGAAACAGTCACTAAGAACACAATATATTCTAAGCTAAAATGAATGAAAATTCACATCTCATTTTCTAGAGTTTAAATAAACACGAGAGACCCTGGGGGAAACTTGGGATATTGCAAACAGTCCATAGTTGTGCCCTCAGGTTGCACAGAAACCACATTAGTTAACACTGAGGCCTGCTCAGTAAGTGCTGCTGTTTTGCCACTGGACTGCTGATGCAAGTCAAGTTGACACCTTTAGGTTTAGGTAGTCCTAGTTTGATCTCAAATTAATGAAAAAAAAAATTTAGAGGACAAAATATGTCAGTAAGTACCTGTAAGTTTTCATTTCTCTCTCCTCAAATATCATGTACTACAGAATCACACAGTATCACAGAACGGTTGAAGTCAGAAAGGACCATTGCAGACCATCTAGTCCAACTCCCCTAGGATTTATATCACATATCATTATATATACATTTTATATATATATATGATATATGGATAGATATGACAGATCTATGATAGATGATATAGATAGATATGATAGATATCTATCATGTACCTATCATATACACATATATATGAGATACTGACCACCCAAAGTTGGTAAGAGCATTTTGTTTTCACGAAGCTTGAAGTTTGTTGAGTGCACAGGGGCTCGGACAGGAGGGCAGAGGTTCACACTTGTGAACATCTCCACAACCAGGGAAGTGAGTGCAAATGTGTGCACATGCAGGGGGAAGAGTGGGAGGAGCGGACAGAAATGTCTTTCACTTTTGTTTTCATTTTTTTTCCTAAATGCATGTGAGCTCCATACCTCAATCCAAATATGATTCCTCAGTTCAGCTTTAAGAAAAGTTACATAATAATGGAACTTGAGATAAAAATCACAGAGTTCTCAAGGTGTTTTATAATGAGCTGAGGTGTATTTGGAGGAGATTTTCCTGTATTTATCTTTCCTTTTTAACTTAAGGTTAAGAATCTAATAAATCTCTCCAAGCAGTCCCCCTTCATCTCATAGACATCTTGAAGGGTATCACTGAGTTCCTGTGGCATGTAACTAGCAACTAATGACCACACAAACTCTTCATAAAATTACCTGAATGCTGTTATTGCGCTTTCTGCTCTGCTTTGGTCCTTTAAATTAGCTGAAAGATAGGGGGGAAAAACACTTAAAAGTAGACAGAAAGAAGTTCTTTAAAAATTATGACTATGAAATTGCAAAGGGCTCCACAGGCACTGTAAAGAGTTTCCAGAAATATACATATGAAGATTCCCCTCTTGGATCTTTCTTTTTAATTTCTTTTAAGATGTGGATTTTATGAGTGTCTACTTAGAAAGGAAAGCTTTGTCTTCTTGGCAGGAAGGGCAGGAGACCCAGTGCTATAACACCCATGGAGATCCGGGATCGGTAGGGCAAAGCAGCCTCCTTCCAAAAAGCGGTCTGACTCCCTGGACTCCCTTGGCTTTGGTGCCATGGCTTTCCTCAAAGGCATTCTGCCACCTGCAGCTAATGACTTAGAGTAGGACCTGCCACTTGTTTGAGAGATGCTATTTGAGTCTTCTGCTTCCTCCTGCTCTAAAATATCCCCTAATTTTCATATCTCAGGCTCTTACTTTGTAGAGGTGCTGCGGGACACCTGCTGCAAGCTTCCAGGCAGATGGCCTGTATTAAAGAGCAACCTCTTCTGTCATGACTGTTCTGACTGGTCACTTTCCTCTAGTTAATATGCATTCATCAGTCCAAGTCTATAAGACCCAAAGAGAGAATACAACTACATAAAAAGGAGCTTCAAAAGCAGAGTTACTCCACTATTTTTTCTACTGGAACCAGCTATGATATTTTCATTTCCTAAAATACAGAACAAAAAAGACAAGAGGAACAGTTTGTGATGGAAACATGCAGCTCTTTTTTTTTTTTTTTAAGTTTCAGTTTAAAAAATGATCAGAAAGGAAATAGTAACCTAGGATGCAGTAATTTCTCAGTCTTACCACCATAGGTAAAAAGTGACATCTCTCTGAAATTTAGGATAGTTTTGGTTTTTTGTTTGCAAACAGAGAATAAGGATGTTCAGATTTTAACATCTTAGGTTCTTAAGAGAGACAGACTTTCTAGAGTTATATTTACCTGTGTCTGATTTTCTGTACAACTGAAAAATTTGAGACACTTGTATTTTCCATCTCTTTCCCTTTTCTTTTGTTTTTCTCTGTCTTTCCTTTTTCCAATTGAAAGCACTCTATTTTTTATTTGTTTGTTTGTTGGTTTGGTTTGGTTTAGTTTGTTTTTTTTTTTTTTTTTTTTTTTTTAAATTTTCTGTGTTGTGATGAAACATCTAATACAAGCTCAGACCAGTTTCTTTAAGTTTCCAGGTGAGAAGTGGCACATTTCAGTGTTGTGTTTAAAATACTGGATCCAGTGCAAGTTTTAGTTTCCCGTAAATATTTTGTTAAAGATGCTCAGAATGGGAGGTTGAGGAGAACCACTTACCTAAACAGGAAAAAAATAAAACATTCAAGCCCAGGGTGTGAGTTCAAACATCCCCAACTTAAAGCTTTGCATTTTATGTAGGTAATAAAAATAATTTGGTCCCTCTTTCAACCCTCTTACTTAAGCTTGAAACTTTTATCCTGACAGAAGTAAAAAAGAAAACTTCTGAACTTTTTCTCACCCAGGGATATTCCGCAAATACTCTTATCCAGGGTTGGAAGTTAGCTAAGTTGTTACATGGAAAGATCTGAAAAAAAAAATAAGGACCAGAGCAATGGAAGAAGATGCCCCAAATTTTCAAATGTTTGTAGAAAGGCCTCCTCCTTGCCTCTATAGCTGGTTGATTATGAGTCTTTTATTATTATTCCTCGATTAACTGAATGTTTTAGTACTATCAGTGATGGATGATATTTTTCTCAATCTCTTTTACCTCTGCTGTGCAGGGAAGTCATCCACTCTGTACAAAGGTTATACCCTGTTAATTATTTATGAGACAGCAAGAAGACCAATGGGACTTTCGCTTGTCCTTCTGAAGAAATAATGAGACCATTACAGTCTATTTAACACCATGAAAAACAATATCCACAGGTGACCTTTCAGAATCATTGCCAAGTTAAATTTATGGGCGTCATATGCTCTCCTCAAGTAAGAATATCAAAAAAGGCTTAATGTAAAATTGGTACTTCGAATGGCAACAGTGTCCTGAGGTTTGATGATAATAAACTCATTTCATTTTATTTTTTATTTATTTAGTTATTTGTTTGTTTATTTGTTTAGTGTTTAAGTGAGAGAATGTCTCTCACAGAGCAGATCTGAGAGCTAGCTTTGCTTTTTTTTTTTTTTTCTTCAGTTCTGGGAGCCTGCTGAATAGTTTGAGTATGTGCTGTGATATGACAGAAAGATAATAGCTGAGATATTGCCATGTCTGTTAAAATGGTCAAAACATCTGTACTTGGAGAGAAACTCCTGCATTCCTTTCCCTCAGCTGCACAGTTCTTTTTTTTCAGTCCCTGAACTAAAGCTGAGTCTTTAAAAGCTGAAAACATTTTTAGTAGCACTTATCCTTTTGGTAGAAAAAAATGAAAAACCTCGCTAGCATCAACTTCCACGATTAAAAACTAGCTTTTATCTAAATATGGCTTGGATAAAAGAAGCATTAACTGTCTGGTGGGGCTTGCCCCTCCTCCTTGGGGTGGTACATGAGCCGTTGGTCTGTGCTGGAGAACTGCAATTCCCCAGTTCCCGCTGTCCCTGCTCCTGCTGGCTGCTCCGCTCCTGACCCATCCACCCGTCCTGCATCAGCGCCCAGCTCTGCTGGCGACCAGTCCCATTCGGCCCATGGGAAAGGTGCATGAAACCCCAGCAAGCACCACGGTGCTGCTGGATGCTGGAGGCACCATGGTTCTATTAGCTGCAAATGCTGGTAAGAAACTGGTAGGGTTTAATTGACATCTATGGATGTGGATCCTGCAGAAATGTTTGTCTCTTCTTCCTATTGAGCAGTTTCAAAAACCCACACCTTCTGAAAAGGAGGTGTTTGTGGAGCCCTTAGTCTTCACAAACTTAATGTGTTCCACAAATAAACATTCACAATGGCCTGGGGATAGAGTTACCGGATTTGGCTTTAGGGCAACAGCGGCTGTATCCCTGCTAGCCCTTCACAGTCCAGAAGCTGGAATAACTACTCTGTATGCCCTCCCATAACTCATTAGTAGTAAGGAAATTGTAGGATTAATCATATTATAATATTCTTCCTCTACTTTTAAAATTCATGAACTCTGTATTATGGATTTCTTTTCTTTCTTTAAAATCCCACAGTAAATGAACTGGAGACTGTATACAAATCAAATATTAAATGCTGTAATATCTGAGATCACCGATAAATCCTGAGAACAATGTTGGCCACTCTCCAATTCGACAACACATAACCTGTATATTTTTTTTCAGTGCACTTTCAGAATGCTGTTAAATTTAGTATAGTTTGGCAGTCTTATACATATCCTGTTTTCAAGCAGTTGGCAGGCATTTTTTTAAAAAAAAAAAAACATGAAGTAAAAAGATGCCTTTTTTTTTTTCTTTTTGACATGAGCACAATATTTGTGGACTGCTTTTAAGGCCCTCCCACATTCAACCTTTCCTTTCCACTTTTTTTAAGAATCAGATACAGCATTTGAAATGCAGAGCCAATGCTTGAGGAATAGAATATCTGTCCAAATGGTTTCATCTGAGTTTTCGCTTTTGGTATGTAGATGGCCTGCTGACAAGAAGCAGATTCCTCGTTTCCTGCTGTTCTACATATAAAAGGATCAAAAATGAAGCTCTCATCTTTGCCTCTGTCACTAAGATCTGACTTCATCCTCCCATTAAGTGATCTCTTCCTTAGGTTCCAATTTATCACTCTGATATTCTACCGTGAAAGCAACTCTCTCCATCAGGAAGAAAAAGACCCACACAGACAATCAAGTTTTGTCCATTCATTTTTAGAAGTTGAAGAAAAGTCCTGGTCAAAAGTTTTTAGCCCTGTATGCCCAAAGGACATCAGAAATAGCTGGTAAGGAGACACTGAATTGGGGAAGGTGTTTATTTTAGAGTGACCACCACAAAGCATAGGTTCTTCAGAGGCCCCCTCCAGTTTCTGCCTTACTTTTTTAAACCTGTGTTGCCATAAAATAAAATACTGTATTTTTTTTAATCTGCCAGAGTTTGCTTCCAAAGAACAGGGAGCTGTTCTGCCCTAGCCACCCTTTCTTCCTGAGCAGCAGATACACGCTTTTGGTAATTGAGTTCATCTCTTTTCCTTTTGGCCCCTTCTTAAGTTTTTGAAGGAAAACCTGTTTAGGAAGAGTTGGTGCCTACTCTTAGGGATCCAGAATAAGAGGGAGCTCCCATTGCAAGGGCTTCCTCTGGCTCCTGAGGACAGGTGTTGCTTGACACATTCTTAAATTAGTAGAGAGAATATGGGTGAGGTATTAGGTGAAACATGATTTCATTACCTATATTTTATAGTCTAAACAGATTGCTGGCATTTACTTTAGAAGGAGGCCTCCCTCAAATGAGTTTGCTTTGTGTTTTGGATGGACATGCTGAGTCGTTTTGACAGTGGGATGATTCTTAGAAAAAAATACTTAAATAGACGTGGCATTATCAGTTCTATATCATGAATTTCTGTTGCCAGCCTCTTTCGCTTATGCTCGTCAGTACAGGCAGCTTCATAGTGATGTCTAGCAGCTAGAAGTAGGGGAGCTCTTAGTAAAAGACTCTCTGTTCTACACAACATCTTCCATATGTTCATGCAATTATTAATTCAGGTGAGGCCTTTCTATTCTGACTCCTTAACATATTCCAAGCAAGAGTAACCATCCCGGATCAGGATTAAAGAAATAGAGATTGGCTTAAAATCAGGAGAGTTTTCAAATTAGGTTTTGGGGATCCCATTACTTTCTTCCTGGTTGTATCTTGCCCTTGTTGGTTATTTTGCCTTCTCTATTTCAGCTTCTGGAACTTAAGGCAAGGATAATATCTATTCTTCTCTCACAATAAAAATATAAAATGCTGACATTTCTAAATTTCTATATCTTTTAATAAGTTACCAAATGCAACCATAAAAGGAAGGGACTAAAATGAACTTATATATAGATTGCAATGTCACTAGAAAATATAATTTGTGTTTATAATTTCACATTTAGATGAGGCTGTAATGGGGACCTCAGGCTTTCATAAGCTAACATGTATTTCATCCTTGCAAAATTTGGAAACCTCCTTTAGAAGAAAAGATAACTTTCCAACAGATATGAATATATAATGCAGATATAATACAGTGTGACAGCAAAAGGAAAGTGCAAAATTGGTTTCAAGAATTCAATATTAGTCTCACAGGAGTTAATAATGATAGCAAGACTTCAATGATTAATAGCAGTACTGAAACTATGAAAGTCTTTAGAAATATGCCAATAGAAGCAGGAATGGCAAGGATAGTGGAAGTGCTGTAACTTCTTAAAATGGGTCTTAAATTAAACAGTTTCATTCTCTCAGGCTACAAATACAGAATCCAGTAGATAATGCTCGAAACATAAGCCCGGATCAAATCTTGCAGCAGCAGGGTACAAAGGAGCAGAGAACTAGCAGTGTGCTGACCATGTGTAGAAGAGCAGGCACATGAAAACCTAAACTTACCTTGTCTGAACGCAGGGTATTGTTATCAATGTACAGGTGATGCAGAATTCACTCCTGAGGATTGCCCTAAGCATCTACAGTGTTTTAAATAGGAAGAGTTAATGTACTGGAGATCAAGTGCATCATAAGCCCAACTGTGGTGCTCTGTGGAGTGAGATGCAATGTTTCCTGAGCCAGGAAAAAAAATATAGAGTTTCTTCATAGCGTCACGTCACACATCCTAATCAATCCTGATGCCCAGAACTTCACTACTGAGATAGAGCTGCTTCTGGCATACCTACATCTCACGGCATAAGTATCATTTGGTATATACATGCGGCCTGTGACTACAGTCCTAAAGGAAAATTCTTCCATGGGTTCTTACCAATGTTTACTCGGTCAAAAGCAGCTGGGGTGCTTGCAAGATTTTACTGGCGGAATTTTGCCCCCAGAAGCAAATCCTTTCCCAGTTTTGAAGCCAGAAAGAGTTGGGAAAGCCTGTGAAGTGTGAGGAGCTTTGCAGAACCTTTCAGAGGCTTCAGTGAGTCTACACAGTGGTAGGCGAGAACGGATGGCTCTCAAATACTTAGTTATAAGGGGAGAGGGAGGATCTATGAATATAACAGCAGTGCTTGGCATCTACTAAACTGAGTGTTCAAAATGGCTGAGAACAATGCCAAATCACAGAAGCCAGAATTTCTTGAGGGGAAATAAACATTTTTCCACTGTCTTTTTCTTTTTCTTTTTCTTTTTTTTTTTCTTTTATAACAACCTTTGTGAATCTTTTGGCTACAGCAGCAAAACTGTCTAGAGGAAAAAAAAATTACTAAGTCCTTCAGTTTACACTCTGGCATAAACTTTTTAAACCTTGACTGTCTTTATTACATTCTGAACTAAAGTATTTCTGCTGAATGCAGTGATTTATTTATATTTTTGTTGTTTCTGTTGGCTTTTTATGTTCAGACATTTTTTAAGTACTTAATATAAAATAAACTCACACGTAGATAACTTTGGAGAAGTACGGTATTTTAAAAACCACATGTTTACAATAAAACAGCAAGAGCTTTGAAATCTAAGTTAAACTCAGGATGAAGCTAGCAAGCAAAAAAAATAGAAATGTCTCTGTACTCATGAGTTTAATTCTGCCTAAGTTGGGCCAATTTTTTTTCTCATCAAAAATTACTTAGATCTGGGCTTGCTTCATTAAGTCAGTGAAGATACTTAGATGTATACCCTTCTCGGGGAAAGCAGAATCAGGACCTCTGTGTCCATTTTTGGTTTATGCAATGAATGATCCCCAAATTTGAAGAACTTGGGTCGCATGGATAAAAGACAACCATCTAGGACTGAAGGGTTCCATCCATTCCCCCAATTATTCTCTGTGCTTCTAGTCTTACTTCTTGTAATCCCTGACTCTTCATGCTTTTGCAAGTATGAAGTTCGGAAATGATAGAAAAGGGTTTGTAGTAGGCACTCTAACAGAATATCTAGTAAAAGATGTATTTAGTGCACAATTCTCCTTATTTTAATTTCTATTGTCTAGTTCATACAAATTAGAGTTAAATGACTGGAACTTCAACCTGTGTTTTCTGTTATGGCCACTTGAGGGAATCAGTCTGTAGCTGTGGTCCATAATTTTTGTTTTTACACAAAGGAAATAAGAAAAATTATATTTGTTGCAGAAACTTTTCCAACTTTACTTCATCGTTAAAGACATCACAAAGCACCGTCTCAGAAATAAATTACTCTCTCGCTACTAAATATCCAGGAAGGGAAAAAAATGTTGATAAATGAGAGTCTTGGGAGTTGCTAAGTGAGGTCCCTGCACACAATTTATGATCATGCACTCTTGGACTTCAGAATGATTAATACAGCTAATTCTCAGTAGAATAAGAGCTGTTTTAGCCCAGGAGAGAACTGTACGTTATTGTTTATAGAAGCAGATAACATCAAAGCGGCCCACTGCTTGTGTTAAGCAAATAGAGAATTCTGGGTCAGTGCAAATTAATCCTTAAGGAGTAAGAAAAAGTTCTTAATGACTGCTAGATCGGTGTGTTATCACTTTTCATGTGACTGAAAATGCTAGAACTGTTAATGAGAATTACAAATGGCCCCGCTCGCCCCCGCACGCGGGCAGCTGTCTGTTAGCGAAGTCTCCATTAAGCAGCCTGACGAACCGTACGGGGCAAATTTGCTAATGAAGAGGATTAGGCAATTTTATGAGATATTTGAACCATTTCAAAATTTTATTTTGCAACAAATATACAGCAAGCGAGGGAGTATTTTACGCTATAATCAGCTGTGTGAACTGAGAGCTTTCAAATGTTATCTTCTACTCAGGTAGTAAAGGCTTTATTTTGTAAAAGTAAACTAAAGGGTTTGTTTTCAAAAATAAATTAATTGAATTTACCCATGAAGTCAGTAGGGGGGAAAGTCTTGCTGCTTTACTAACAAGTGTCTATTAAGCTGTGTTTTTCATTCAAAGGCAAGGAAATCACACATTTTAGCTTTGTTTGAAAGGAACGGGCTGTATTTCACGGACTCATGGTACCAGCAAGTTAATGAAAAATTGCCTTAGAAACATTATTAGGTTTCCTTAAAGTATGATTTAACTGCTGGACCACAAGAAGGTCTAGAACATAAAATTCCTTTTTCTTTTCTTTCTTCAGGGGCTGTTCGTGTTTTATTGGTAATGATTTGTGTGCTCCTGAGCGTACACCAACACATTATAATTCTGTTGTAACACATCTAACGTGATCTGTGTGCCACGTTATGGCATGGGACAGAATTGTTGACAGGAAAGGGGTCAGAATGGGTTGTACGAATACAGCGATGCTGTAAGCTACGGGCTCATGAAATGTGCTGGTGCAGGGAAAGGCCAAAGCCTCCTCACTCTCTATAAGTAGGTCTGTGCCTGTTCACACACCATTATAAAGCAATGCGCATACACACTCTGTGGTCAAGGTAACTATTCCAGTATCTCCCCAGAACAATTTCTTACCTTTTAAATTTGTTTCAAAATGATGTGTCACCAAGAAACTTAAACTATTTAGACAATTTTCAGGTCCTCTGATGGATGGCGTTCTGAAATAGCTGTTGTCATTTAGCAATGCTTATAAATACGTCTCGATACTTCTCAGAATATTTGGTCATGAAAGACTAAATTTTTGCATTTCTATATTTTTGAATATTTGCAGAATATTTGCAGAATATGGTAATAGGCTTCACTTCTACCCCTTCATGTTTAGGGGACATCTTCACCTGTGAAGTCACTGACGTGAGCCAAGGGTGTGAATTTCCCCCATGTGCATGCAGAGGAGAGATGTTTGCCTTTCCTAGGACACTCCCTATGCTGATATTCCTACATGGAAGATCCCCTGACCCAGGAGGTATGATAAGGTAGAGCTGTAGCAAACTTGGTGGGTTTTTTTGCTTGTTTTTGTTCTGATTTGTTTTCTAGTAGCAAACTTCCCTGAAGATCTAAAAGATTCTTTTTTTTTGTACAAATGAGGGTGAGTTGTAGCCCACATGGCTCTGTGTGCCATCTGGTAGTCCTTCTGGAGCTACCTGGTCAAGGCTTTCTAAGGAGTCCACACAGGGGTTCCAGGCGCTTGTAAAAATACATAGTTAGTGGGAAAAAGCTGCTGACTTCTGAAATGAATAGCTTTTTCAAGGGCACTTTATTAACAAGAAAAAAAAAAAGAAAAAAAGAAACCACATCTTCTCTCCCTCTCTATAGCCCTTCTCTTTTATTTTCTTCAGAGGAAGGAAATTTTAAAAATCGACTCTTTTTTAACCATGATAAATCAGTCACCTGAGCAGGAGGGGTGTTACTGGGAGTTGCATTGGTGCAAGCTGCCCGCCCTGTTGTCACTGTCTATCTCGCTCTCTGCAAGCACATCTCTCGTGGCTGTTGTGCCCGCTGCCCCACCACTGCTTCACCAAACCATTCGTATTTAACCTTTTTTAATCTCCACAGAAGTCAGCCCCTGCTGCCACTTAATTAGCCTTGATGTTTCTTTCTGAACTCTCTCCAGTTTGTGTACATTTTTTGCTGGTAATGTATCCAGAACAAAACACAGTGTAAGCGGTACAGAACAGAGCCACAGTGTAATGGGTACCCAGCAAAAAAAAAAAAAAAAAAAACATATTTGGACTTTGATAACTACTGTGTAGCAGAGATAATTTATTAAGTTTATGTTTAAAAAGGCAAAATATGTAATTTTTCATTTGGGGATAAACTTTTGAAATCGTTGACCTCTACTCTAATTCCTAGAAAAGAGAGGGACAAAAAGAAACTACTGTGAGCAACTGCATATATTTCACGTCTATGGGATCATACCTGCCTCTCCAAACACTGCGAACGGAGCTATTAACATGCTCGGCAGGATTTCTTGATGCCTGGTTCGTCTGGTTCACCCCTTCTAACATCATACTAGTATTATGCAGTGCAACCGGCTACTCTGACAGCTTTCATGATGCCGAAGTTTATGGCAACTGTAAATCTATTAAGCCACAATTTGCACTTAATAAAATGAAACAGCAAGCAGTTAAATGAAAGCTCAGTTCTAAGCTGGAGAACATTTTTCAGGAAAAGTCATTGAGACTGCCTGTGCTACTGCTGCCTTCCTTTGAGAAATTCAATCGTGCTGATTGAGGAAACCTGGAGAGAGCTGACTGCTCCTTCCTTCGGTTCATAATTGCCCCGTAGACCATTTAATCATGTGGAGATGAAACAAAGCCCGTGCTGTGGAGTCCCGGAAGCCGAGGTATGCGCTTATCAAACGCTTCCGACCCGCGAAGCATGGCGAGGAGCTCATCTCCGCGCGGCCCAGCCGTCCGTCCTGCTGTCAAAGCAGAGAGCTGAGGCAGCCCCGCTCTTCCTGTTGTCACTGCGGCGGCCTTCCTGAGCGCCTCTACTTTATTACACTAAAGCCTCTCCGAGCCAATTTTCCAGGAACCGAGTTGAGAGCAGAGAAAGGAGGTCTCTCTGCTGGGGAATGCAGACAGGCACAGAGACACCCGCCAGCACAAGAGCTGTCTGATGCCCTCTTGAGAAGGAGAGATAAGCACCGAAAGTTAAATAAGAGCAGCGAGGATTTATTGGCTCCTGTAGAACACTTATCTCTGTCATCTTTTGAAATGACATTCTTCATATGCCCGGTGTTGTCTGTGCTCCCCGCTGCTGCGTTTCTGGGTGACCAAGTGGACAGCCCGGTTTTGTAGATGAATAGTCTGGTCAGAAACCACATGCCCAGTTTCATTAGCTAGGGGGAAAAAAAAAATAAAAAAAAAAAGCCTGGCAAGCGGAGGCACTGAGAGCTTGCAAACCTGATCCATCATACTAATTGGTTTGGAATATTAGCCTTTAGTTGAGATTTGAAATCCATTTCCTCCTGCATATAGGCAATTTGCCTAACAGCTCAGGCCCTATACATAACCACGTAAAGCTTGACATGCTGCCCTCGACTCCTCGCTCGTGTTTTCTGGGATACACCAGGGGAACGCGCACTCGAAATGAAATTGCAAGAATTGCCTTTTACCGGGAGGGCTTCTTTAGGCCGTGGATCTTTCCCCTTCTGAAAGTGCTGTGAGGAGGAATTTTTATAAGGAGCTTTAATTCACAAAACCCCTCACTGCTGACTAATGCGTGCCAATTAAGCTCAGCCCATTGAATCAACAGTTTCCTGTTACCTGTTCCTTCAGGTAGAACAGCGGCTGATACCCCTGCCCTTTCCCAGGCTTCTGTGCAGGGACCTTTCCTGCCTGAAAACAGTGGGGACACCTGTTTCCCGAGCAGGGAAGGCCAGCACCTGAAATCTTAGGAATGGGCCGGCTATTGAAGACAGGGTGCTTGATAAGGCAGCCACTGTGATAGGCAGCGGAAATTTGATGATGAAAGGAGATGCCTAATAGATTAATCTGGTGTGATTTGCCAAAACACAGGGTTTTCTGGAAGATTATCCACACTCGCAATAGGAAGCCCTTTGTTTTGTAAAAGTCCCCACTTATCATGGTATTCTTTATCTCAACAAGAAACATAATGGTTTACTTGTTTACATGCATGGCAGATATATTCAGAGCTGGGCTTAGGAACTGTGAACTCCTTTTCATTTGAAATGTTTCCAACGGGCAGGTTATTAGCTGAGGGGGAACAAGCAGTTGGACACACATAAAATTTAAATCTGCCTTGCTTAGATTGGCAAAAATGAATGTTATTTCATCCACTGGGAAAATGTTTTACTTCCTGCTCAAATACTTTTGGAAGAAAATCACAAGCTCATTTGTAGCCATCGTATATGTATGTATATATTTTTTTAGAGTTAAGTGGTGTGTCTACAGAAACGCATTTGTTACTGTATACCAGTTATTTTCCACTAATATTAATTATTTTATTAGCTTGTCTTTACTTCTTCAATTTTACTTTGCTTACTATAAAATGTGACTGATGGCTTTACATTATTTATCCTGAATGTGCGGCTGGAACCTAGCCCTTGATGTACCTTGGATAGAATGCTTTGGTTTCTGGAACTGATTTTTAAATACCTTACACATCCGGGACTGTAGAACTACCCAAGCACTGTGTTCCTGAACTCTGAAAATAAACAAAAATTACCGTGTTAGAAAACAGCTTTATTAAAGTGCTTTTTAGCTATCTTCTCTCAACAGCACTTGTCTTATCGTGGAATATTAAGCTTTCTAGATATGCTGCGGTGCTGATGCTGTACCGCTGTGTGCACAGCAAGAGCGCTCATTGCCCTGGAGGACCCCGAGCACCCAAAGCCCATGGTTGGAGCCATTTCGCTGTGCTCCCAAGCAGCAGCATTGCATGTGCACTGCACAGGCTTTAAATCTGCTGCAGAAGTAGCTAGTTTCCATATCAGAATAACTACTTGGTGGGGGGTCACTTCAAAGAAGAGTAAAAGAAAGAAAAGACAAGTAAGCAAGCTGCTATCCCCGATGCCGCAGAATTGGTTATGTGGACCTACCTCAGCAGCTCGCAGCAGCCAGCACAAGAGAGAGGAAGGAACAGAAATTATAAAGGGGAGAATGGGGCTGGAAATCTGATAAACCCATCAAAAAGAATAGATCTCCAAAGAATTGTCTGTCTAGACCAGTGGACGGCTACAAACCAGAGTTAGTGGCTCATGCAAATGCTTACAATGTAATGAAAAATTACCATCGAGTAATACTTGGCACTGTTTGAAGGATTTTATTTTACTTTTAGGACATATTTTATGGTTATGAAGACATTGGAAATCTATTTTCTGTTTTCTTCTTCCATATTCATAGTTTACATTTCTTATTTTACAATGTGTGCAGGCACATATTGTACTTTTTCTGTCTGCTCCAACCCTTCCTATAGTTTAAACTGCACTTAAAGCCAAGTACTGAAGTTCAGTGTAGTCAGTGCATAACTGAAACTGGGGGAGGCCTGAAGAATTAGACTGGAATTAGTGCAAAATCTTTTTTTTTTTTTTTTTTTTCAATCAACATTTGCAATGTTTCTTCTTGGAGCTCTCTGGAGCTGCAGATCATTCACTGTCCATGCAACTCCTAAAGTGGAACCAGCAAGCAAAATTATTCCCAGGAATAATAATACCACTTTTTGTTGTAGTTTCTTCTTGTTAAGTTTTACACCAGTTTCACATAGGTGACTGTTTAAAGTCACCTTCTGGAAAATCACAGCATCCCCTGGCTGCAACCACGGGACAGCTTCCAGAAGAAATACCTTAGCTTAGCAAGAGTGACAGCTGTATTCTCTTAACTGAGACAAGGAAATTCTGAAACTGCTTCTTGGCACTTAGTTCCAACCTTACATTTATTGAAACAATTATACTTCCAATACTTTCTATATTTTTAATTTAGGTATATGATTGAAACAGTCTAGCAAAGATAAGCTGATTAAGTGTTTTAGCCTTTTAAAGCATAATTTCGGTCACTTCATGCCCACTGTTTCTCACTCCCTTTTCTTAAACATTTAGCACAGACTTCTGAAAGGCCCCTACATTTGGAGGGGGGAAAGGGGCTTAGTATTATTATTTTAAAGTCAGAAGCAAAAGTATCAATCCACCTCCCAAAATTTCTGGAGTAATGTATGCTTCTTTAAGAAAATTCAGTACAGTGACATACTAAATAATTGGTGATGGTCTATGAGCGAAGCAGCCTTTCTGTTAGACACACTGAAGTGTAGTGCTTTCCACATGAGTCCACCATAGCATTTTAGATCATACCAGACGTGTGTTTCTGAACACGTATCCTGGTTGCTCCCATTCCCTGTGCCTCTGCTCACAGCATGGAGTGGTCTCAGAGGGCATTAAATCGATGCCTTTGGATGCAGCTAAAGCAGATGTGCTCGGGTCTCTACCTAATGCACCCGACAGCTAACGGGCACTTGGTTCCCAGAGCCAGGCAGGAACCAGCCCACAGAACAGCCCTCTGACACGTGCGTGAGTCGTGTGGGCATCTGGTCCTCGGCACCAGCAGGTTTGCTCCCCCCATCTGCTCCTACTCCTCACTGCAACTTGCTGCTGTTAAGCACAGCTTCTGTGACTAGCGCTGGTTTTGCCATATGGGAGGAGGGTTACTTGAATAAAAACACAGCTGTGGATTTCAGGGCAGATTAAAATCTCCTGGCTCAAAACAAAACACTGTGTGCTGGATGGGCGGTGTGCTGAGAGGAGGGACGCCGGCCGAAGCAAAGTGTCTTGGGAGACGTACGGAGAAAACCCGAGCGCTTCTGTTCAGCGCTGCTTGCCACGCACTGCTATTTCCCACCAAATCCATCACTTAGCATCAGAGATTTGTGAGCATGACTAAACAAAAGAAAACAATTCCATATTTAAAACTAGAGCCCTGTTTTCTTGTGAATGTCCTTGGTGGAAGTAAATGCTTCTTAAAACACAGGAAAAGAATATCAGGGATAAATATGACACCCATAGTGATAAAGTAGAAAGCTATGGCACATCTCTGGAGAGTGACACAAGCCCTTCAGCATTTCTGATTTGTCGCTCCAGAGGGGCCAGGCAGGCTGTTGTGCCTGGAAGCTCATCAGTTGTTTTTATGTTTTGTTTCTCCAGCTATGCCTAGTAAAAGACACCACCTCTCCTTGCAAGCCTTGACTCGGTTGTAAACTTAGACCATCCAAGCTACAACAACCGGACAAGCTCCGCATAGCGCAAATGCAATCTGCAGGGTCAGCACGAAACTGATCCTGGATCTTGGATGCAGGAGAGTGCTATATATGTTGTGTCACATCCACGGCGCTGCCAGCACCTGCTAGGAACCTTCAACACAAGCTGAAGCCAAAGTGAGTTGAGGTCACGCTTCAGGCACGCCAACATGGATGAAGTCATTGTGTTCAGGGACCCCGGCTAAATGCGGTGGCAATGTGTATACTGCAAAACCACAGCCCTCTGCCCATCCCCTGCTACAACTGTGCTGTGGGGCTGCTTTATGAAGGATCTACAGGAAAAATCCGGCACTGCTCAGCAGCCACCCAAGTAGATTGAATGACAGGGGAGACTTCAGTAGCTGTTGTGGGTACTTAGCCT
>JAWLRI010000963.1:1994672-2012806 GCA_034781795.1 Crypturellus tataupa | reverse complement strand
GGCTGCTTTATGAAGGATCCACACCAAAAAAAAAAAAAAAAAAAAAAACAAGTAATCTTTTGGCTATATGAAACAGCTAGAAAATGGATTTCTACATTGTTAAATTAGGTACAGACTTTGTATGCGTGGCCAGAATTTAGCCCGTTGTATTTTTCAGGATTTTCCAGCAGATATTAAATATGCCTCAGATTCATCTTTGAAACAAAAATATCAAGTATGTGTTACAATATGTATTCAGTTTTGCTAACCTTACTAATAGGAAGGCAAACATGGCAGAAATCCTTCCTGAGAATGAGGATGACATTGGCATATCAGCTCTCCAAGTCCTTCCATATTCTCCTCCATTAGATCTGAGGCAACAGAACAGTTATTGTTTTCATTTCTTTGAGAATTTTTAAAAGAAAATCCTGGATTTTTGGCAGCTGAAAATAGCAGCTTTTCAATTCAAACAAAAGAATTATTGTTTCTGGGCATAACCCAAAGGATTAAATACAACATAAAAAGTAATGTACTTCTGAGTAGTGCCTTAGTGGCAATGACGAGTGTGCTCTAATTTTGTCCCTCTGCTCTTCATCCATGGGTAAGTCCATCTTTTTGGCTTCTCTGGTCTTTCTCCCCGCACCACGGGAGGGCTGCATGGATGTGCTGCACACATCCAGGAACTGATACTGCCAGAAAAGGTCAACAGACCAATAAATTAGCATGATCTTGTGTAGAGATTCATCCTCTTTCACCTTAGAGGGACAGCATTATGGAGCTTGGTGCCCAGCGCACCACAGATAGAAATGCAGCTGTTTCATTTTGGAGCCAATAGACACTTTCCATCACGAGCAGCAAAAAGAAGGCTGTTGCTTGATGCTAGCTGCTTGCCCTTGGTATATTTCTCTTCCCTTTCCCACCCCTGACCTATCCATCCTACCCGTGGCTCCTCACTCTCCATGAGGCTGGATGGAATTATTTTCAATTATTCTCTGGGGAGGAGTCACCTTCCTAGTTTCAGCCTTGCAAATCTCTTCACTTAAAGCCAAATCACCCCTGGAAGCAGAGAATCCCCCCTTTCTGTTTTCTCCCCTCCTGTGCTATACACACAGCAGAAGAATCTCGACTGTCTCCTGCCAGTGCAAACAACAGCTCTCCGGCTGGAATGAGCATTCCTGTTGCCATCCTCCTCTCCCATACAAATGATGATCATTAAAAGCAATTTACAATAATATGGCTTTGGAAAATGTATATTGGAGGGGAAGTTGTTGTTTTAAGAACTATGTGGAATTTTCAGCCTAAAACTAAGAAAAGCACAGGCAATTTTTTTGTGGTAAAATATTTAAATCTCTGCATATTTGACAGGTTATTCCATGTGAATGATAATGACTTGGTGTCAGTGCCACCAGAGAGGCTGCATATAGACAGTCTAGTCTGCACTAGACTATAAAGCAAGGTTTATCTTTAATACTTGGTAAGACACCAAGAATATAAACATACCCTTCATTTTCTTCCTCCTCAGAAAGGAGAACCATATTTACCCCCTCCTCTTTTTTTTTTTCTTTTCTTTTAAATAGTGAGAAAAATGTAATGAGAGCTAGCCAGGAAATGTTGGCAATTGTGCGTTGGATAGACTGGAGGGTTGAAACCTGAGAATCCTAGAGGCAAAAAAAAAAAAAAAAAAAAAAAAAAAAAAGGTGTGTGTTGTGAGGAACCAAAAAAAAAAAAAAAAAAAAAAAAAAAAAAAAAAGGTTGTTGTTGTCAGGAACAAAAACTTAGACTTGGTGGTCACCCTCATAGAGACTGTAAATAAAATTGTGAAAATGAATCTGGTTGC
The DNA here is from genome assembly GCA_034781795.1 of Crypturellus tataupa. Lineage (NCBI taxonomy): Eukaryota > Metazoa > Chordata > Aves > Tinamiformes > Tinamidae > Crypturellus > Crypturellus tataupa. The sequence continues at coordinate 2,010,990 of JAWLRI010000963.1, read as the reverse complement.
CAAGAGATGAGTTGGAAGGACAGCAGTGAAAGAGAAAAGCCCTGAGAAGACACTGAAATTCAGAGAAGAGTAGAGGCATTAAAGGGATCAGAGAATATATAGAAAGCAGCTCCAGGGGCTTTAAGAAATCAGAGATGGAAGTAATTCTGTTGTCCAGAGAAACAAGTGAACACAGCACAGTGATGGAGAAACAGCAAGAAAAATTAACTTGACGAAGGTGATGATAACCTCGGTTTCACCCGGGGAAAGACAGTGCAGGAGAATATGTAGAAGGGGTAGCCCCTGAGCCAAGTTCTGAAGAGGAGATGAGAAATGATGGAGTCTGTGAGGGGACTTTTCCATCAGTTCTGCATGCAGTCACTCACTCCTCCTCTGCCCCTCTCACACGGGCTCCACAGAGAACCGATCATGGGCTGTACGACCGTCATGGAGCTGAGGGGCCTAATCATGCTCCTTCACAGAGAAATTCCATTTCTTTAGGCCTACCCTGTAGGGAAGGCCTGAAGGGAAAATTAGCCTGTTATTGTATTACCTTGGCAATTGAGCTCATGCTGAGAGTGCACTCTGAATAAGTTCCTTCTCAGTTAAGGTGTTCACATCATCCATCAGCAAGTGCTTGCGCTCAGTGCCAAAATCAAATGCAGAGAGAGCTTCCTCCAAAGAGCAATGCAGAGCATCCAGTGCAATCTTCTTTCCTGGATTGTCTTCTGGAAGTTACTTCTTCTCTCTGGCTTGTGCAGGGGACCTAAATTGCCCAGACCCCAAAGAGGAAGGGGAATGGATTGCTCTACCACGGAGTATCCCAAATCAGCTCCAGATTTCCTATGCTGCAAAGAAAAGCTACAGGTAAAGAGAAGCTAGAGGTCCAATCCTCTGTCTGCATCAGGATTTTTACCCCATTTTAATGGATTAATTTTAAATAGCGTTTGTGTCAAACACAGGTAAACTTTAAATGGAACAATGTTTAAAATGTATGTGTAAATTAATAGGAGGATTTGTGCAAGTATCACACGCAATCTACAGAGCATGAACAGAAGTGTAATGACTTTTTCTTATAATGAAGTTAATCTTCCATACTTTGCTGTGGAAATACCATAGATTCTGCTTCAATTAGATTCCTTCACTGAAAGAACCATAGCATGAACATTGAATACTACTATTTATTGAAAGTGATAAATTATGAAAGGATTATTGTTCATAAGTATAGGACGTGATTTCTAAGAAAAATATAAGAACCGCCAATATATCTGAAAAACAAGCTACTCTGTGAGTAATTAGCAGAGCCTGATTCTGTGTGCATTTGTGTCTTGTAACCTCTATATGCTACAACTGCATTAAACCTACCCATCTCACGTGTCTACTTGATAATCCCATAGCTTGAAGCAGGTCCGGGGCTCTGGGTTACAGACTACTTGGCCAGGATGCACTGACTGTGTATCTGGCTGTTGCCAAGCAGAAGCAAATCTGGCTTTAACAAGTGACAGCCATGTTACCTGGAAGAATAAATATGGTCTCTGTCTTCCATCCAACCACAAGTTTTCATGGAAGTTTTTGGAACTTAACAATCCTTAAGAGTTCTCCTCCACTCTCAGCTGTGGTTGAAGTTGGCCAAAATTTTTGTGGGGGCAGGAGAGAGGGAGAAAAAAAAAAGAGAGAGAGAGAAAAAAAGAAAACAGAGCTGAAAATAACCATGTTTGAATTTTTCCAGACCTTTAAAAATGTAATGTATAAAAGAATTCCTTTTCTTTCCCACTAAAGACAGAGTAGTAGATTTAAAGTTGTTATTAAAATCCATCAATACATTTTCATATGTATTGACAACTGCTGTATTTTCTTCAGCTCAGAATTTGGACACTCTGACTCTGTATTTTTGATCTCCCAAAAGGTCAAACAGTCTAGGGAGATTAGAAAACTTTTCAGGGTATAGAGGATTATGGAGTTAAATCCAGAGCTGTGTGAGGACATCAGTAGAACTACATCTGTTTGTATCAACTGAGGATCTATCACATCTGCAGTAGGACTTTCCACAAAAGATCTTGACTGGCTTGAACTTAACACTGGATTACATGGTTGTTTTCAGAACTCTACAATAGCCGTAAGAGCAATTTTACTGTCTTCAGTAGTCTATCATCTAATTTATTCTATAAGTCCCCCTGATTCTAATCATTAGCAAAAATTAAGGTTTGTATTTTCAGTAGTCCATGCTGTTGTCCTCACATTGCACATCACTAAAATTATTTATAGTTTTGTGGGATTTTAAAATGTTTTTTGATATATGCAGACCTACAAGATTGGTCCATAGATAGCGCTGCCAGTACTAGTGAGCTTGAGTGAAATTCATGTCCTACACACTGATGCAAAACCAAGATCCAGTCTGTCCAGGACAATACCCACTGCTTTTGGTATTTCATTAGTGAACTCATATCATTATCAATCATTCGTCATTCATAATGGTTTCATTAATGAATATTGTTATTTTTTCTCTTTAGTTCATATTTTCACACTGATTTCAATTTGACTAATTACATCTTATTGAGAAATCTCTCCTCCTCTATTTTCCATGTCCATCTCTCTTTTCCTTTGCTGAGTCCTTTGCTCTCATTTTTAAAGACCAATGACAATGTAACAGTCAATAGCCCAGATTTCAGGATGCCAAACTTCTCTTTTCTTTTTCCCTTTTAGTTTACACACACACACACAAAAAAAAAAGGGGGGGATAGGGCTGAGCTTTGCTCAGATCACATATTTATGTATATACTGTTTCACAGTGAACAAGTTACAGGAATCATACATATGGAGAATGAACAACACTATAGAAAGGTATTTTTTTCTGATCTTTTTTTTTTTTTTTTTTTCTGATCTTAATTCATTATACGTTCAGTTGCTTCCTGAAGGGCTTTCATACGGGCTATTGTATTCCAAATACACTTTGCAGACTTTTCTGCCAACACACTAATCACTCTTGTTTACATTACACTCAGACTTGAGTCATGCCTATAAAGTCATCGCATTTTATGTATTTGCATGGAGCCGTTCTTCCCACCCTCTCCCCCAGGGCACCACACAGCATGCAAGGAACGTTTCATAAGTTGTAGAATCAACCCTGCAAAAGTTTAGAAAATGCCAAGACTGGAGCTAAAAGGATAACTGATGCCTGGAATTAGGTGGTGGTTGTCTGTGGACACACTCTGGAGGAAGCTGGGATATTTTGTCAGTGAGCTGCAGCACTGCTAATGGGTAGAAATCACAGCTGCAAGTCTTCTGCATGGAAGACCTCCTCTTCCAAGACCGGTGGAGATGGGGAAGCAGCAGTTTTTCAGTGGTTTGTAATTTGACCAAATCGGGGTGAATTCCCAGCTGACTGCCAGAAGGCACATCTCTACTGCAAAGGTCACTGAATGACCCAATTTCAAAACTGAATTTTCTCAGAAAGTAATTGTTTTATTTTTTTTAACAAAGGCAACAACATTTCTTCCCTAGTCTCTCTCTTTTTTTTTTTTTTCAGAAACAACATCAGGCAACCAGAAGAATTGATCTTACATTTTTTCTCCAAAAACCCTACTGTAGTTTGCAACTGGTGAAATAAAAGTATTGCATATTTAGCCCACTGGGTTGCTGTAAGGGATGAAATGATCCTTTCTGTTGTGCTGTAATCACGCTCTAGTGACTTGTAAAGATGTTCCTTCAATCTTAGCTCTTAGTTTAACTCATTTTCCCAGCTACACTGTATCCTCTAATACCAGATAACTGAGTTTATAAAGATAGTTTGCTCTGCCATTAGATAACATCTGCTGTCTTCCAGTAGCCAGGAAAAGTAGCAGAAGTGAAGGGATGTGCCTCAGTGGAGCCCCTCTAGGCTGGCATTAAGTGGGACACATCACGGAGCCTTCATTTCAGCTGCATGTAGTGGCTGTTGCATTCAGTGGCTTTTTCTTAAAAGATTTCATGAGTATTTCTCCTAAATCAAATGTCTCAGTCTCCTACAGAGCTGTTAGGCAATTTATTTCATCTAGAGCACAGAACTGGGAGAGAAAGGGCAAGGGGCCTGAACTTCTGCTCTTGTTTCTATTTATTTTTTTCACATAAATTTTCCATTCACTTACATGACGATTAACATACAGAACCAAGCAACTCATACCAAACCTGAATGCCACTCAGCTACATATCAGACATCTTCTTAATCTATATAGATCTATCAACAGCATAATAAGTTCAAAGTCATTTCCAGCAAAGCACATTCCCCACAAGTTTGTGTTTACAGTCATATTTATTTAAGAAGTAGAAAAATAAAAATATGGATCAAAGGAGTAAACTACATGAAAAATCCAACTTTACTTCAGGTACAGACGACAACTAAAACACTTAAATTCCATGGCTTTGGAGAACAAAGCGAGAAAGAGGGAAAGGAGATACACACAGATCCTACCGCAGTACTTTGTGTGGCCGATGTGGCATTGTATGTGTTATTTTGGTTAGAAAGCTCTACAGCAACCCTATCTGATGACTCGAAAACTGTGGAAAACACATGGCATCCCTTCAGACACTGATCGCCAGGCCAAGTGCCTTGACCCACGATTCAGCAGGATGCTAAAGAGCCCGCACCATTATAAGTACAGTGACATTGATTTGATGCAAAGCGCCAAGAATGAGAATCAGACAGGCACAGATCACAGATCGCTGTCGCGACATCTGAATTCAGTGAAAATTAGCCCGCGGTTGAATTTGGCCAGCTCAACATTGTGACTGTTTTCAGCTCTACTAGTGACTCACCAGGCTAAAAATCCACATGCAAAGGCTGGGTAGAATAATGCAATCAGGAAAAGCATCACCAAATTTCAGGAGGAGATATCTGGCAGGAAAGGGCTAAAACAAACACGTTGCAAATACTTATTGGCAAGGACAAGTGTTGTTATTTTCAATCAAGTTTATAAAACGAAGAAAGTTCATTTCAGGACCCATTCGAGCTGTTTTCTCTGTAAACCTTGCTGGTGTGAGAAGTGCCATTAACTTTGTTGGTTATCATTTAAAATTGGCCAGGTTGGGATTTTCTTCCACTCTGAAGTGAGAGCATACTCGGTGAATTTGGCCTGTGTTGGAAATATTTTAGATTAAAGGCGAGTATAGAGAGTTTGAGAACACAAATATTGCTAACTGAGTTGAGTAAGAAAAAGCCATAGAAAGAGCTCTTCCTAAGATTTTGATGTTGCGGTGAATATATTTTTAAAAAATTATCATTCTTACTGTCGATTATCTTTTTTTCCCCCATATTCTTTAAATGTTACGATTTAAAATTTCAAAATGCTTTCCCATGTCAATGACAATCTTAATAGAGCCCAATTAGTTCCACAAGGCACTTTCTGATGCACAAGCCCCTGGCTTGATTGCAGTGAATGGTGGGTATTTCCTGTGTTTAAGTCCACATATGGATCGAGTAAGGCAGTGGCAGAGAGACTACTGTTTTCCTTCACTACATCTTCATTTCTTTTTCACAGGCTAAGCCTTTTTTGTTTTTCCTGGCTCTGTTGTCAAAACATTGACCAGAGTTTTGGCTCATGGTATTGGAGTAGGAGGCCAAAACAATCCTCTGGAAACCAGTGTGGCAAAATGTATTTTAAATCCATACATTCACCATTCAGCCATGGGAGTAACCACGCCTACTGACCCGCTCTGTGGTTTAAAAACAACATGGGTTTGCCCCTAGAACGGCTTGATTTATTTGACAAGCTTTTTCAAGCTGGGTATATCAACATTTAAGCTGCTCTGAGGCTTGGCTTCTTACGTCACATGTACAAGGAGCATTAAAACCCGCTCTAATCATTCTCTGCTTCTATTAGACTAGACAAGGCGAATGCATTGTGCGTTTTGCGGCGTTGCTTCGCGCAGCTGTCAGGTTCTCCAAACACCGGGCACAGGGATTCTATTTTTTCCCCCTTCAAAAACACGCAATTAGGACCTTTTAAATATTACACTCTCTTTGCACATCGCTACACTAACCGTGTAGGTCTCGCTGCTGCTCCTGGCACACAGAAGTGCAGTGCAAAGCAGGAGATGACACATCTTTAAGGGCTTCTTCGTGAAGTACAGTATAATGTACAGGGCTCCCAGGACACAGCGAATGTTCTCCTGCTCTGCCACGCTCGTTCCCTCTCCTCGGGGTAACAGGGGATACAAATTAACACCGGTACCAGGAGAGCCTAGCTGCAAATCCAAAACCAGAACGAGACAGATCAGGAAATTTAAAGTACGGAGATGGTGTTAGATGGATGAAAGGACTGATCCGAGCAGAATCTCCCTGTTTAAGTACTGGGATGCAGTTCTGCTGAACCAGGAATTTCTCCACAATCTACCTTTTTTTTTTTTTTTTTTTTTTTTTTTTTTTTAACCTTCCCTTTCAGACTGGGCACCACAACATACAGCTGGGCTTCTTTAGGTGAATGGACACTATCCCCATAATAAACACCTCCAGAAACACATCCATATATATTATTCCACAAGAAGCCTAAGTTTAGGAGAAAGAATCTGCTTCCAGCGTGAGCAAACCTATAGAGTGTCCATCCAACAGTGGAATCAAATTTGAATATCCTACCTGGATATTCCCTCCCAAGCTGCACAGCAGGAACCAGAGCACAAGCCACAAAACACCTTTCACCATTAAATAAAATATAAACTTCTCGACCCAACCTGTTGCCTTGAACGCCCCGTAGAAAACTTAAAAAGGAGGTAGAGGGGAGGTGAGCGTGGAGAAGAAAAAGCAAAACGTTTGCAAATGCGTTTTACAGCTTCTCTTTTATCTCCCCTCGCCCAGGGCTCCCCCTGCCTAATTCTCACCTGCGCTAAAAACGCTCAAGAGAGAAAGTGCGCGAGTCTTAGAGGAAAAGCAAAATTAACCCGGAGGAGGGAGAGCAGGAGAGAAGAAAGGAAGGAGGAAAGGAGGGAGCCGTCCCCGAGAGCCGCGTGTGCGCGCCCGCCGCCGCGCTGCAGATCCAAGAGCCAGGGGGGGAAGCGGGAGAAGGAAGGGAAGAAACCCGAAAGTATCGGTGCAAATAGAGCTTTTTTTTTTTTTTTTTTTTTTTTTTTTTTTTTTTTTTTTTTTTTAATTCTAGACCCCATAACTTGTTTTACGATTAGCGATCTGTTTAAAGATTTGTCCTGGAAGTGCTTGCTATTGAATTACCAAAGGTGACGTTAATTGCATTAAGCCATAATGACCCATGAAGGGCTGCTAAGACTTAGGGGGAAACATGATTTTTTTTTCTAATTAAAAATATATTTTAAAGAAAGAAATGGAAATGAATGAATAAAGGGGGGGAAATGAAGACAGAAAAAAAATAGGGGAAAAAAAAAAAGAAAAGATAAAGGAGAAAAAGGATAAAGGGGGGCAGCGGCGGAGCGGGAGGCGGCGCGGACAGGCGCGGAGCGTCCCCGCCACGTCGAGCGGGCGCAGCCGCCCGCGTTACGGTGCGGAATTAAATGCGTCTCCTCATAATCTATGGTCTCCCTCGCCAGGGCAGAGCAGACAAACAAAATTGTCATTCCAAATGAAAAGAAAACACGATTTCTTAGAAGTGTTTAGGAGGGTGCGCAGCGGGGCATATTTTCTTTCTTACTGGCAAGAGTTTGTAACTGGATCCCTTAACATTACCGAGAACATGAAAACATGAAACAAAAGTATTGATCCAAGAATTCGCAGAAGTATCCAAATACACACTGGTTTGTTTGCTTTTTTTTTTTTTTTTTTTTAAGGTTGCATCAGACGTTTATTGGGGAAAGTTTGAAGCTCGCGATATACCCGTGGCACGCACGATTCAAACATGCACAGAGGGAAGTGTTATTTGTGTTGTTAAATTTACATTATGCTCCCGCTAATTGCATCAGCTGCGGCGGCGATCGAGGAATGACGGCGTTTCGGAGGGAAATTGCAGTCCTCTTCGGGAGGCGGCAGCATAATGGGGCAGCCTAATTAATTTAACCTTGCAGCCTCCCATAATGGCTGCACTTTATCATTTCCACAGATGGAGCTTGAAGGAATTAACAGTGCTGTTTATCCCGGCAGACATCTCCGCCTGTGGTTTGCCAGTGGCAGATTTCCCACTTAAAGATGCATTTCTGCACTTGGGGAAAACCAACCCGAGCGCTGGCAGCGGCTGCTGGTGCTGCGGGTGGGAGGCATATTGAAAAATCCCGAGAAAACGCTCAATCTCTGCGTCTTGATGCTCTCAGCAAGTGACATTGCAAGGAGATAGAGGGTTTCCTTGCTTACCAGAGGACAGGCTTTTTCAATACCCCTTCACTTTCTCTTCCTTCATTTTCCACCTCACTGTATTTTCTTTAGGATGGCATCCTTCTCTCTCTCTCTTTTTCTCTTTTTTTTTAAATATATATACTTTTTTTTTAAGTAAAAGTAAAAGAAGTAAAATGAACTGCGTGTCTAGCCCTAGATCCTCAGAATTCCACCAAAAACTTTTCCTAGGTGCTTTGCAATGTTCGCAAGCCTTTTTTAAAAAAAAAAAATATTTTTTTTTCTTTATTTTTTTCTGTTCGGGAAACCTGAGCAGGCTGGAGGTGAGCGTTCCTCCGCAGACAAAACACATCACACCGAAAGCCGGGTTGTTTGAACAAGGCGCCTGTTTATTATTCGAGGAAACCAAGCGCGTCCCTCGCTCCCCGTGGCCCTGCTCGCCGCCCACGCGGGCCCACGCTCCGGCCGCTCGTGGGTGTCATGGGGAAGGGGGAACCCGCCGCTCCGCGCGGCGAAGCAGAGATGCGCGCTGTGCTCTGCGCCGCTAAGGCTGCCGTTTGGCACTCGGGAGATGGGCAGGTAGTTATGGCAAAAACGCGGGAGCTGAAGGATTAGGGGTAAAAGCAAACCCGAAGATTCCCGACGCGATTTTCCTTTCCCGTTATTGCTCTTTATTAAGAGAAAGCTTTGCGTGCAGCTTAGCGACAAGGGCGGCGAGGTATTCTGTTTGCCGCAACGGTGCTTCTGCGTTAGACCTCAAACTCCATTGACTTTTTAAAAAAGCGTTTCTTTTTTGTTTGTTTCTTTGCAATTTTCGTCCTTTCCGTTGAACTTCCGCCCAGTTCCTGCCCCAGATGGCAAAACCGGGACCTGCATAGCGGCTTCTGCGCCCTCCCTCCGGGCAGGCGCGGCCCGGGGGCGCCCCGAGCCCCCCGCCCGCTGCCCGCTCAGCGCGGGGATGCCGCGGGCCGGGGGGGGTGACGTAGGGCGTGACGTCATCCCGGCTTGGGGACCGCTTCGCTCAGCACAGGCCACTGCCCGCCCCGAGACGCAATTCAGTGACCTCGGGAAACGGGCGTCTATGTGTGCATCATGCATATGTGTGTACACACACACACAAGCATATAGAACACAGCATATAACATACAGCATATCAAATATGCACAGTATGCAATATATAATACGTTATACACAATAGGGACTTATGCATGCATATATGTATACGCTTACATGTGTGATATATGCGTGTGATATACGTATAAGCATATATATAAAAGAAGTATATATAAGTATACACTTATGTATATATCACACATACATATATAAGCCTATATCACACACATATATAAGCATATACATATATCTATATATATCCCCGCGGAAAAGGGAACATAAACAGCGCTTGGCACGGCCAGGAACTGCTGCACAGGAATTCAGGCTGCGACCAGCACGTAGCTCAGGAAGGGAGGCGCAAGGGGCGGTATCCCTGCCTTTGGTGCGTGGAAACGCGTCAAAATAGTTCAAAACGCCTGGGGAAAAAGAAAATAAAAGGGACCCACACCCCCCGCCCCGGGGGGGGGGCCAGCGCGGAGGGCGCCGCGGGCGGAGAGCGGCGGCACCTGCGGGCTCGCGGCTGAGACCGCGGAAGCCCGGGAGGCGCTTCCCGCGGCCGCGCAAGGCGAGCGGAGCCAGCGCGGGCGGCGGAGGCCACGCGCAGCCCCAAATCTCCCGCGGAAATTAACGAAAACTCACGAAATCCTGCGCAGGCCATAGCGACCGATTCCTACCTGCGGTTTTACGCGCTTCATTATCCCCCTAAGTACGACCCCCTCCCTTCTCCGCCCGTCGTTTAACGCTGTTTGCGGAGACCCCGGGCGTTTCTGGCTGCGCTCGAGCCCTTCCTGCTGTGGTCAGGGTCGGCGCGGGGCTGAGACGGGAGCGAGCGGGGCCAAAGCGCGGAGCTCCGAGCGGAGTCTCCTGCGGGGCCCCCGGGTGCCGGCCTGGCTGCAGTCTCCCTGGGAGGGAGGCAGGATCAGGTGGGGATTCGCTTCAGGCCACGTTTACATCAACCCGCGTTTTCCTTACTGCCTTGTCAACAGTTTTAATTCAAAACGCATGCTGAAACAGAGGGAATTAAGCGATACAAGGGAAAAAGTGTCTTTTTTTTTTTTGTTTTTGAAAATGTAATTAAAGACGTTAGCACGGGTGAGATGTTTGGCAGGTAGCAGCGCCCAGTATTTTTCCGTGGCTTTATCAGCATCGAGGCGGTCCCGCCGGCGCCGCGTGACAGCGGGCTGCAGGTCCAGCGCGCGGCCGCCGCTCTGCCCCACGCAGGGCCGCGTTTTCAGGGTTCCCACCACCCCCAAACCGCCTGCTTCTCACCCCAAGCAGGACCTGACCTTCCCTTTGGCTCTCCCGGTGCCGCCTGCGCACGGAGCTCTCCCCAGCCCCATTCCCCTGCCCCTCCGCACCCCGTCCCGCTCCGTGGTTTAACACGAGCGGCTTCACAGGAGTTTCTGATGAAAACGCCGTTTTCTGATGAAAAGGCTGGCGCGCTCGGCCTCCCGGAGTGGAGAGCTCACATTTTAGGTGCCCTAGAAGAGTGCTGCCGTTTGGGGCTTTCTTGCTCCTTGCAAAAAGCGAGCATTTCCATGAGATCTATGGAAATACCCGTGGAAACGAGTCCCGGAGACGCCAAGCTGCAGCGCGGCTCCGCGCGCCGGCGGAGCTCGGGCGCTGCGGACGGCGCAGGGCCCAGGGAGGCTGCTCAGGTTCAGAGCTTCGTCCCCTGCGCCCCGATCCGGCTCCTCCCGCGCGGTTTGGTGCGCGGTGCGCGCAGTCCCCGCTGCGCGTCCTGCCCTGCGCGGGCGCGCTCGGCGCCGCCGGGCGCTCCACTTCGCGCGCGCCCTAATGCGGACTCCGACCGCGCTGTTTCCTTGGCTTTCCCGACGCTAAAGTCACTCTCTGGATTTACTTCTGTTCCAGGCCTGAACAAACTCGGGGGAGGTAAATTTAAATTTCGGCATTTGCGCCCTCCCTGTGACAACTCCTGAGCGTGTTATTCTATCACCCCAATACATCAGAAGCGTGTTGCAATATCTCGCTATCGTTTTCTCATAAAAGAACAGTACTGTTCTTTTATGTTCTGATCATTACAACAAATACTGAATTGTCCTGTAAGTTTTTATTTGCAAGGAGCTTAGAGGGAAAAATGATTAAATCCTATGAGCATTCCATTACAAACACAGTTTTCTCAAATATAATAAGTGGTTTTCTTTTATAATGCTATCCAGGGTATAGAAATGACAGCAAAGGAGGAGTTAAATTGCAGTTAAATTATAAACAAATTGTTTACATTGAACAGACCAGCCTCTTGGGCTATAAGGAGTTAAATGCAGCCACGATCGTCTAAGGAAAATGAGGAACGTTAAATATGTATCAGTGTTTCGGGGCTTCAAGAAAGGCACCTTAGATCAAACGCCTATATTTGGTAAACTGCAGCTCCAAATTTGCAATAGTTTCTCTGTGCTTGGCTGCTTGAGGAAAACAGATGCACAAGTCCGTACTTACAGAATATGACCTTAAACAAGCGGATTTTCACTCAGAATCACTCAGCCTTCCACTAACATCTTTGTTATGTGCACAGGGCTCTAATTTCAGGCCTTTACTTTTGAAGGATGTCATCTAAAACTGTATTTGTAAAGAGACCAAAATTTAGGATACTTTTCACTCAAAATACTCCATTTGAAGAGCACAATGAACAGCGGAGGATGGGGGGTGGGGAAGCAATAAAACTGACCCAAGAACTTAAAATACAAAAGATCATAAAATACAATTTCATTGATCCTCTGTTCTAGAATGAGGTTTCAAACAGCTATTTCACAGGTGAAACTTGTTCCAGATGTTCATGAATAGCTTTGCAGGTAGTTTTACAAACAGAAGTGTCTACAAAATCAGATTTTAGAAAGCAATAGAGATGAATTTACAGATATAGAAAGTGATTAGTGTCTTTGGAAATCAGAGGGAGTTTTACCAGTGACTTCTGGGGGGAGTTTTTTTATCAGCAGCATGGGAAGGTGTGATAAAATTACCACAGTGTGAAGCAGGAAGAGCATCTTTTTCTTTGCTCCATACAGTGGTGAGTTGCTTCTTCTCTTCTCCCATTTCCTTTCACCTCCATCAGTTTTAGACAACTTGGTAATAAAAAGATATCCACAAACTAACAGAATGCAAGAGAAAAAGTGAGTAGCAGAGTAGAGGGATCTCTCATGTGGCATATCAAAAGTTATGTTTTCTAGGTCAGAAAATGATGTGGAGGATATGAAATAGTTTAGATATTGAAAACATAAGTACTACAGAATCAAATGGGTTCTTTGGGGGAATCAGAAAAAAATCTAGCTAGGAATTAGAGATTAAATGGATTCACTTGTCACTTGTCAGTGAACTACTTGTTACTTGTTTGCTCGTGGGATCTTCTAAGAGTAAGTGAAGCTCTGCTGTCACGTGTGAGTTACCAACATGGCAATGCAGGGCCAGTTCATCCCAGCATCATCTCCCCAAATGTTCCCAGGCTCCTGTTAGAAACCACCTCTGAAATTTGTCCCTCTCCATCTTGTCTTTTACTAGTTGTAAAAATTCAATGGGTCAAAATTTGCCTTTAGTTACATTTAGGCGTAGCTGAGGATGTCTCTGAAATTGGAAAACTGAATTTTATTCATCCTTGTTTGCATGGATAGTTCAGGACAATATTAATGGCAGTACTTTGCTTATAATGCATGCGTCAGAGCCAAACCTAGCTCATTCTGGCACATCTGCATGATTTGTGTTGGGGACTAGGGGCAAAAATATATAAAACTATTTGTGTTACTAGAGGAAACCAAAAAGACTCTGAGCACACAAGGGGATGCGCACTGACTAAGAAGGTCTCATTTTTGCACTGAAGTAAAACACTGAGTATTTTAGAAATGGGACTTATTTATGCTCACGCTGCTTCTAGAAAGTCAAGCTTCATCCTGACTGATTTTTGTTGTTGTTGGTGGTCTGTTTGTTTTGTTTTTATTTGAATCTCCAGGGCAAGGCCAGCAGCACACTGCTCCAGACCTGGCGCAGAAGGAAAAAAAAAACCCCATAGATAGGGCACAATCATGTCTACGGTAATGACTCAAATCCTCAGGTCTGTAAAACCACATTGTGTTCTTGAGTGATGAGTTCTGTATTTGGAACACCAACTTAGTTGAAAGAAGTGTAAAGACAGCTCCCCACTGGCAAAATATCTGAGGAGGTTACAGAATGTTGTTTATTCCAGCTGATGTCTGGAATAAATTATGTTCTAGAAATTGGCTCCTGATATTCCTATTTCAGATGAGAATTGTACTGTGTGCTAAGTCCTAGCACTGCTAGCCAAACCGTAGCCTTCATTAGGATTTGCCATTCATCATACCTGCCAGAAGCTCTCACATCTGGAGAGGTGCTTGTTTGGAGGAGTGAAAGAATAACAGGAAAGAAACAGCTTAGCTTGGAGCTACTGTCAGTTCTCAAAGGAATTGCCCTTCCAAATTTCCGAAGTTTTAATTGTCAGCCCTAACAAGCTGCCTTTCTACTCCTCCAGAAATTCATTAGATGTATAAGGAAGCCCAACAGTGCTTTAGGTGACACCATTTCAGACGTGTCCACTGCAGGTAAAGAGAGATACCCAAGAATGAAACTGACAACTCTTGAGATGGAGGCGCATTCGCAACTTGCCTTTATTCTGAGGGAAATAGCAGAGTTTTGGCATTTCATGAAACTGGGCCCCCTGTAAGTAGTACGCGACAATGTGAGTATATGGTAATATTTTAAATACAAACATTTTGAGCTATAAGCCTATCAACCATCTGTGGTATGGAATGATATTTGCCTAGACTTACTAAACTCCTAAATATGAGGCTTCCCTTGACTCCTCTTTTAAGATGAACAATTTGCAAAACCTGCAGAAAGGGAAAGTCAAGAGAAATCTAAGAAATTCTGGAGCACTTACCACCATAGTACTCAAGCGCTGGAAAAACTCACCAGGGCTGCAGAAGGGCAGATTGCTGGGCTCACGTCTCTGGCCTCCTCAGGTCTATTTGCCAGCTTTCTCCAAGGTCTATGTAGCATTTCCCCTTACGGTGAGTTGGCTGCTGTGTTTTATTCTGAGGTTTCCTGCACAAAAATAAGCACTTACCTGAAGGCTTAGATTTGCTCTGTCACAGACCTTCCTACATACATTGGATATGTGCAGGCTTTTTGAAAACTCCAGTACTCAAAAACTCAAAATTAGTAACACCTGGGAGACCTGGGTCTTTGAATTCTTACCAGGCAACATTTCTGGGTGACACAAACAAACAAACAAACAAACAAAAACCATCAAAAAACCACTACCAACAAACCACAAGTTGGACATACAATGAGTCCTATACCTAACTTAGAACAAAGACCATGCCATAAACAGATATTCAATTGTATGTTGCATCAAAGGTTGTGAATTTGTGAAGAATTTTTTTTTTTTGCAGTGTAGGATTTATGCTGAAACTTGTCTATCCCACGCATCTTGGACAATGGTTGTTACAGACATCCTCTTTTTCCTTCTTGCTTCCAGAGATTTTTCTGTGGCCATTTGTGCTGCTTTCCATTTCATATCCCACTGCAAAGGAATAGGAGGACCTATGCCTTTGCTACACCCTGAGTGTGTCTTTCTTAAAAATCTATGTACCTCGTCCCTCAGGGATGTGTGAGCAATTTAATCTGCCTCCTTGGAATACAAAAATGCTCACGTGAGGAAGCAGAATTCATCCATTACTTACTAATCAGATCCCTTTGTCATGGCTCAAGGTGAGTTGGGCTACTGAATTTGATGGGCATTAAAGTGAGCTCTATTTAATACCTTAAAACTATGCTGAACTAGAAATAGTATGATGAAAAAATATATTTAAAATCAAGTATTCAGCAAGTTAAAACCAGGGACTAATGGATTAATTAAATGATGGAACAAAAAAAACCCTACACTCCATCTCAGGCTGTCACTATTCCTGTACATTGTCCCGTGCTTCACACTTTAGTTCACTCGCTAAAGAATTTGTGCGAGTTTTACACTGGAGAAGAAACAGCTAGAGCAAAGCCATTCGGTGTATTAAAAGGGAGAAGATGCCAATGGCTGGGGTCTGTCAGGACAAGCATCTGGCTCTGCTGTCTTTGGAGGTGCCATCGCTTGGGTGAATCTAAATTTGCCCAAGTGTAATTTTGCCTGGATGTTTTGTACCTCCTGAACAGAGGATACATGAAGAGCTGGGAAGGGAAGCTGTTGAAGAGCATGCACTGAAGGAGCAGAAAGGTTTGCAATACACTGGGGAGCTTGAAGAAGTGGCAACTGAGTTCCAATACTGCCTTACTCCGCCTGTGTGTGGGAGGATGCCTGCTGTTTTACGAAAGAAGAAAGGGAAGATGAGGCATGGGCCGCAGCATTCATATTTACAGTGTTTCATGTACACTGGTCTGAGGAACGCTGGCTGTGGCACTGCTTCCCGGGCCGACTTGTCCATCTGGACGGGACTGTGTTCCTCTCCCTCCAGCTCTCCTGCGGAGCACTGAGAGACCCCCGCCTCCGGGAACCCCCCGCTTCCCGTGCGGGCAAGCAAAGAGGCTGCTCTGCCCCTGCTCGCATCCACCTTACACCCGGAGCCGAAGAAACGAGCGTTTTTCTCTTCATAAGCAGGGAGGAGGGGATGACGCGGTGGGTCTGCGCTCACCGGTCGTATCCGCGGCGGGACGCGGACACAGGCCATGCGCCATCCCAGCGCACCTTCCCCGGCCCGCTGCCCCCTGCTCTCCTTGCCGCATTCCCTTCGCTCCCAGCACGGCAGCCCGGGGATTTCCCGGCCCAAGGCGGCGGGATCCGTGCCGGACAAACCCTCCCTGGCCGAAGATGCTGCACCGGGAGCCTCCCGGAGCGCCGCGCTCCCGCAGGGCCCCTCGCTGGAGAAACCTCCCCTCTTGCAAATAATCAACCCGGGGGTGCTGGAGCGGGGGGTAGAGAAGCGGGCGCTGCGGGCGGGCGGGCGGGCG
>JAWLRI010000963.1:1944546-1994256 GCA_034781795.1 Crypturellus tataupa | reverse complement strand
CGCAGCGGGACCCCGCGGCGCTGGGCGCGTTTGCCGCGGCGGATCCCCCCGCCCCAGGGCGCGGAGGGGCTGGCGGGCGGCGGCCGGGGTCTCCTTCAGCGGCTGCTCTCGGAGCCAAAAAAAAAAAAAAAAAAAAAGGATTATTTTTCCTTAAAATGCTCTGCTGTTTGAAATTATAATTAAATCGACTGTATTTGTATCATGGAGTCAAAGATCAGAGCTTTCTTCAATTCTTAAAATGTAGCATTAGGCTTTTTTTTTTTTCCTTCCTTCTTTTAGGCTCTGAGAGACATAGTGTTGCAATTAAACTGCAAAGAGGAGAGTTGTTCACATTGACTTTCTTAAAGTAGCAGATCTCTCTGGCATTTTCTTTTATGCTCTAGTGCAATGCTATGCAAATAGCAGCATTGGACAGTGGCTGCATTTGAAGACTCATACTTTCCATAGTCACTTTAGGTGCAGGTAGGGTTATAAGAAGAGGAGACAGGCATTCAGTGCTGTGAGAAGTGCAATTCCTGCTTTAAAAAGGGAACGCGGTGCGTGGAAGGTCCCCGTGAAACTCTTCCCAGATGAGTGCCGTTTCTCCCCGCCAGAAGCTGTGCAAGCGCGAGCTGTCACGAGCCGAGCGCGGCTGTGGGGTCGCAGAGCCCGCATGGAGCAGGTAGCCTGTTTGCACCAGGAAATGAGAGTTGCGGATGGGCAATACACATGGGAATGGCCCTCCCCGAGCCCAGCAGCTCACAGAGCTGCTGGTGGATCAGGTAAAGGTCGCGCTGGTCCCAGTCTGCAAACCTCTTTTGCTGCTGTAGGGTTCGCTCTAAGGTGAGCTGTGACTATCTGTCCTTGAGCAAACTCTTATGAATGTATAGATTAGCCTTGATGAATAGTTCAGCAATCTCCAGCTACCAGGTGGTACCCCCTTGATAAAAACGTTTACATCTGGCCAAGGAGAGGCTAAGTCACCACTTCCTGGCGACTGCGCTGCCACTCCAGGCCTAATGCTACCTTTTTAATTTACTTGATGCTTTGCATCTTCCCATGTTAAGCGGCTCACCGAAAGGGAAAGAATTAAAGGGAGGGACAGGGAGAGCAGGACACTCTCTTGCTTGTTCGTGGCTCTGCCCTCCTCTTGCTGCCAGTCCCTCATTTCTGCTCCAGGTGAGAGGTGGAGTCTTCTGGCAGGAGAATTTTAAACTCTTCAAAGGGCGTTCGAACAGTTCTCCAAGTCAACTCAGAGCAGGGGGCCTCCTGCATCCTGTGTGTTTAGAGATTTTTAGGTTATTTTCTCTGGTTCTTTTACTCAATTACTTAATTGTAGGCTCCAGAAATAGTATTACTCAAAATAGCTGCCATATCCTTTCCTTCTAGACTTAGAGAGGGAGAGTGATATAAAATTATGACGCTAAATTTAATCAAGAACCTTGAGATTTTTTCCTCTCTTCCGTTTTCACTCCTTTTGACTTTTAATGCCTAATTTGATGCAACAGACTTCACCTGATTATGATTTCTCTACCGTCTGGGTACCTCTAATCCATTTTTTAACCTCTTTATGGTATATGACATCCCTTCTCACTGTCTCTCAACAATCTTACTCCATGGTTTTAGACAGTACCAAGGTGCCTTTACCTTCAAGTACTGTGAAATGGGTGTCGAGATACTCCTGTTCCACAAAGGAGAAGGGGTTTGAGTAACTCTGCTGCTTTGGATGGCACCTGGAAGGGTTAGAGCAAGGGAATCTGTGTGCCGGGGATCCCACAGACCTGCCGATGGGAGCCATCCATGCAGCCTCCCTGTGCTTTTGCACCTACCCTCATCATGAGGGGAGCGGGAGGAGAGCTCTTTTTTATTTCTGAGAATGGAAATTGTGTGTAAAGTCCATAAGGAGGCCACAGCGGGGGATTCCGCATGCCTTGGAGGGCTCCACCGGCTCGGAGCTGTTCCTCTGCTTTACGAGGCTGTTTCCATGGCAAGTTACACCTACAGCCACTTCAGGCACTTGGCCTGAACCTGAAATATCTGACTTCAGTTTCTCACGTCAGTGGCTTGACGCTTCTTACCTGAATATTATTCTTACCTGAAGGGCATTGCGTGTTTTTTGTGTGAATAGGGATTTTCTTAAGTTTCTAGTTTATGCGTTTATCAAAGGAGAAAGAAACATTATGCTCAGAATGTGCAGGCAATATATATTTTTTTGCTTTCTCCTGTATTAGGAATTATTCCTTAGAAAAATTCAATTATAACATCATTTGAGAAATAAACCATAAAATTTTATTATTATAAAAGATTATAAAAATAAAATTGTATAAATTAAAATTGTCTATTACATTTTTTCATGCTTAATATATTACTGCAAACAATGTTTTATAACAACTGCAGTTTTATCTTGATCTGTAATTGTGAAAAACATTAAGAGCATTAAGCAAACTTGTAAGAAGTATGTGTTGCTACAAGATGGGTTGATATAATCATTTAAATAACATTGTCTTTTGCATTTGTGCATTTTGTTTTTTTCATATATGTATGTGTACATATGTATACAGACCATTTATCATTGTTAGATACAGATTTAAAACATGGAGAATTGCAACTGCTGTTTGCTGTTGACCAAATTTTTGCTAACCAAGAACATATAAATACATAAATGTAGTTATGTAACGCATTTATTCACGTTCCTAATCCTCAAGTATTTGGTTTATTATGTTAAAAATGTTGAGTTACTGAATTCTTTTTCATAGAAATACAGTTTGGCAGAAATTGGAGGAAAAGAATGTCATTTGTCATGCAATAAAAATGACAAAGATGAACAAACCAGCATTTAAAATTGCTCTTTTAACATTTTTTTCCAAAGAGAATGAGAGTCCTAAATATGCTCTTAGAATCATTTTCTTTTCTTCTCCTCCCCTGTAATATTCACACCAATTGTCCAAATCTGGCAGCTGGATTTTAGTGTGTTTTTTTTCTGCAGCAGTGCACTAGGGCAGAGGGGACACCCTAGGGTCTCAGCAGGGATCTGAGTTGCTCCCCAGGAAGCAGGAAAAAGAAGACATATCACAGAAACCTGGATGAGATTTGGCATTGTTGATAGATATAAATCAAATATCTTTTATATTTTAAAATGCTGGTATTTCTGGTCATGGCGAGTTGGTCTTCCAAAGGTGTTTGGGTGACAGGAGGTACAGCTGGGTGCTTACAGACTGGAAGCTCTGACACTTCCAGCTTCGTAAAAGTGCTCACAGTTTATATAAATAAATATTGGTGCATACAGATGCTTAACACAATTATCTGCTTTTAAAAATCCCATTGGACCTCACCTTGACAGCATTGACAGTCCAGTGCTGCAGCCCTCTCCTCTTCTCAGGCCTAGTAGTGTTCATTCTCTTTTGCTCATACTTTTAGTAGCGATTGATACCAAAAATACTGGTTGACCTCAAGAGTTAGTATTTCTCCTTGGCTGGTAGATAGACATGAGAGCAATGTTGTTGGCATCATTCGTTGCCTTGGGAGGAGATCCATAATACGAATACTGGGCTGAATCTCATCTGGGGGTTTGGACTTGTTGGATTCAGAGATTGGGAGCACCACGTGCCCAGGTCCATGGACGTGGCCACAGGCAGAGCCAGCAGGGCTTGGCTGTGTCGCTAACCCAAGGGACAGGGAGCTCAGGTCCCCTTGCATTGCCTTCCTAGAGGTGGGACATGGGCAGAGTCCATGCAGGTTGACCAGTGTGATGCCATTTGGTCTGTGAGTTTTCCAGCTGTGCCAGCTTTCCACACTCACTAACTCACAGTTACTTTAACCCATATTATTTGCATATATTTATCTGCTGTCTGGGACAATGTGGCTTCCCCTTCTGAAAACCATGCTGAGAGGACTTCTTATTTCAATGCTTCAAATAGATTTGTGGAAGCCAAGGCTTTAAAGTTGTTCTAATATATATGTATATATATTTTTTAATGAATTCAAGTTAAAAAATGACTAAAATGAAACATGATTTCAGCTTGAGGAAAATTACTTCTACTTAAAATGTTTGACTGTGTTAATTATAATTAGCAAACCTGAACTTGTTTGCACTTAATTATGCAGCAGCAGTACAGCTACTTGTTGTTATGCCACAAACATCTATGGACTGGATATATTTTACAAAGTACTTTAAAAGCCCATGTAAAATAATATAAGCAATCCCTTTAATCTAGCTGCATAAACTGTGCATAGCTCAACATTTTTCTAGTATTTAGTTAATATTATTTATTAAACATGACACATTGTCCCATAATCAATGTTAATCTGTGGAATCCCTGAGCATTTTGAGTTGTTAAAATAACTAAAATTTGTGTTTGACATGTAAAAGCAAAGGATGTATGCAGTGATAAAAACCTCAAGAGAAAAAGAATTAGCTGTTACATACTCTTCTTGTTCCTTTTGTTAGTAATATATATATAAAAAAGAACTCCTGAGAAAGTAGGCCTCCTCATCGCTTTTTGATAGTAAGGGTCCTATGGAACACTAAGAGCAAAGCTCTTCAATCATCATTTAAGTCACAGAATTCAGCTTGTAACTGGTAATTTTAATAATCGTAATTAAATTCCCTTTATGCTTTCACTAGTAAAAAATATACTTTATTTCCTGTCTTAAACTGTTAGTGTTTTTTTTTTTTTCTCTGCTGGACAATTTCAACTTATATTTCAGATACAAGTAAAGTTGATCCCATTTGGTAGATTAAATAGCAAATTAATTTTGTAAACTGATGAAAAAAAGTCTGGCAAGTAAGTTGTCAATATAATTTTAACACTATTATTTTAGAGTTTATCTTTTCTTGTGCATTTAGTCATTCAATGAAAAATATGATCTTTTGTTAAGTTTGGAGATAAAGTTTTTGGAATGAAGTTTTTGCCTTGGAATTAGCAAAATACTTATGTGTCTTATTTTGACCCCTCATGGAGCTCCCTAATCTGGCCCTGCTGGGTTTAGTAGCTCTTCTGGGGAGCTGCCCCAGGGCATGTGGGCATCTTCAGCACCCGTTTTGATACCTGCTGCCATTGCTCACCAGGATTTTGTTCCTGTCCATGGTTTAAATCATTTCTGTCCATTGGAGGTGAAGCAAGCAGCACAAAGATTTTATTAAGACACTTTTTGAACCAGTCATGAACAACTTTTAGGGCTTGTACAGGTAATAGTAAAATGATAATCTCCTTTCTTTTATGATTCTCTTCCTTTAACACTTCACCTCTCCCAAGTACTTTGAGAGTTTTGGTCATTGCTTTAGTAGTCCTTTTCTCTACCTTAGGAGAAGTTTCTTTGTATTTGACTAGATTTCTTCTAATCCCAGGAAAACAGAGAGCTATTCTGAGTATGCTGAAATTAGTGATGAGAAGATTCCTATTCCGTGGTGAACATGCTGTCTTCTGCAGCCACTCTAACAGCCCTTGTCTTTGTTCCTTTCTCACAACGGGAATTCTCTGTTGTTCTAACTCCACTTTTGTTTGAATAATCTGTTCTAAATCTGGTATTTTTTTTCTAGGTTGTTTCCACTTGGATGGCAGGTATTTCAAAGTAACAATTTAAATTAGCAAATTATTCAACACGTTCATAGATGACTTGGAGAGCGGGGTGATTTACAAAGAGAGCACACTGTGAAGAATTGTGCAAGTATCTTGCAACACAAGTGACTAGGCAATAGAAATGACAGATACATTTCTTCACGGAAAAATGTAAAGAGATGGAACTCGGCCAAAATAGTTGTGGCTCTACATGGAAAGTGATGAGCTCAGAGCTGGCCCTTTCTTTTCCAAAATGAAATCTTGCATCAAAGATAGTTCCAAGAAAGTATCTCTTCAGTGCTCAATAATATCTCCCCCATCACAAAGAATTGACTGCAAAGAACTGTTAGGAATAGAAAAGTCTCTACGGCTTCAAGAGGAAGATAGACAGGTACTTGAGAGAGATATTTTGAGGGCTTCTAGGAAGATAAATTACATCAGGCTTAGGAAATTCCCTGAATCAAAATAGCAGGGATCAGGGAAACTATTGGGGATATGGTGTGTGCTTACTCTGTTCTTGTCCCAGTGTGTCCAGTTATGGTGGCTACTGGAGATAGGCCTAGAGGGGTTGCTGGTTCAAGACAGCATGGTGATCCGTGCGTTATCCACTTTTTCTGGTTAGGCTTATTCATATCTAAGAGAAAAGTGGCATAATCTTTATTGTTCAATGGCTTCTTTAAGGTACACCTAGACATACAATGCAATAGTAATTCTATATTCAAAATTTTAAATATAACGCAAATATATTTCCCAGGCAATATTCAATACTATTTGTCTGTAGTGCATATTTTGTGATTACAGTTGTCTCTTGCTTTCCCTCTCTCACTTTCCCTCACTTTCTCTCTCTCTCTTGTTCTCTCTTGTACTCTTCTATCTTCTTTGATCATGAGTGTGATCCAGCACCCAGTAAGATTTCCCTATAGATTGATGATTGACTTTTTTTTCCAGAAATCTATTGCTTTTCAATGAGATCAGAAATGTTAAGAAACAATATAGCTTTAATTTTTAATTGATTCTTTTTATCTTTAAATTAAAGTTGAAAGTGATCACCCAGGTAGCTAAAGATATAGATAATTATTTTATGTTACTGATTTACAAAGGATGAGATTGGACATCACAGAGAATTTAAAAGTGCAGTGTTTTACACAGGCCTGTTGAGGATACAGGGAGTGCTTGTTCTGTATTTAAAAATGGAAGTTAACAAAAAGGAAAGGAAAGGAAAGGAAAGGAAAGGAGAGGAAAGGGAAAAAAGCAAAGCAAAGCAAAGCAAAAAAAAGAAAGAATTTTTTTTCTGCCCTCTTCCCTGGAGTCTTACCCCAACTCCAGTTCTGGTCAGTCCTTGCATTTCCTGTCTGTGATATGGGAACAACAGGTCTGTTGAGATGGACATGGGTGGCTGTGGGCATGTCAGATTGATGACCTCCCTCATCTGCTGCTGTGCAGAACATGTTACCTGCAGGCTGCATATCCTTGTTTGATATTTTTGAAGCTTTGCATAGCTGGATGTCAACATTCCTTGTTTCTTTACTTGTTTTCCACGAGAAATTAGCTCTTGCACGTCTGGGCACCTATTCATTTTACTGGAATCCTTAAGGCTCACCTGGAGGGACGATGCAATAGCAGATCTACAGGAGATCCAACTTGAAACGGCGGTGGTCTTCAGCCAAAGCACTGGATTTAGTTGTTTATAAAGCTGCTCAAACCCCCATAATAAATTTCCTTAAAAAAAAAAAAAAAAAAAAAAAAAAAAACTTTGCTCCTTCCTTTCTATTTCCTTTCCCTTTTCTTCTTTTTGGTTTTTAGCTGTTACACTTGGCAAGCTTCTTTGCTAGCATTTGGAAATAATTGTTTTCTAAATGCTACACAGGATATTTGCCAAATTTAACACCTTAAAAGGAAGTGGAGGAGTAGGGAGTGAAAGACCTACCTGGGACTGCAGTGAGTGTAGTGATCCGTTACCAAGTGCTAAAAAAAGAAACTTCTCCAGTATAACACCTAAAATCAAAACCATGAAGTTCCTTAACTTTGACCATAAAATCACAGGCTATCATATAAATGTATATATATGTAAAAGGTCATTTAGTCTGTTCCATAACCTCTTTTTTTTTGCTTCCCTGCCCAATGATAAATCATGTGTGGCTTTTTTTTCTGGTTTTATTTTTGTTTTCCTAGCAAATGTGTATGGTTTGGAGAATTACAGGTTTATTTATGTGTTGTTAAATAATCCTACGGGTTAATGAGAAAGGATGATCAATCTGGTAAGATTTTTTTTTTTAATAAAAGAACAAATTGATATCCACTGATAATATTAAAAGTGATCTCATCTTGAAGACTTTGCAGAGGCATAATCAATTGGGAGGTTCTGAAATAGAGCAATTTCACAAATGGCCTGGGAATAGGAAAAAGAATATTGAATCCCTTTGCTTTCAGACATCTTTGATGATGGCAACAGGCACGTAGCCCAAGATACTGCTGTGTCCCTGCTGGTTTTGATCACGGTTAGCATCAGCAGAGACTCGCGCAGCTGAATGTTCGTATGGGAGAGCCGGGACGGCGCTCAGATGCGCTCGTTTGTGAGAGCTGAGTAGGGTTTGCTCCTCCATTTGCAACACAAATCTTGGAGAGAATAGCTTGGCAAGCAAAAGAGATCACGCTCAGTGTCCTTAAATATCAGTGCCTGCAAGTGCTGGGATTCAGCCGTGGCAAGAGCTCCTTTTGGGTAATTCTTGTGCTCAGTGACATCTGTGCAAGAGATCACCCGTTGTCAGTAACTTCCTGTCTTAAGACGTTATTTCAAAGTGTCCTTGAATATATTTAATGATGCTTTGCCTTATATTAGGCTGCTTTTGTGGTTTTTTTGGTTCAGAGTTTCAGGTGGGTGCTTAGCATCGGCGCTGAGCGGGGACCGGGCAGCCCTTCATGGTGAGGAGGCTGCGGCGCTCCCGGCCCTGCCGCCGTCCCGCCGGGGAGCCGCTGGCAACCGCGCTCTGCGCCTGCACGGGCGGCAGTTAGACCCGTGTGTGGAGAAAACTGCACAGCGCTGGATAACATTCTCAATAAAGGGCTTAAAGTCCACAGGAAAGCGCTTTCTCCACTGCTCTGCTCGCGGTATTTTTGTTCCCTTCGAAATGTTAGGAGTGGCTTGGAAAAGGGGGCTGCCGCTTACCGTGCCTGGTGCAATAGCGCTGCTTTACCTGGTTGGCCTCGAGCTGCTTCCACCATGTATTTAATAACAATGCTTAACCAAGCAACTTTAATAGTAGAAGAGAAAAGTAACAGGGCATGTGTGCTTTCATGACATCCCTTCACTTTAGATCTTGTCTTTTTTAATAATTGGAGATATTTTCCCTCATATTAGATGGCCTGTTTTGCATATAACAACTTCCCTGTAGCAGACACTTTGAGTAATTTTGATGTAATTTTTGATACATTAACAACTAAAGGGAACTTAGTTTTCAAAACCTTTACTAAAAGTTAAAAATAATCCAAAATGACAATTATAATAAAGACAGCTCAGTTGCTCTTGTTTAAATTCAGAAGTTTATTTTAATTAAAAATACTTAATTACATTGTAAATCATCTTTTCTGTATTAATATTTAATCCCTTATGCTAGCTGGGTTCTGCCGCCTGAAGCCCCTGGTATCTGCAGAGAATGACAGGTCTTTGCCCTGGTTGTAGGGAGGGTATGGACAGGACCCTCTAAAATCTCTTCAGATATAATCTGTAATGATCTGGAAGGGTGTTTTGTCAGAATAGAATATGTAATAATGAGCTGTTTTGACACTGGTCTGTTAAAGAAACCTCTCTCAGATTATTAGCTACAACTTCTGCAATTTAGATCATTTTAATTGCAATTGGACTGTGATATAGAATAAAACATATCTGTTTTTTTCCTTCTGGACCTTAATACAAAATGCATTTTAAGTGCAGAAGATTACCTGTCTTGGTAAAGTTTAGTTGTGCTAGTAAAGAGAGCACTCCTGATCTGAAGAACTGTCAGGTCATCCACATACCAGCATCAATTGACTTTTGAATATTTTTCCATTAGAAAAGGCTCCATTTTATTCCCTCGCTGAAGTGGCAGACTTTCAGCTTGTGCGGTTTTTCCATTTATTGAATTTTGCAATAAAAGACTTTTTAAAACAGATGTCAGTCATTGCTTAGCAGTGGAGTATTGTTGGAGAGCTCTTTTATTCTGCTCTTTGCGATTTATTATTTTTTGCGTAAGAGAAATCCTTCTCTTTCCCCTTATTTTAATTTTAATTGTCAATTTTAGAGCCTTGACTCATTTTCTAACCTATAAGCTGGTGTCAGAACAAATATGAGCACCAAACCCTGATTTCATAGAAATATTTCAGATTTGCCATTGTTCTCAGCAGGAGCAGGACTGGGTTAGATCTCTCAATTGTAAACCAGAAAAAAAGGGAGTGGATGCATTACAGAAACATGTTTCATATTAGCATCTTCCTTAGGGTGTGGAGTGGACCTGTTAACACTTCCTCAATGTTTAAATTTTATAAAAGTAGCTGAATTAATGCAATGAGTAGTGTCCGGTATGGATTTGTTGTGCACAGAAAAAGTGGGTTTGAGAGGATGTTTTTTCCTTGCAAAAATCCAAACCAAGTGGAAGGAATGCAGAATAATGTTTTGGATCCTGATCCTGAAACATGCGTACATGTGTTTCTGTACACAGAATTGGATCGTGACAAATTGAATATCTGCTGGTCCTTTGATCTGTGCTTGTAACAGTTAAGCAAAGCACTAGTCACATCTCTGTGCGTTTTAGATAAACTTAGAAAATTCAGATTTCCGTTTTATTACTTTAGCAGATTGTTTGCTCCATGTCTTTAAAAAGTCAGATCCCGTTTTTTTTTTTTTTTTTTTTTGGTAATGAGATTTTGGTTGAGTTTGTTTGAATGGCGTGATAGATTAATTCTAAGTTGTAAGAATGTTACAACATTGCATTGTAAAGAAAATTGTCTCTCTGGGGGACCCATATTTTGCATTGCACTCTCAGGGCAGGAGGGGTAAGCCAATGTTAATTCATCTCAGCACTTCACTGTTATCTTTGACATCAAAGAACATAGTTTCCAAAGGTGAGAGAACACAAAAGCATCCCATATTTATAATTTATAGGGGCTAGGACTGTGACCTAATGTAAACTTGAAGAGATTTAGTATAATAATATCCTTAGCTTGAGGGCAGCGTTCTCAAAAACTGGTGGATTTTCTCTTTTATCCTGGCTCAATCTACAATCATATTTCTTTGTTATTATTTCCTCTTAGCATTATGGTATGATTGACATTGACAGATATCAGGGGGAAGCTGAACTTCACACACACCAAAAAAAAAAAAAAAAAAAAAAGGAAGAAAAAGAAAAGAAGAAAGAAAGAAAGAAAAAAGAAAGAAAGAAGAAAGAAAAAAGGCCTCATGCATTGTTGGCACAAAAACAGCAGCTACAAGAGCTCCTGACCGCCTTTTATTTGCCTGCTGACAGCGAGCACAACAGGGATCTTGCTTCTTGCTTTTGGCCCATGTAGAACTGTAATATACAGCTCAATCATGTATTTATTTTAAGGATTAATTCAATTCACTGAAGATAAGTGCTCCCAACTTGTAAATACTTGTTAGTTAATGGAAGGGTACAGATGTAAGCATCGGCTCCCAAATTCATGCCAACAAATTAATACTGCTCTGTGGCGCTGTCTTTTCCGCAGGTGCGTGTGTGTGCTAGGACTGTTTGAACCCCACTGTAACTAATAGCCCATATGTAATTTGGAAGAAGAAATCTTCAATGGAAGTCCCCCAGGGAAAAAATGGGAAGTCTGTAAGTAAACAACTTGTCAGGCCTAAGAAAAGAGTTATTGCTTTTAAAGTAATAATTATTTTTGTTGTAATAAAGTGGCTGGAAAGTCTTAGAAAGCTACATGCGCTTTTAATGGTCGGAAACAATGAATGATTAAATTAATTCAGAGGTGGAGGCTTATGCTAAAGCCTCATTGCTTAAGAGAGCATGTACAGACTTACAAATATTTGTCTTCAGCAATTCACATTACAGAATGAAGATTGCTACTTTCTCTAAGAAATATTTGTCTTGCTGCATTTTATTTGCTTTTAACATTTTAATCTGTTACCGAGTTTTCATTCCATTAGTGTATTTGAAGTTCTTTCTCTTTATTGTGTGACTACATGCAAAAATTACTTTTGGGAGTAGGTGGTTCACCTCTTGGCTGCCAAATCTTATGCACAGTGGCAAAGCTCATGTTTCTAGAAAAAAATATTCTTTAGCAGTATTGCTGTTTCTTGTAAACGGCTGTTCAAAAAGTCACAATGGTGACAAATTTTGAAAACTGATTCTCAGGTATCATTAATAATGTTTTACCATAATACCTCATGCACAGTCAAATGATTAATGTATGTTGTGGATTTGTGGGCTTAGTTTGTGATATCATTTTTGGCACCCACTGAACATCATAATGCTATATATATGTTATTATTCCAGACTGTTTTAGCAGAAACAGAACACATCAAAATTGCCCTACTTTTACTTGTAGTAAAATAACCCCAAAGCCTACTGCTTACTAAAATTAACTAGATTTATTTCTTGTATTTTTCTTATTTTTTTAGTTTCTACTTTTGACAATGCTCTCTATCATCTCTCACTGTTTCCCTTGTATAATCCATTTCCCTGATGCCTGTGTTAGTTTTTTTCACATAGCAACAGAGCAGAAAGAAATAAGCCACCTAATAATAACCCTTTTGTTTTGTGCTTTTATTATGCTTCTCCTCTGGTGTCATTTTTACTGTCTGAAGCAGTATGGCTCCAATTGTTTTCCAATATTCATTTATTCCAGCATCTGTCTCCATGTGTCCATGTGGGCATTTACCCATTGCTGCTACAGCAGGACGTGAAAAGAACCAGTTGGGCCGAGCACTGGCGAATGGGGCAGTCCTGATCATAGCCTGGCATTAAACCATGGTGCCTGTATTTGCAGTTGCAGTCAGAGTGTTGTCAGCACCACCCAAGGCCTGTCCTGGTTCTATTCTGAATCAAGTTGTTTTTTAATGAAAAAAAAAAGTCTTGCCCTGGGGCAATCTATATTTACTGTGGCTGCATTTTCTGCAGCACCTCCTCTCCATGCACCCAGCAGACCAAGTGTCACCTGTTGACATGGGTTCGGGTCCGGGAGTCGTGTTCTGTGCGTGGTGACAAACGTAACTGTCCCTCAGCATGAGGGGAGCGTTAAGGGAAATGTTGGTTCACATTTGGGCACTGCCAGCACTCCTGTTGAGGTTATTCATTCCATCCTTCCTTTTCACCACGTGGACAGAGAGCCTGCAAAACACTTCAGCTGCTCAAAAGTTCCCTTTGCATTGCCCAAGCAGCCAAGGATGCTCTCAGGATTATCGAAATCTGAAGTAATAACTGTTGAATAAAAGGGCTGTATTGAAAAGCACTTAGGCTTTGGTAACTGTGAGAACTGGACAGCCCAAAGGTGTATGACACAGGGGAGTGTTACCACTGCAATATTCCACTTTTGTGCCAGAATGGCTTCTGATTTCAATGTCTTTTGATAGGTTTGACCTGGTGAGTCAAACCCTGGAGTCAAACCTCTCTTTATTTCCCTTCACCCCTAACTAGACAGGCTGCTACATTTGCAGCAATCAATAGATCATCATGGAGATTTCTTAAAGTCCATTGTCAGAGCCAAAATAATTTCTGAGAATAAAGAAGGCGTGAGCACTGTTTTTGTTTATTCTGCTCTGTGTGTGTGTGCAAGAGAGGGTGAGAGATGGATTAACTCTACAATTACAATACACAGAATGACGCTGTTTGTGGTTTAAGATCCCAGATGTATGCAGCCACTCTTGAAACCTCATGGCAGACATAGAAAAAAGGAAAACTACATGACAAGTACCAGATACCTTATTTTTGGAACTAGCCAATGCAATCTATACTGTGGAAGCAATTTCAAGTATTTGTGGGTAAAGTGGAAGCCTAATCCGGCAGCTGAGGACTGAAAGTACATAATGTGTTAAGAGAATAGAGCTGGACAGGCAACAGACAAAGTACCAGAAGAAGATTGAGCTGCCAGTACTATGAGCAGTGAGGAGGAGCTGCTTTGCCACTTTCTTGGAGCAAGGTTGCTCTGGTAAGCAAGAGAGGGGAAGATCCTCTATACAGGAGCACCTCCTGTCAGTTCGCAGGCATGAGAGACTGCCCCAGGAACCACAGAAACCTAAATTCTGCTCTCTGTTATATTCATGCAGATAAAAGGAGATTTTAGCATCCAAGTGACACTTCTGTCACCCAGAGAGATGATGCTCGCAGGACCACAATGTATTTGGTTCGCATTCAATAAGACACATTCTGCACCTTGCTTAATTAAACACTGCATTTACCCCCTCTGCTTCTTGCTAGGTGTCTGAGAACGGAGCATAACGCTGTCTAAGCAAAGGATACCAATGTGTAACCCTGCCTGAAAAACTCACCAGCGTTCAATTTCTTACTTTCCAAGTCCAGAAAGGCTTTGAAGAAAAGCTTTTAGTTGCTTTTGCGGAAAGGTGGAGTGTTTTCTCCACATTTATTGTGTGTGGTTGAGCCATGACTAATGTGTAAGATGAAGGTCCAGAGCAAAAATGGTACTTTTCAAGCATTTTTCTACAGCGAATGCATGGAGTTTGTGGCCAAATGATCAATTAGTAATTTAAAAGGAGGAGGACAGTGTTAAGGCCAGCTCTTTGTATGCCACTGGATAGGAGCTCGACAGCTCATGCTGAAGCTCCACCTGCTCGTGCTGTGGGCACCAGTGCAGAAGCATTGCTGCAGGAGCACATTGGAGTCTTTACTTTTATATCAGTTTCAGATTCTTTCTTTTTTTTTTTTTATGCCAAGGGAAGGACAAGGGAGCGGCTGGTTTTGCTCCTCTTTTTTGAGAGGGAAAAAGCTACTCAAGTTTGTATTAGAGTACTTGGCAAAATGAAGTGTGCTCACTCTTTATAATGGTATATGCACCTATATAAGATATGGTCTTTGTGTCTTGTCAAAATGAAGAAGGGGCTCTTGAATCTTTATAAATTTACTGTAGACTATATTTTACTTATATGTCTGTATTGCCCTTTTGTTGTTAAAGTTTGGTTTTCTGTTGGAATAAGGCATTTATTAGTATGCATCAGTATACCTAGTATTTGGTATTGACTTAAGTTAGTCATTGATTTCACTCAAATTCATGAATGAAATAGAGATCTCAAAGCTAACTAAGATTTTAATAGTTCCTTTGATCTGACTACATTGACGATGAATCTTCATTTCAAACACTGTCAAAATTTAGTGATGTCCTCACTGGCCTTTCTATGGGTATCCCTCTTCGCTTGACTACCTCTGGAGAAAGCGTTGCCAAAATATTATTGTTTGGTCTTTTGCTGAAATCTGGAAGTCTGTGACGTCTGCATTTTGAAGCGCCACACATAACTTACCCATGGTATGCCACAACAGATTTGGTGTATCGGGGCTTCGATCTCTATTTGTAGATAAACCTCTTTCTTCACTATCCTGAATGGCGTTTTTGTCTGTCAGTCACTTGCTTTGTGTTCCCTTGCTGTCATATGTCAGACTGTCTACTAGAGAGATTGTAAGCAGACCGAGAATGGGTCACAGGCGACCGTAATCCAAATAAATTTCAAAAAAATTGATTTAAAATTATTGTGGCATTATGGAAGGACAAATCTCTCCCAAGACCAACCTTGCATTGGCATAAATGCTTTGCAGGAACCCAGAGTCATCAATGTGGGACCAGCAAGGTATGACAAAGTCCTAGAGACACGGCAAACACTGATTCAGAAGATATTCAGCATACCCAGACTACTGGATATATCGGCTACACCTCCCTTAGAGGAACCTTGATAGCCTTTCAAAAACTTCTGAAGAGTCAATCTATAGATAGGCAGGCATTTTATATATCTATTTTCTTTTTAAGTTCTTTCTTTTTACTCATTCACAAGAGTCAGCATTAGGCAGTTTTCAGAAGTAATATTAATTTGTCTCCAACAGCTCCTGTACCCTCCTGGAAAACTTTATGTGGCATTTCTTCCCCATCAGCCTCTCTTCGGATTCTATAATGTAATGAGGCCTAAAGTAGGTAATGATGCTAGGTTATTGCTGTGACCATACCTTTCATCCCTATCCTGGCCAGGTCCACACAGAGCTTTGGCTCACAGCTGAAAATTCTCATTGCAAAATTACACACAAAGAAGTATTTTCAGAAGAGAGTTTCTTTCTTGATGAGGAACTCTGCCCATCTGGAAAACACAGTGAAGACTCGGAGGCCCTCAGCAGTCGTAGTTATATCTGAACAGCGTGAACCCGATGAGCCGGGAAAGGAGGTGCTCCCCATCTGCTTCAGCAGTTAATCTTCTCAGATTCCCCCTGTGCCACCCCAAACCTCAGCTTTCTCTCCATGTTTTGGGCAGCCCAGCTGCACACTTTGAACTCCTGGCTCCTCCTGGCTCCGCACCAGACCCTGCTGTCCTGCTTACCCCTGCTGCTCGGTCCCTTATACCAGTAAATGGCGCCTGCACCAAAAATTCACTTCTTTCCTCTGCTAACAGAAAGATGCAGGGCAAGTAGCTGCTTTCAGCAAGAAAAGGGGAAAAAAAATCCAGCACCTGGCTGCAGCAAAATAATGAATTTTGCAGCAAACATGCTCAATTCTGTGGAATCTTGGAGCAGTGCCAGCCTCCACGACCACAGAAATGCTGAGTCCGTGGGGCCCTCAGCACGATGGCTGGGGCCGTTCACATCTCTCTGTCTTTGTCTCGAGCCCGTTGCAGTCTCACTCAGGCATCGGGTTTCACCCTGCCCGCGTTTTCAAGGTTATCTTCTCAAGCAGAAGGGCTAGTGAGTTCACGGTGCTCGCAGGCAGGCCGAGGTGCAGGATGGAGCACAGTGCAGGATGGAGCACAAAGTCTACTAGGAGAGTGGGTAAGAACACGCGCATTTGAAGTCCAGTTGAAAACACATAGTCATATCACCTCCAGCTGTGGATATTCTGCATACTTATGATACCTCGGCTCTTTGGAGATGGATGCAACACCGCATTTCCTTCCGTTTTAATTTACTATTTTGAATCAGCACAGAATCACGGGTTTTAGAGAGTTCTTCCAGGCGATGCATGGCAAGCTCTATCCAGTTGTGACTGAAATGGAGCCTCTATAA
This sequence comes from Crypturellus tataupa, assembly GCA_034781795.1. Taxonomy (NCBI): domain Eukaryota; kingdom Metazoa; phylum Chordata; class Aves; order Tinamiformes; family Tinamidae; genus Crypturellus; species Crypturellus tataupa. Next base: position 1,977,503 of record JAWLRI010000963.1, on the reverse strand, counting down.
TTTCCTCACCCTTTCCTCTCCCCTTTCCCTCTCTATCTGAAGTCGGTGGAATATTGCAGCTATAACATACAAAAGCAACTCATGACACTCACTAAATGTCAAAAAATGAACAGCTAGAGCAAGCTGATGCATTTGAATTGTAATGTTTGTATGAGCTGCTGTGAGTCGGTCTATGGTAAGCAATCAATAGATCAGTAACTATGAGTGGATGTTTTTTTCCTTAAAAAAGATTGGTAGTGGAAATAGTCATGAAAATTATAAGCTGTTTGTGGACAGTTTGTAGACAGGAAAGCATACCTTATTCCCTTCAAACTATTCATTCAGCTGGGTTTAGAATAACACCGCATAGGAACTCTTGTTACTTAAGACGTATTTTTCATAACCCATGGCACAAATCCTGCCTTCAGCAGTAGCAGTATCACCGAAAGAAGTAGTTCTAGCTGAAGTTCACATGGAGATAACTCTCTGCAGAATTAGAACTCAAGTATAGTCCTTTTTTTGTGAATGTTTTTTAATTTACTACCAGTTATACAATAAACTAATCCCATAGCTAATATATTTCTATATCTTAGTGTGTTTTGCACATATATACTCAGTGCTAGCATTGTGGTCATGACTTTAGGAGGAATGAGGCTGCAGGAAAATGGCTCCGCAAGGATTTGGTTGGGCTCAGGCAAGAAGTGTCACCACTGATTTTAGACACACTGATTTTAGGAGCTCTGTTTTCCTCAAGAGGGTGAATCTCTGTTTTTTATTATGAGGGGAGGCAGTTTCAAACTACCTATAAAAGAAAATGGGATAACTCCTCTGGCAGTTTCCTGCAGATACATAGACTGGTCCGTGTGAAGTCTCTTCTTGAAGCTTTGATAAAGTTGTAGCTTAGCCCTTAACAGTAAAAAGTAAACTGCCAGTGAAGTTTATTTTCTTTTTTACTAGGTTTTCTGGACCATTGTTCCGCTTGAGGAGCCATGTTTGTTGGTTTTGGCTCTGGGACTTTTCTTCCTTAAGGATAAACTCTCCTTAGGCAGTTGTACAACTATGCATTAAAGGACTGCCTAGCAGTTTATTCACAGCCTAAGCTCCAGCAGAATTCAACTGTGTGACTTCCTGGCGTAAGCGGGGGTGCATCCGTAATGTAAATACCTACTTGATTTTGTGGAAAACCAGGACTTTTTTGTTTGTTCTTGTAAAAGATTCCTGCTGGAAGCTTAACTTTAAAGTTGGCATCCAGCCTTCTCTGCTGTGACTTGGACCCTGATCTGATTTTGTGCTTTCATGGGCATTTTTATATTTTTAAATTTTTAATTCACCCTTAACTTTGCTTACAAGCTGCAGAGCAGAATAAAATCGCATTACAAACATTGTGCTATTAGATTTTATCACCATTTATTTCTTCTCGTCTGCCCAGGGATTTCTACATGTTCAGTAGAACTAATTTGCAGTCAGACACTGAGGTCTTCTAGAAGGCCAGCAGGCTCCACAAACTAATTTATCCAAATAACCAATCTCTCATAGGCCAACTGTAGAAGGACACCAAAATGGCCTAAGCAGGCAAAGCCCCCTTTTGAAGTCTGGAATGTTTTGACTGACTTGAAACAGGCGGCAGGAATGAAGGGATAATTTTCAGTGACCCAGGGGACTTTTTTGCCATTTTCAAATATTAGGTAAAATAAAGAGAAATTGCTTGTTCTAATTTAGAAAGACTTAGCAATCCGGAAGGTAAGCAGACTATGAATAGCATGCTAAGGTAGAGAGATAAAGTTTATTCAATGCATCGAAACGCTGTGCCTGTGTGTATAGTATTTACGCACGGTGCTTTACTTACGCGTGCATATATCTAAAACATCCTTTTAATTCTCTCTTTTTGATCTTTAACATATATAATAAAGCAGAGCATAATATATCTATGCAGTATTAAGTGAATTATCTGAAACGCTGTCTTTAAGTACATATTGTATTTCTCGAAATGATCATTTCTAGTTAAAATTACATATTCTTGTTGCTGCTGAAAAAGCTGGGGTATTCACACAGCTAGAAGGATATCCGTCTTTTCTAAGATGTCCTGTCCTAGCACCATTCAAGTAAACGAAGTAATCCTCTTAATTTTTAAGTAAGTTTTCCAATATAAAGTATGCTTGCAGACACAAGGGAGAAGTATTTTGATACCTATCTAAAAACCCAATTCTCTATGAATACTGCTCGGAAGGGAAGGAAGTGTGGCCATTTAGGAAGGAAATGAAAACATTACAGTTTCATCAGCTGCTTGAACAAGGGTGTGCAAGAGAGAAAGGAGCAATCTCGTCTGATTTCAGCAGCTGTTTTAGAGATGTGCTTTTGAGAATTTTCTATCAATCAAATTTACCATGCAGAGTTATGTGCTTGGTGCCTAGGTACCTCTGCCTAGGTATTAAACTGATCCTGACCATGTCTGGCTCTCAGCTTCTTCTCTGTGACATTGACTCACAGATTAGTTGGGACCTTTTAGTTGAAAGTGTTGTCTATAAGGATGAATTATACACTGTTAGTGAAGCTTCTCTACCCGTGTTTCATAGAAGCATTTTTCTTTAAAACAGTATTAACAGCTTAAATGCAATTTTCAATCTTACATTTACTGACCTCAGATTAGTGCATTTCTGAAGCACAATGTTTAAATTAATGTTATTTTTTGGTGTTTGTGTGTATATATATGTGTGTATGTCTATGTATCTGTGTGCATGGAATGTATTAGTTTAAATTAGGTTATGTTCCAGCTTTTACTTGAGAAACATAATTTTGTCAGCTAATAATGTGAATGCCAAGATTTTGTCATATTATGTTTATATATATGGCTAAAGCAAAATCAAATTATATTTGCTAGAGGTAAAATTAGTCAGTCAAGGAAGTGCTTATCACAGGAGCAGTTAAAATTCAGGTTTTGTAGGCTAGAAATTCATCTCTGTTTCTTGATGCTTTGCTTTATCTGTGTGTTGTCTAGACTGTCCTGGAAGGGGTTGGCTCGCTGCTGTGGAGGTCCATGCATACAACACAGCAGCGAAGTCTGGCAGAGAGTGCAGACACTTTGCAGGGATTTCTCATCAATCATAAGGAATTTGTCATTCTGACGTTTTGGTATTCAAAGCCCTATATTCCGCCACTTCACAGGGTGAAGTTCTTTCCATCGTGGCACCTATGCAACTGTTGAGGGCAGCAGATGGGATAAAATTTCTTCCCAGCTCCTGTGGTGATCGGCTCATACCCTGAAGCACAGAATTTGATTATGCTGATCATAATTTACAAAGCTATAAATGTTGTTAATGGCTTTGAGTCAATGAATGAAAATGCTTAAGGACAAACAATTGCTTATTTTCTCTCTCTTTCTCTCTCTCTTTTTTGTCTTAAATGAATAAGTAGGAGCATAGGAGCAGAAGTGATTTCAGGCACACTTTCACTCTATCTTCATGCAGCTTGGTCTATTTAAATACAATCTAATTGTTACTTTTGGGCAAAGTGAGCAGGAATTCATTTTGCTTAAGTGCAATGTTCTTCTAAAAGAGAGAGCTTAGAGAATAAGCACTACTTGGGTGCTTGTAGATTCAGGTCTTTTTCCTTGGTCAGTGGGTTTTTAGTACTTTAGATGTTTTTAGAAAAGTATGCATGGTCTGTATTTTATTTCATTTTTATTCTTAATAATTGCATGATTTTGATGTTTGACCACCCTTTTATGCCTTTAAATAATTTAAAGGGTCTAAAAGGAACTCTGCTCAGAATGAGCTAGTTAGATGCTTATATGACTTGCTTTCACCTTCAGATATTTGTATATGAAATAGGAATCTAATTCAAACATGTCTTGTTTCAATTTTCTTCTCTAGATTGGAGTTTAATTTCAGGGAGAGGGGTTTGGAATAAAGTATATTTAGTGATAGGCTGATATGTATGTGGGATTTGTGAGATTTATCACAATGTTCTGGGAAGGGAGAAGGTGTAAGATCCATGCTTTACTTTTCTCTTTTCAGGACTGCTTTTAGTAAGGCATTATAAACAGTAAGTGGAATAGCAAGGAGGAATAGCAAGGAATAAATGTTGCCGTCAGTCCTTGGAGTGGCTGTATGCTGCCGTTATGTTTTCTATAGACAGAAGTCAAGGCAACTGCCAAACCTTGGCAGCACCGGACTCCAGCTCTTTCTGTTCTTAGCTTGTCTTGTTTATTGTTGCTCAGAGATTGCCTTTTGTTTGCCAGTATTGGATCCTCTTTTGATCTTTAGAAACAAAGAGTGTCTTGTACTTCTTGGTAGCTGGACTCTCCATCATATCCTCTATTTCTTCTCCATCCGTGATTTCAAAGGAAATCATTGTGCTTGACAAGTATAATTGGCAGCAAGGACAAGACAATATCTAGGCAGAAGCTCATTTGGGGCTGGATAGGAAAACAAGACCCTTGTATCACAGCTAGAAGAAAATTCAGTTTTGAACTGGCAGCAAAGTGAATAAGCAGTGTAGGTGCAAATGCATTGGGTCAGATAAAGTAAATTAGCTTGTTGTTCTGCCTTTAAGAGAGACCAGCAACAAAAGCTAAAGAAATGGTAGAAGAAATAGAAAAATTATTGAGAAATCCTACTTTTACTATCATTTGTTTCCCAGGAACTGAAATTTAAGAACTCGTTAGATGGAGTTTACAACCAACTCATATTTAATGCTGTCTTTCATTAAGTCACTTTTATTTGAATTTGTTTATACTTTTTGCTGCTGTAACAGTAAGTTCCACAAGTTCATCATGCATAGAGTAAGAACTTATTTTTGTTGTTTTAAGAGTTTTTTTGCTTGTCAAAGCTTTTCAGAACTCTAAATATACTGCAGTGACCAAATCATCCTTAACCAAATAATCATTAACTCCTTCCAGAAATGTTACTAATCTGAAGATTATCTTTGCAAAGCCATGCTTTCTCTTCCCTGCTACATCATATTCCCATGTGCACACCAAGTCTCTTATTTATTATAACAGTCGATTTAATCATGCTTTCATTCTTTAGAAGTGTCAAGTGAAAACCACTTGCTCTGGGTGTTTTCGCTTTCTATTTTATCAATCTTCTTCAAAGATTCCTCTGCTAATACTTTGATTTAGACCAGTCAGGAATCTTCTTAACTTTCTGCATAGTGAGTATCATGCAAATAATTCATTTAGCTTTTCCAAAATGACCCAGTCTTGGGCCCAGTCTTGATGGTGCATGACTTCAACGCCACAGGCAAATGCTGGCTTTTCACATGTTTTCCATGGTTTTAATATTAATCTATGCAAAAGCAAAGGTTTCTCTCTCTCTTTTTTTTTTTTCCCTTGCTTTCTCCTGGTTTTGCATTTAGCTTACAGAATTAAGCCCTTTTCCAGTTTGTGTTTCAGATATTTAGCTGTAATGTTGTAGTACATGGAACTTGATCTTCAGGTCTTGCTCCAAAAGGTATGAAACTTTTGTGTCTCTGTTCAGGCCAGCGAGTCCTGTGCTGTGTCTTCAGGCACCAGAATTGCTCCCAGTATCTTTTTTTTATTAGTCTTTTTAACCTGCTATTTAATTGCTCTTTTTATATCCTTTTTGTTGTTACCTCTGCAGAGCAAAGTGAATGTGCTACTGTATATCATTCGTCACTTACAAGTATTTCTCACTATTTTGTTTATAAAAATCCTCAGTTTAATGAGATCTACAGATCACATGCCTTATATTTAAAAATAAAAAAACAGAGAACATGGAGTTTGAGTTGCATCTTCAGTTTTAAGAGACATTGTTGAGAAGCACAAACCATTTTCCAAGAAACTTTGTATTTGAGGCATACTCAGTTGCCAGTCCTCTGAGTGTGTTCACCAGCATCACTGACCGCTTGCTTGTAACTTTGGAACTCCTTCTCATTTTTTGGTAAATTAAAAAAATATATTAATGGAAATGGTTATAATGGTTGGTTATTAACTTTACTTGGATCACAGGTAGGAGGAGTCCCAATTTTCAAAGGCCTGCTTTTGTAGGAGTTGGTCTAAATCTTTTTGCTGTTTTATTGTATGCTCCAGAAAGTCATCTCCCAAACAGTCTTACCCAAACTTTTAAGTAGAAGTCTAGGTACCTCATTATTTTGTCTAATGTGCTTTTTTTTGGAGGATTATGGTGACTAGATTCCTGCAGGCGTGCAGTAAGCGTAATCGCATCAGTGTAAGGAAGGGCAGGGTTCATCGGCATCTTGCCCCTGGCCAGGCAGCCCCTTCTAAGCTCTGACACGTCACTCTTGCCTTGGATGTGGATGCTGATACGGCATCGCTGTGAGCCCAATAGAAGGAGAGGCCATGCAGGCAATGGGATCTCTCTCTCTCTTAAAACTAAAATGACAACAAAGATACTACAACATCCACAAAGTGCTTTTCAAAACCCAGGATGAATAGTTCTTGAATCTCATCCTACTGCTTATTTGCTGAAGATAAACTCTCAAAACTACAGCAGGAAGAACTGGAGCACAAAACTGTAGGTAAATGGTACATAGATAGTGTTTTTGATGCTCTTTTCTTTCAACATAAATAACCACTGAGATGAAGCTGCAAAACAAGTAGAATATATTTTATTATTTAAGACATCAGAATCTCATAATGGCTGTCCTTTATCTGTGTGAGATTTTCCGGTTATTGTTTTTCTTTTTGCTTTTCAGAAGTACATGAGACTGAGCACCCTGTGACCATGTGTGACACTTTGTGCCAATGTCTTACAAAAGAATTTGCTATTGTGGAGGTAAATTTTACAGTGGGAGGTCTTGTAATCCTTACAAATGTGACAGTACAGCAATAATGTCAGAGAAATCCTTGTGGCTGCTAGAAACAGTGGTTTGAACAGGCAAGCTGCACAACGGTCATTGAAGGGATCCCTTCTCCAGATGAGAATTGGTGTGATGAAATTTTGTGTTTCACATGACTTGTGCCACATTTGGCACATGAGCTGGTTAGCAGAGCTAATTGCACCTGAGCAGAAGCGTTTGTATGGCAGTGGCAGTCTATAGAGTTTTGATTTTTTTTCCCAGAAAAAGAAATAATAAAGCTGTGTCTGTCTTTGAGACCAAAATAATAGAATGAGAGAGGGTAAAACAGACTTGATTTTACATGCAAAAGCACCCATGATCTTTCTCACTTGCTCAGTTTAAAAAAGAATAGTTTTGAAACTGAAATTCTTCATGAATTTATGTTGAATTTAGATCGATTGATCAGAAAGCCAGAAACTGGTAAGTTTGGAAGATAAAATTTCACTTCCTCTTTACCCTATTGCTCAGTGGTTTTGTTGGAGATAAAGGGTCTTCCTTGGTGGATTGGTTTGGAGCAGGGATATGAGTTAATACCCAGCACTTTCCAGGGTTGGGCTAGGCACTTGACTACAGGTATCTGAAAGGGGAGTTCTTACCTGTCCCAAATGAGCAAAAGGAAGCTGCTTTTGTGGGAGAGAAGTTTAAATTCCAGATCTAATCAGGCAGAAGTGGAATTTAAGCTCTATTTTGACTTGCTTGTTTAGTAAAATAGTAAGAATGGTAGAAATACTAGCTCGAAGCACCTGCCTCTCCTCTTGCCAATATTTTTATTAAAAGTTCTTTCTCAAAAGCTTTTTCCTCACTTTGTCAGTCCTATGGAAATTGTGGAAAGTCTTGATTTAAGAAAAATGGTTAGAATTTGGGAAAATGGGGACACAGCCTTGAAGAAAACATTATTTGCAGCTGTGTATATTTCTTTCTTTCTGCAATCAATATCCCACTGATTAAGAAAATGTCTGAAAATATTACATCATTTACACAATATTATTTTAAGATCAGTTATTAGCTCTATGGTACACCCACACGCACACATATGTGCACACACATGCACAAACACATATTTACCTTTCAAATCTAGGGAAAGGTCAGAGCTTCATTCCAGTAGGTGGCATGGAGAAAGAAAGGAAAGCAGGCTGTGGCTAAAGGAACTTGCAGGTTTAGTTTATTGCAAGACATGATGGAAGAGTAAATATTACGGTTGAGAACCTTCCTGCTCTGAAAGTGTCTTCTTAGAGAGGAATTACTTCATTTAATCTTTTGAAAATATATTCCATTCTTTTTTTTATTGAAAATGAATATAATTAATCCCCTTTTTAATTTAACTAATGACTTTTTTTTTTCCTTTTCTATTGACTGAACCAACGTACTACATAAAGATTGGCCTTAATCCAGGGCTTTATTCCTGTTGTTAAATATCTCAAGCCAATGACATTTATTGATCCTCAGGTTTGAACTCTGAATTTGTCTAAGAGAACATAAATCATGTTCAACCTACTGTGAGAAACTGTTTGGCAGAAGGGAAGAGCAAAAAGACTGAGTGAGCCAAGACAAAGAACTCTGAGTCAAGAATATGCCCAATAACAGTAGAATGGAAAGGCAGAATCATAGATCAAAACCAAAATGCTGGAAATCACACTTCTTGAAATAATAATGGTTGAGATTCATCTCTGTTTTTCAGAATCGCTGAAATAAAGGATGTATTGAATGCACCTGGTTTAACATGAAAATCATGAATCTCAACCATTGTCATGGTCTAGAACCATTGGCATGGATTGGTAGTTCAGCTACCCTGACTTTTATCCACTCCAAGTGTCCTTAAAGCCTGCACTGTCCTACACTGTCACTGGTGAAATTTTAGAGCTTGAGAGGGTCTTTCTAGGGCAGATCTACATCATTATTTCCATAAGCTGTGAGTAAATCCCAACCAAACTCTTTGGTATAAAAGACATGGGTTTCTACTCTTACCTTGAACACTGTTTCTCCTTCCTCCACTTTATTTCCCATTTCTGTCATCTCTGTTGACTTTTGCTCAAGCAGAGCCTGTCATAAGCGACCAATATGGTTTCTTTAACAACTTAGCTGTCAGTCTGTGATTGGTGAAGCTGCTTAAAGAAAGCTCACATTGCTGGATGCTAGCACAGTTTGCTAGATTCAGTGTGGCTAAAAAGATCTTGAGCTGAGCTTAACCTCAATCAGCCAGACCACAATTAAAAGTGAGTAGGAGACACAGAAGCTATGTTTTTATTTGAAGGTGTTTTCTATCCTTTTATGAGTATTTTCTTTGTTCTTCAAGAACAGAAGATTGGACACAAGCAGTTATTTCAGCCTCCTCCTAGTCTTCCATGGAAGAGTTAATCCAATGACATGTGGGATATATTGACACCACAAAAAAATATCCCCCTCATGATCCTCCCCATGAAATGTTTCTACAATATCTAAAGGTAATATACTGCAAATAAGTGGTGTTATTAAAGTGAAAGTGGCATATTATACTTTAATATTCCTTCTCTGTATTAAAGGTCTAGACAGTCTATATGGGGATATGTTTCTGTGAGACAACGTAATGACTCCTCAGGACTCGTCCAGGAGTGGCAAGGGATATTGACTGCTTGTTATTGCAGCATGAGAAAGATCCACATAACTCCTTTGACTTCCTGGGCCTCTTAGTCCTTCAGATTCATATGATTTAAATAAGTCTCCTTTACAGAACACATATATTCTATGTTTTACAGCTGTTATCTATATATTATGGCATTCAGATGTGGTAGAGTAGGGGTGAAACTTCGGAAAGCAAGTGAAAACATTGCGGGAGAAGGTGGGCAACTTTGACCATGAACCACTAATGTGCCCTTTTGGCCAAGAAGGCCAATGGTATCCTGGTTTGCCTTGTGAATAGCGTTACCAACAGGTAGAGGGAAGTGATCCTCCCCTCTTACGCAGCCCTGGTGAGGTCACATCTAGAGTGCTCTGCCCAGTTCTGGGCTCCTCAATAGGAGAGAGATTTGGAGTTGCTCCACTCTTTGGTGTAATGGAGTGGAAGAAGACCCAAATCTAACAGAGACTAATTTTGGAAGAAAAACAAGTGTTCTGCTCTCTTCTTTAATCTCCAGATGAAAAATATCACTTTCTCTTCCTAGTTTCTAGTCTTCTGTTCTTCGTTTTCACATTTTCCAGCACAATATTGTTTCTATCATTTGACGCTTGACACATGACTGAGGAGCATACCAATTATGTCTTAAAAACTATTTGTACCTCTGAGCTCTCAGGACTTGTGACCTGTCATAAAGTTAAAAATGCATGTTAAGCATTTTCCCAGAATAACTTTGAGATGTATTAAATATATATCTATCCTTTGCTGCTTAGTTTGATGACTATTTCTTACTTCAATCTAATGCCAGATTTACAGTGATGCTTGTTATGTCATTCCGAGTCCTCTCTTTAAGCACTGGTGCACCTTTGGCTTTCCTCCCATCCCTTGTCAGCTTGTGCTAATAATCTGTGATAATAATCTGTGAATCTCAGCTGATTTTGTCCAAAGGCCAATATTCTTCTCGGGATAATATTTATTTTCTAAACTCATCTTATTCAACAACTGATGTGTTCTGCAACTCTCTTTTCTCCTTGCCAATAGCTAAGTAGATAAACATTTTTTCCCCTCTAAACAGTATGCTGTTACTAGGCATTAGACACAACTTCTAGAAATATAACTCATGCTCTTCCTGATTTTGCTGAGCAGTTGTGAATAGCTCACATCAAACTGACTCCTTAGAGTAAGACTGAGAATAAACTTTAGGTAGTGTTACTGTTGTTACCTAGGGAGGATATTGGACCTTTGCTGTGCCCTCTGCTAAAGAAGAGATTTATTGTCACTGAATTCTTGTCTTAGTTATTTTTCTTCTTAGTTCTCAATACTGGTTTACTTAGCAAATGTTTTATGGTTAACTATCTTTAATCCAAAATCCTTATAAGATACCAGTTCAGAAGTTTTTATTACTCTGTCTGTAAGGCTTGAGCCCCACTGAAGAAATGTAGGAGTTGCTTTGAATTGTCAAGTGGTGCTGACAAACCTGATGGATTTTGCAATTCAGCTTTTGTTTTCTGCAAGTCATTTGTAGGTATAAAAATAAGGTTTGAATGAATTAAGTGCTAAAAAGTGTTATGTAGGTCTTGTGTAGGTCTGCCAACAAAAACAAACATGACTGTGATTAAGTGTGTGACAGTGGTATTAGTGGAGCTATTGAAGCTCTTAGAGGCATGCTAAGCAAGTACAATTAGAAACACAAACTGGCTTACAATGGAGGGTGCAGGTGCTGGGCTTCTGAATTGGGGATTATCTTGTTTCAACAGACTTTTAGTTTAACACTCACAAAGGAGTTTTAAGGCTTTATTATTTTTAACCTCCCTAAATCTGTCAAAACTGAAGGAGTATTCTAATTGGCTGTAACATTCGGTGTGTTAAATATAAAATCTTCACACTAACCCAGTGCACTCAAACTTTCTTTAGAGATTTCGTGATTGTTCTACAGACACTTTTAAAAGATCTAAGACTTCAGTGAGGAAGAATCCAACTTTTCTCTGCTTTGAGATGCCCTTTTACCATTTGGCCATCTCTTTCTAGAGGGATTGCTCACTGTTGAATATAATAGTTACGTGACAAGGAAGATTGTGTCATTGACAGACAATGCCCTGAAACTTGGATTGTATGAATCTTATCTGCGGCTTTGGAGTCCTGTAAACTCCTTGCATAAGTGTGGCAATGCCATGTAGTCTAGCTCTGACTATTCTTTATCTGAAACATAGGGCAGAAGTGCTTTGATTCTTGCCATATTAGTCTGACTCATTTGAGTTAGTTGTCATAAGCTTGTGTTTAGGTGCGGTAAGCACTGCCTTACAGTATTTAAAGTTTCCTTTTGAAAACTCTGTGAGAAAGTGCCAAATATAAAAGCTGAAGTATTCAAAGCTTTCATGAAATAGAAAATACTGCTCCTGTGAATATCTCCGTACAGAGGCTATAGTCCACTGGGCAGATCCAAAACACCTGTGGAATGACTCTATGCTTTCTCAGTGATTAAGATGCAGTCTAGATTTGAACACTATAATCTGCCCCTGCTGAGTGGGAGTTATGTGTACACAGCCAAAACCATGAATGTGATCCAGATTTTTCTGCTCTGCTCTGGGAATCTAATAATTTCTCATGAGGCATATTCCTGTGTATGGTTTCTTCCCTTTAGTAAGCGCACACTCATTTTATCATGAAATATATGAATTTTGAGCCATTTAATTTTTAGAACAATTGGCTTCTATAGCAGACTTTGGCATAATTAGATACTGAGTACATATTTAAGGATACTTCTCAATGCTTATGCTTATGCAAATACTACTATATGAGCAGAGATCTATGATGTGATGCAATTTTAGTGGTAGTACAAGAATCTACTGATTAGTAGCTTGATGGCTTTTTAAACTATGTACATTTTAAAACTAGTTTATTTTAAAACTAAATATAAAACAAGTTGCCACATGTGTTTCATATATTTATTTTATATTTAGCTATATTAATCTACATTTCAAATATTAAATCCCTTTCTAAAGGCAGCTGCTCATTCACTTGTACCATAACTACAGGCATGTTAAGTTCAAAGTGGAATGTCATGGAGAATGCAGATAATATATTTAGTTCCTGTCAGCAGACAGTGTAAAGGCACCAGAGCGTCTTGTTCTCAGAGGGAAAAGCTAGCTACTTTGACTACAATATTCTTCAATGATAATGCAATTTGAGTGTTTTTAAATGAAGCTTTAGTCAAGACTCAGAATGATTTTGACTGTGATCTTAAGTATAATGTGTATCTGAAAGGATTTTTTTAAAATCACTTTAAAAGCAGTGGCAGGTAGAATATTATTTAGAAGAATTTAGAATTTAGAAGAATAGATGTTAGTTTTTTGAATGTTTCAGTGTGTGTAGTCTTTATACATGCCCAAAAAGATAAATTGTAGCTTGATCAGAAGAAAGGAAAATTCTAGATCTGAAGATCAGAAGCAAGGCATTTTTAAGAAACATTATAGAAACTTATGGAAGAGAAACTTTCCCAATAGCATAGTGCATAAGCAAAGCTTATGCATATTTCTAGAAAATTGCAGCTGTCAGGCTTTCATTACCCTAGAAAAATGCTGTGTCAGGTGTTACAAAGTTTGGCCATGCTTTTAGAAAATTAATAGCTTCCTTACATCAGATGTGTTAAATAGAAACATGCCTGGTGGTGTAGCCAGTTGTCACATTTTGATGTTTCTGTTGAAAGTTATTTCTTTTACAGTATAATTTATGTTCAATAATTAAACTAAGAAGAGACATTTTGTTGTGATAGTGATCTTCATGCACATAAAAGCGATTATAGGATGAGACCAACGTTTGCTATGCCCGTCTTACTACAGAAAGTTATGTAGTCCTGGGAGCAGTTGCTATTCAGTCACAGGGAATTTCAATTGTGAAACAGTAAGTACTGCTAAATAGCCATAAAAATATTTTTTTTCTTGCCAAATTCATGTATATCACTGATATATTGTGTTCATTTGTCAAAATAGCAAAGTGACAGCCAGCAGAAATACCTTATACTCATACTCTTGAGTTTCAATTCCGCCTTTCCAGAGCCTAAAGTTAACCATAGATTACACCTGCATAAACTGTTTAATCAAATTTCTGGAATTTGTTTTTTTATTATACACTGTGGATTAGCATACCATAAACTGACCCTACTTTGGCTCTTGCACAGTGGAAAAGAGGTGGTCATTCCATTCCCTGAGAATGAAAGAAACAGTTCTCATTTTGGGGAAAGGGGAGACAAAAGATTTATGTTGTTATCCTGTAATATACAGATAAGTGGACATATTGTCATATAGACACTTATCGCCAGTTAGCTGCTGAACTGTAGAATAATTTATGGAAGAGATCTCTGGAGCTCATCCGGTTCTTTCAAAGTGGCTCTAATGACAGCAGGCTGCTCAAGACCTATCCAGACAAGTTTTGACTACCTCCAGTGATAGGCATGATACAACCTCTCTGGGAAACCTGTCCAAAACTGGACACAAGTATGCAGTCCAGATGCAGTCTCTCAGGTGACAAAGACAGGGGAGTCACTTTCAGATAAATCACTTTGACCTGCTACTTACACTCTTCCCGCTACAGTCCCATATGCAGTTAACCATCTTCAATGCTGTACTGCAGATTCATATTCAAATTCTTGTCTAACAGGACCGTTTTCTGCAAAGTTGTTTTCTATCATCTAGTGAGTCCATGGCCTGTACTGCTGCATGGAACTTTTCAGTCTCAGATGCAGGACACAGCATTTCCCTTTGTTGACTTTCATAAGGTTCCTGTAAGCCAATTTCATCAGTTTGTCAAGGCTCGTACGTGCAGTAGAGCTGCCTCCCAATTTAGTATCATCTGTAAAGTTGCTGAGAGTGTACTCCATCTCATCTTCCTCGTTGTTAATAAGGACATTAAACAGTATTTGCGCTATTATCAGTGCCCTGAGAGGTGCTACTAGCAACCATTTGTCAGCTGGACTTTATATTGCTGATCACAACCCTTTGACCCCAGCGATTCAGCCGATTTTCCACTGACATTATCCTCTACTTGTTTGACTATAGTGTTACTGTGGCAGATGGTGTTGAAGGCTGTGCTAAAGTCAAATTAAATACATTCACTGTTCTTCACTTGCCTATAGAGTGAGTCATCTCATCGTGAAGGCAATCAGGTTTGTTAGGCATATTTTGCTTTTGGTAAATCCACGCTGGCTCCTTCTAATACTATTTTTGCCTATCACATGTCTGGAAATGTTTTCCAGAAGGATTTGCTCCATAACCTTCCTGCAGACTGACGTTAGGCTGACCAGCCTGTAGTCTCCCAGATCGTTCTTACTGCCCTTCTTGAAGACAGGGGTGCCCTTTTCCAGACATCAGGAAACTCCTTTGATCATTTTGATCTCTCAAAGACCTCTCAACCCTCAAAAGAGTGGAGTTGCAGTGATATCAGCCAGCTCCTTCAGCTCCTTTGGATATATCTCGTCTGGTCTAGTGGATCTGAGTGCACCCAACTTTTTGTGCCCTCTAATTTGATCTTCCCCTAATGGGGGGTAATATTTTAGACCCGCAAACTCTACTGCTTGCTTAACATTCTGAGAAGCTTGAGGACAAACTTTACCGGGGAAAACTGAGGCAAAAAGGATCAGTTACCTCAACTTTTTGCATGTCCTTTGCCCTGTGCCCCTTTTAACTGTGGGCCCACATTTTTCTTATCCTTCCTTTTGTTGCTAGTGTACTTGCAGAAGCTCTTCCTTTAGCCATCACTAGCTTCAACTCCAGCTAAGTTTTGACTTTTCTACATCCATCCCTGCACACTTAGGCCGTAATTCTATGCTTCCCTCATGTAGCCTTGCCCTGCCTCCACCTTGTACATACTTCATTTTAGCCTTGAGTGCTTCGTTCAGCTGTTGTGGACTCCTGCTATGCTTCCTCGACTTCCTGTACATTGGTATGGCCAGTGCTTTGGAGGTTGTCACAGACCCCTCTAGCCACATGGCCCCCTGCCAGGCCCCTGAACAAGTGAAAGTCTCTGCTTGATAAGAAGATCTGGATAAATGAGGGAACAGTGTTGAGTCATATCTATGAGATGAGATTTTTCTTGAAAAATTGGGGCTGACTTCTCTGTAGGATATGTCAGAAGAGGAGAAGGAGGATGTGGGTCTTGTCTACAAGCTCATAATGCTGTCAAGGAATGTGGAAAGGAAGAAAAAGAGATGCACTGCTTCCACTGAGGACTACTGCTGACGATCATCAGAACTAGCTGGTGACATTAGCAAGATAAAGTTTAGAGCAGTGATTTAGACAACCTACTCAATGAAGAAGCTAGTCACTGCAAATAGCACATATTTACAATGTCTACAAAAAGTGCTGAGGACTTACTGTCAGTAGCTGTCAGCCGAATGCATAAAGATACCAGGACTAAGAACTCCCTCACTTCTACTCAAAAAACTGTGATTTGTTGCAGTCTTCTGACAACAGTTGGCTCAAATGTGGTGTGGGGCACACAGCCCCTTCACACTGCACAGCTGAAGGGACTGAAAACCTGGGAATGTTTCTTTCCGTAATAAACTAGGGATGCCAGCTTATGTCTTTACCATGATCAGATGTATAGAGCAAACACAGAAGTGTTCGTGCTTTGAGAGCTGCTTAATGAAGTTTTCTCCTGGAACTGTGACTACTGTTTTATTCAGAGCATTGTACAGATGCTCCAGCAGCAGAGACAACAGGCCTGTGTTTCTAGGCGAGAGATGGCAGAGCTATGAGCATTAGTAGAGATATAGTCTAGGGCTTCACTGAGAATAATTCTACCCTTTGACCTTTTGACCCTTGACAAAAGGTAAAATTCCAATGTCTTTTGTGCTGGAGACAGGAACTTTTATTTTCTTGTATATTCTTTTCACAGATTTCTTCATGGTCTTTTCTCGATTTGGCTTTGTGCACAGCTTGGACTCTACAAGCATATCTAAAAAAATCCAAGAAAGATAATAATGAAAGGTGGTTTCCAATATGTTTTCTTTCACCTTTTCTTTTTTCTTCAGAATAAGTGTAATACTCTACAAATAAAGGAATGTATGTGGTTGTTATTAAACTCTATAAAAAATAAGGGGAAATTGCATATTGTATAATAGAAACTTACACTCCTATCAGTGTTAATTTTCTTCCACACCAAAAACATAGTACACCCTGACATCAACCTAATATTTCTTTACTGACAATATAAACCCACTTAAAAATAAATAAATAAATATATATAAAGAGGATTGTATAGATTTTAGTATGCTTGTTTTAACAGTGTTCTCAGAATAACCATATGAATAATTTTCCTCACTTTAAACCTGATGCTGAACCCAAATGCATGCATAACACAAAACCTAAAGATGGAAATCTCTAGACTCTTCAAAGAAACAGGACCTCACATGGTTTTTAATTTACTGCTTAAGACAGGAGACATTGTAAGCCTTAGGAAGTAATTGATTTATTCAGACTCTAGTTTCTTAGTTTTTCACGAAAATTAGTTTGTTTATTTTAGTGTAAATTGACTAGAAAAACATATGGCATGAGACTTGAGGCGTAGAAAAAACAATAGTGTTTTAGTTTTGCTCTTCACTTACTAAATGAGAAGAAGGTAAAAAGTGATGTTATCACTATAATTTTATGCACCATAAAAATCATTCATATCCCCCCCTTTTTTTTTAATATTGCCTGATTTGCCGTTTTAGGTCTACTAGGTTTCACACAGTGCATAAGGCTCAATTTGATGCTGTCTTGGTTGTGCAGCTATCTGGGCGGCTGTGCTTTCCATAGAGCAAGGGCTTTCCATTGCCCTCCAAGTCCTACCAGCAATAAACACTCATAAACGTTTTCAGCGCCCTTTCATTGGCATCAATGGATTTAACTAGGAACTCAAGTGCTTGGGGTGCTCTTTGAAGGAATAAAGCACTTTGGGAGTGCAGGCCAGGTCAGGAAGCCGAGAAGGGAGCAGGCAGGTGGCATGGCAATTTGGAGGGCCGGGGAATCCTCAAGGATCTGAGGTGGAGACACAGACCAGCTGAGCCACCCTTGGAGGAGCAGTGTGTCTGCCACCAGCTTTTGGTCTCGAGACTTCTTCGTGGCAGAAAAATGCTCCCCTTGGGCAGCTCTGCCACTGTCATGCTGATGGATTTGGGATTGTTCCTTTGTCTTAGGATGAGGGAACAGGAATGGTTTTCCATAGCCATTCTTATCCAGGAGCTTCAAAGGTAATTTCTTTAAATAAATGAATGTTTCCGTAGAAATGGGTAACATCTAAAGCTGGCTGAATGCCTGTTCAAATGTGAAAAGAAATAAAATAGTAAACATGAGTGCAGACTGTAGATGTAAACCCTTGTTAGGTTGAAAGAGGAAATTGATTTAAGTGTTTTTTTAATGGAGGAATGCAAAGTAATTATTAAATTTTGAATGACTATTGTTTCACTGAAATATTCGTTGCATAAGCAGAGCCCTAGACTTCTGAGCGCCTGATAAAATTGCTGCAATTCCTGGGGGAAGCTCTTGCTTTTGAATGACCAATCATTTTATGTCAGTCTTTCTAATTGTTAATGTTTATGCCAGTAGTGTGTACAAAACAGCAAACCACTTTTGTGGCAACTTTAAAAAGCTCAGGCTAAGCTACAAGATTTGATAACCACAAAAACTATTTAATGCAGCTAAACTAGAGGGCCCAAATGCATTCACATTATGTGAAGAAGAAAACAAATTCAAAACCCACTACATTAAAAAAAAAGCTTTTCTTTACTTCATAGGAAACTTTTGAGTCTGCGCCTTTTATTTTGAGGATCTTTATATGTGTTCTGTTTGTGTTCCCCGTCTGTGGAGAAGGACAAACATGTTTAAATGAATGAATTTACTGATAAACCATCAGAAAGAATCTTCTTCAGTGGCTGTCAGTTGACCTGCTGTTTTTAAACATTTCATGCCAGGTTTCACTCTTGGTGAAACACACTTGGGTAAAAAAAGTGCCCAATTCCATAAATTGATATAAGTAATTGGGTTAAATGAGCTGGAAAGATGTGTAGAAATCTTCCCACCAGTACTGTAAGTATAAGTCTATCATCTAGTGTAAATGGATCTCAAGTTTACTTACATGAAAATTGATCTATTAAGGTAAATTTTGTTCTAAAAGCTAATCAAATTTTAGAAACGTTTATACTGAATCCCTCACTTTTGGTCCTCTTGCACTTATCTTTTAATCTTTGCAGGAGCAAAGTATTGTAATCACTAAAAATCTTAAAAGTCTTGATTTGGCAGATCATATCTCCCAAAAGGGAACTTATAAAAGGGAATTTTATACTTCTTGCCTTTTCTAGATATCTGATTGAAAGAAAATTGAGAAAATTCTGCTAGTGCCAAGACTCATTTTTAAGTTGATTGACATTTCTGAACCACAGCCAAGGTGATGATTTGGCTGGTCATTTGTCATGCTGTTTGGTTTTCTATTGTTAGAGGCTGATTTTCAGTTGTGAGCTTTAAGTCTGTGGGGAAGATCTTCATTATGAACCAAGGATAGATGGAACATCTCAGCCTTACTGTAATTAACCATACCAAAGTAGTGCTTTTGCAGACATTTTGTTTCTATATTTTTCTAACTATTACTATTTTATCCTGATAGTAACAACATATAAGTGGTTCATGTTAGCGTCTAGGGGCACTGATCACAGATGACATATGCTTAGATGAATGAACAAATGTATAATTATTTTTAATGACCAGACCTAATATGAAAATTGTGAGTGAATCTAGAGCCATGTTTAAGTTAGCATTAGTAGTGATTTCAGAGGGACCAGCAAAAATTTTACAGCTCTCATTTTTTTTTCTTTCTTGAAATAATTCTGTGGACCAAATACCTCCCTGTTTTGTAATTGCCAGACTGTGGTATTTACACACTGTGGGATGTGCCAGTTTCCACCAGTTGATAATTTGTCTGTACAGAATGAGTCTACAGTTGACAGTGCATTTCAAAGACCATTATTCTGAATTATACCAGATTAAAAGTATGCCTTTGAATGATCAGATTTATGAAGCTCACTTTTCAGGTGTCTTTCTGCAGTGTAGATTTACTAGTGCATAAAAAAGAGCTAATATTAATAGTAGATGAAATTTCTTGACCTTTACTAGTTAATTGTCTAACAGAAGGATAACATAATTTAAAACAACAACAAAAAACAGGTCCCAACTTGCAATTAAAAATGAAAGACCATAAAATTTTTGATATGTCTTTTAATGTTCATTTACCTCTTTATTATACTAAGCTGTCCTAAAAAATATAATTTTAGAAGCTTATTAATGATTCTGCAAACATCTATAACTCTTGGATAATCAAAATTGGTCACATCTCATCCAGAGATACGTGGGCCACACTCTCTATTGCCAGCTGCTACATTCCATCACATACACACCTGAAAAGGAGTAAACAGCATCACAGCTTATATAAGATAGGATTTTATATTCTTTTATAATCCCTCTGCATTTATATCAATAATTATACAAGTGAAAGGCATTTGGAGGTAGTAGAAAGGTAGTTTTAACCATCCTTTTTCACATGAATCAGAAAGGACAGGCTGTCTTGAGGACCAGAAAAAGTTGTACTGGTCAAACTATGGAAATAAAGAGGGATCAGTGACCTAATTAAAGAGCAAGAATTCTTCCAGCAATGACGCCTAGTGCTCAAATGTTCTTTTTATACAGGAAACTTGCCTGTCTGGCTGCTGCACAAATATTAAAACAACTCTGTGTGAGACGAGTTTTTTCAGCATCTGGTCTGCAGCACCACAAGACAGTAGCTAAATCTTTGCTATGCCAGGCCTCCTTGTCAATCTTGAACCTAAACATAGCAGCCAATGTAATAGGATGTTTATTAGGGGAAACAAATAACTCATGTCTTGAGATAAGCTCCTAACATGAACCACATTCCTCTTGCAAGTTACCGTAAAATGACTACTGTGTTTTTTGCCTAACTATATTTCTCCAGGAAGAGACTCTGAGTGCCTGCTAAAGTCATTTGTAGACTTGTCCTCCATATAAATGAACGTCAAGGTTGAATGAGATAACTAATGAGTTGGACTACTTCATACGCGCAGACAAGGAGAGATGTAGCTCCAAGTTTCCTTCCTTTAATCCTTGGTGGGTCACTCTGATTTTCATAACTTTTCCTTTTTCTCCTAACAAACCATGTGTTTCTGAAACCAAATAGCATGTATAGATAGATAGGGCTATACATCCATCCATATGTCCAAATCACATCGTTGACTCCATTAGCACATGTGATTCTGTGATTCACTCTGGGATGAAAGGCCTCCATACAAGAAGACACTGGTGCAAAATTAAAACAATGGTTTCCAGCTTTGGTAACTTTTGACACTTTCTAAGTAAATATTTTAATGTCAGAAACATAGCTAATAAATCTAAAATTTTCAAAATCACTATCAGAATGTATGCTATACCCATGTAGCAGATGTTTTAAAAAGGAAATGATCAAATAAATTGAAACACTGGAAGACACTCTGAGTTACATAATAGTTACACGTATTAAATCAATCAGGACAAATTGCAGCTGAACTAACATGGTTTAAAATGAGCTCTCTGTAATAGACTCTTCACTCACTGAACTTAGCTGAGACACAGCAGAGAGGAGGGAATGGCTTGACAAAATGCAGAATTATTACCATGGAAGAGATATGTTTGGGGTTTATTCTTTCCATGGAAGAAGATGGTTCAGTTATGTGCAACTAAGAGACAAATTAACTTTATCCATCGGTTTAAATCCGATGCTTTTTTGTAATGATGTTTAACTCAGAGCCAATTTTCTGCTCCTCTTATCTAAAAGCTTATCTATATAGGAAGGAAGTGTGATCTACTCATAAAGAAGACATTGTGGATGTTATTAGAAATCACTTACAGTCTGTGTAAACAGTGGGTCTAAATGTTTTCCTCATAAATGCACATATAAGCACCCCACTGAGCACTTTTTTTAAATTTAATAATGCTTTTGCTTCAAGTAGATGACATAACTACAGTCCTGTAAAATTGAAGTCTTAATAGCCTAATATAAGTCCCTTAAAATGTGCCCCTTATGTGCCCCTTTTATAACAACTAACATTCCAAATTCAGATCTTACTGTATTATCTAAATTAGGAGCCAATGGACTGGAACACGCAATTTTATGATTCACTGAAATATTTCAGTAAGTATTCATACCAGACTTTGCTACAACACACAATCTCAGAAAAGTATTTTACAGTCTGTCTTTATTATAGATTCTAAAGAGCAGAAAGTATCTGCTATCACTAAAACTAGAAAAGTCAGAAAGGCAACTTTCTCATTATTTAAAAAAATGAAATTGGAAGACACTTGTATCAGACCAAAGCAGTTTGCTAAAGACCAGGGTGCTAAAGACCAGCTATTTTATTTTATTCTATTTGAATTTCACACACACAAAAAAATAAATAAAATAAATAAAAATAAAAAATCACTTGCTATAGTTGCCCAGTAGTGACCCTTCTTCTCTGGCTGCTGTGAGACTATGAGAATGCTTTTATTTTGATGGAGAAAGCAGCATGAAGGTGTAGCCCATTTCCCATCTTCAGATGCCAAAAGCATTTGGATTTCATTGCTGCACCTAGAACTTAGCAGTTCAGATGTCATTACCTGTTGGAGCAAAATATTGGGATATGGCAGGGAGAGAGTGGCAGAAAACAGCCTGTTTGTCCATAGACTTGCATTGTGGATGTTATTATGGTAACAACTCACTAGTTCTCAATGTCGGGAAAGGATGTTCTCCAGTCATTCATCCTGGGAAAGAATGAGTTCCCTCATCAAGAGGCATATAGTTGGAAATTATATAATGTATAAAACTTTTGCCACAGAAAATATTTTAATTAAATTTACTTACTCAGGAGAAAGCACAGAAATGGTAATATGAATTGAAAAGAATCCTTTGCATTATTTGGCACATTTTCTATCAGTGATTTAAATAAAAGCAAAGACTTTGCTGGTATTTTGGGGGAAGGACTTTATTTTGTGAAAAAGCTTTGGTAATTCCTCCATGTGTTCTTAGCTACATACTACCAGTAATTGGGACAATTTCAGTAAGGAAGGACAGCACAGAAAATGTCCTATGCTATTTATGATTTTGAGGGAGGACTCCAGTTGAATCCCGTGGAGTGAGGCTGCTGGGGACTGAGCAGATGAACTGTTTACACTTAAGTTTAATTCTTTCCAGGGGCTGCAAATATTAAACCAGAGGAGGCCAGACTTCTTCATTCTGGGAGCCACATCCTGAAATTCTTGTGGATAAGAAGCCACATAATACACATTTCTTCCTTTGGAGAATCAGGGACAAAAGGAGCATGATTTCCAGATAAGAAAGGACAGACGAGTCCCAGCGCTCTGAGAGAGCACTTAGAGGAGCACAGTGCTCTGTAGCACTGACCTGGCTCACATCTGAGCCCTAAGGCAGTTGAGTCACGTCTGCTTCTGCAGGCTGAATCCTCCTGGGTACAGCTCACCTGGCAGCTCAACTGAAATCTTGCTGTTGACCTCTCTGTTTAGTCCTGCTGTAGGGAAATCCCTCTGTACTGCTCTGAACATCCGCTTCTGTCACGAACCACATTTTGGCCAGGGTTATCTGATTGTTTTAAAAATCCAGGGGTAAATCGTCCCACTAAAATCAGTTCAGTTACCAACGTGCTGAAGTAATGGCTCATGATTTACACCTTCCCTTAATAGACAAATATAACAGATTGTAGTGGTTCCATATGTCCACTCACTTTCATTTATTGAAAGGTACTACACCTGCCACTATTCGGACCACATTGCTTGCAACGTATTAGAGAAGTCCATTAGAAATAGGAATATATAGTTTGTAGCATAGTAAGACTCAAGGCTTTGTTCATTCTCATTCTCATTCATTTTGTTCATGAAAGTTCATTCTCAGCTACATTGTAGTCTAAGTGGTAATACTGAAGACAACACAAGAAAACCCTGCTCTTTTTTGTAGTTTGCTGTAAAGGACATTATTTATATATATCTTTTTGAGACCCATTTGAGACTAACATTTGAATATGAATGAGAAGAAAATCTGTCTTTTTATACTTTCAATGGCTTTTTTTTCTTCATGATATTTTTACTACATCGCATATCACCACAATATTTTAATCACACTAATTGTAAACTAAGCAATTTTAACAGAAACATAAATGAGAGGAAATTCAAGAAATCATTTGGACTCTGGCTCTGAAGCAAGACCAAACCCCTTAACTAACTTAGTACCTGTGGATTCTGAAAACCTGTGGTGATGGACTTTACCACATTCTCAGTTTCCACAGTTTCTCACAGAGAAATTCACTGTTTTGACAGACTTTTGAGAATTAAAAAGGATTTATCCTATCTCTTCTCATTTTTCTCCTCTCTAGATCAACTGATCACAGTTCTTTAGGTCATTCCTAATAACTCATGTGTCCCTAACTTGACTGTTTCTCTTGCTTTCCTTTTGAGATTCTTCATCTGATTCATATTTCTATTGGGATGTTTTACCTAAGACAACCTGAGAACAGACAGGCTAGAGTGGAGAATGTGGAATTATTTAGGCTGTTTTGCATTTGACATTTCAGTTTATCAATTTTCATTTCCATTTATTTCTGTTTACATTGTTACTGAGCACTTTTTCATACAAATTTCTTCGACTAAATTTGTAATTTTGTCTACTCCAAATCCCTTTGTCTAGGACTATGAATCCTGCAGTTACCTTCTTAAACCTGTGCAGCTGCCAGTTTAGATATTCCAAAAGTTGTTTTATATATTAACATATAATTTTAATTTATTATAACTAAAATGAATTAAAAATGAAGGCACAATTTTATGATTTGGCAAGTGAAAGAAGGTATAGAAGCTTTCAGGTAGGATCTTTAAATCCAACTAATGTGGTTGAAGTTGAGGGAACTGCCTGCATACTACTTGCATACACTTGTTTAGCATGTGTTTATATCTTTTGAGTACTAAGTCTTTACTTTGAGGTCTTAAGGGAAGCAATTTAGTCTGCTTTCCTCCCTGGAGCATGTCTCATGCATTAAAATAGCAATAAATATCAAGAAGAATGAGTATATTTGCTTATTCCAGTAGAGTACTATGCACAAAGAAGCCTACATTTTCCCAAAGTTCTAAGTGCCTGCAGATTTCCTTAGCAAATACTTCTGTTGTCTGATGACCTTTCCTTCATTAATATGAATTACCCTTCAAGGCAGGCATTTTTCAATCAACAGTAATTTGCATATAATTTATCAAGAGAAAAGAAAAGCAAAATAATTTTATTTAAAGATTTCCCTTTGTTTTAAGTGTCATTAGCAGTTCTGACTAATCAGATTTTTACAATCTCATCAGGCGCTTTTAGAAAATCTCTATGAACTCATCTGGAGGATGCATTTATTCCTAAGTGTCCTGTATTGCATTACAGCACAGTAACGAGTCACCGACTGCTGCAGATGTTTATGTGAAATGCAATTAACACTCTGCCAATTTAGTTTTTATAGGGACACAATCAATTTTTATTCATTTTAAAGCTCGAATGCTTTCTTTTATTGTGTGCTGCCTCTTTGCTGATTATATAGCTAAACAAATTATTCTTCTGTTCGTAGTAAATGGGTGTGTTTAGGTAGACAGCACTATGGCATATTATATGTAAGTTAGGAATTAAAAATTTGGTTTATGTAGAATTAGTAAGAACTAAAACTAATTTAAAAATATTTCTAAGTACCTGTATTTTTAAAATCTAATATTTTAAAAATATCACAGAGAAATGTGAATGATGGCATTTATAACAGTTTAATGAGAATTTTGGTCTCATGATGTGCTTATCCACAGCAGGCTTGGCTTTTCTTAGAGGAATAGATCACTTAGCCTGGTCAGGATCACCATTAACAATGAAATGTTCTTGGATAATTGATTTAATGAGTTAAAGTTACTGTAGTGAAAAATCCACATTATTATACAACAGTCTTCACTACCTAGAGAACTCCTAAATAAACGATATGTGCAACAAACACGGGGATATTGTTGTAGGTAAGAGCTGTAAAAGACTTGAAAAGGATGGAGATGTCTGGATTGTCCCAGTTTGACAATATTATTTGGCTATTAAGTATAATGTCAGATCAAGTAAACAGAAGGCAAAGAGAAGACTGGCAGTGTCATGAGATGAACAATGCAGAAAGAGCCTTATTTTGAGCAAAGGTGTCCTGTGCCTGTGCAGAAGCTATTTTGTTTTTCCTAAGACATCCTAAGGTGATAGCATTATCACCTTAAATATCTCAGTTATCCTAACTTCAGCAGTCACAGGCAGATTCCCCAAATAGGTCTGGTGTTCATTAGTCCTCTCGTGGAACCACATTTCCTTATGCTGTCCTTTCTGGTCACATTTTTTTTTTTATCTTCGTTGGCGGCTTTGTTGGGGTTTGTCAGCTTTAATAACAGCTTATCAGCGTCATTTCCTATCTGCCCTTAGCCTACCATTGGGATGGCCAGGAAAATGCTGTCATATGTGTGCAAAGTTGCTATCCACTGGCATTGTCCATCTGGGAAGGTTGTAGCTGGACCCTAAAACGTTCCCCATGACTATCCTCATGCTTTGTAAACCAGCCATCTCAGCGCTGCAGCTCAGGTAATCCTGAGGCTTCTCCCTTGATAGATCCTCCTGGTAACATTTCTTTTGCATGGTCAGTTCTAGTTTTCATTCTTCAGGTTTTCCACCTTCCCTCTTCTAATTTCAGTCCTTACATGGCCTGTTACATTTTGCTATTGCAGTCACCTTGCCTACTCATCCCTAGTTTTCCTCTTCCATTGCCTCTTCATCTGCCTATTGTGCTCTTCTTAGCCCCAGAGCTCCTCTCCTCTCTCAACAACAATTCTTTGCATTTAAATCAACTTCTTTCTCTATCTTTCTTCAACACAATGTAGAAAACAGAAGGGAAGATTATTTAAAAAAAATGTTTAAACCAAACACTATGCTAACTTCAGGGAACATCCCACTGAGACTTCCCTAGAGCATGTCAAGTGAGGGGAGAATCATCCATATGATTAACCTGATAACATGTAATCTATTGCCAAGTCATGCAGCTGCCATGAGCTGCAGTTTTCCAAGTTTAATTACTTATTAACAGATTCATAGGAAAGGTCAAAATTGCTTCCTCAACTTAAATTTCATGATCTTGCTCTAGTCCTCTTAAAAATAACCAATCATTATGAATATGGATAGAAGTATTTACTTTCTTAGAAATGACTGTATTATTTTGATCAAATTGTTGCCAGACATGACATTTCTCATTAACCAGCTTAAAACTTGGGAAACCTATGAACACCTAAAGTGGGGTAAATAATAGTTAGATTCTATAGGAATACTATTATCTTCACCTACAATTTATTTTTATTTGCTTGCTAAAATAAAATTTAAAAGCACTTGTGAAAAATAGCATTCAGTAATAGTTACATTATTTTTTTCTTTAATAGTTAGCAATATACATTTCATTATCATATATCATATATTATTTTAGCAGATCTTTTTTGGAATTTGCTGTGGAACTTATTTTCCTAGCATTTAAAGTTTATCTTCAGTTCAACTTCAGTTTTCTAGTCTCTAACAGCCAAGAGAGTCTAAGCTGGAAGGCCATTTGTTCTCAGACTTCCTTGCTAGCCTTTTGTTGACAGACTACAAGGCCCTTTAAGTATTTTTATAGTCCAGGTCACTCAGACAATGCTTCCATTACATTTACTGAATATCAGAACCACCTGTGCAACTATGAAAGTACTGTAGGAATGTCCATCCTTTATGCATTTAAAGCCCACATTTACCTCCTCTTAATTTTTGCTGACTTTTCTTGCCCGTTTCTGTGGGATTTCAGTCTAACTTGAGGTGTATGAGTGCTTGTACAGGCACTTGTCTTTATACTTGCTTGTAGTTTGGTAATCCTCCCAACGCTGATTTGCTCCAGATGTAGGTACTGCATTCTGCTGAGCGTTCCTGACCTGATCCAGGCAAGCATTAATACAGAACATTAATTTTAAACCCCAAAGTCAAAATAATGCACACAGTAAAATGCAAGAATGAGTAATTGTCACCATGCTTAGTTATAAACTATTAAAAAAACTTTTTTTTTTTTAAAGTTCAAGTCTCTATGAAATCCATCCTATAACTTTATAGAGCATGACAACACAAATCTAAAAAGAAATATTTATAGATTATAATGAGTCCATTTTACAATTGACATATAATTATTTATTCAATGAAAACAAACTTGTAAATAATTTGTTTTATTTTTTCAGGTGTTTTTATCTGATCTGGCTTGCTATGAAAAGTAACAAAAATCTGCAACCAAAGGTGCTAGTACTCATAACTCATAGTTTAACTCACAGTTTTCTTATGCCTCCCTGCAGCCAACATGAAGGCTTCTTGTTTCACTTCTTAAAATTTATTAGTATTCAAGTTCAATGAAGCCTAGATGAATAATTGCTCAGAATAAACACCCCTAGGAAGTATGAAGAAGGTGAACTGTAGAACTTGCTCTTACACTTTGCACAGAAATCAGATGAGATCCGTTTCTGGTTCTCTTTCATGTTTCTCTTGCTATTTTTCAAAGGAAATGGTAAAATGACAATGACTGTTTTAAGTAACACATTGAAGTTGCCACAGTATTAGAAGACAAACCATTGTGAAGCAAGAAAAAAATGCCAAAAATGACCAGTAAGGACACTTTAATGAACACTTGAATGCACCTCAAATGAAAAACAGATGTTCTTTGTTAACTTCAGTAGTAACCCTTTTATTTAGATAGAGGAAATTTTACCTTTGTTGAGAATAGAAGACAAGGTTAGCTGAGCTCTTTCCAAGAACAATGCATATTTTTTTAATGTTTAATAGGTGATATTTTGGAGGTATGTTCCTGTACTTTTCTGAAACTTGTTGATCTTTATTTAAGGAAGGCTGTAACACAATTTGCTTGGTAAAGAAAAAATATTTCTGCAAAATAATTACTGAAATTTTACAAAAAAGAACTTTTTTTTTACCCTTTCATTGCACCAAAAGTAAATAATGTGAGACTGTAAATAATGTTTGATTTTCAGCAGTTTTGATTTAATATAGAATCATAGAATCATAGAATGCCTAAGGTTGGAAGGGACCCCTAGAGGTCATCTAGTCCATATATGGCAAATAGATGTCAGTAGACTCTTTTTAATCATCTTTCCTTAAAGATCCAGTTCGACAGATCAGTCACTGCAGGAAATAAAAATTCGTGGAAGGATTAGTTGCAGTGTTTATGTGTATATGTGTATCTATATCTATACCTAGATATGTATATCATATCTAGAAATACAGGAAGATATTGTGTATCTATATCTACATAAAAAGAGATATACAAAGATATATTATGAACAGATACACATATGCATTATATTGTATACAAACTCTAAACATTAAATACTTACTGAATTGTAAAGCACATGCAGCAATGTAGTGAGGTACCAGACATTCCTGTTATGTCTGTGAACTTGCAAACCTACAGTAGAATTTGGTGGACACTGCTAGGGTATAAAAACAGTGAATTATATCTTTGAATATTAAGGAAAGCATTGAATAAGAGATGTTCAGAAATGATGCTGGAAAGTTGCAATATTTTGCTTTAGAAATGGTATTTCCAGATCATAAGATTCTACTATAGCCCCTGGCATGTGCTCTCCTGAACAGATAATGCAAGGTTATGGTGGATAATGCAAATACTTGCTCTGTCCTGGATAGGATATAAGTAATTTTCTTGTGCCTTCTCTTACCTTTCCTATTAGAAGAAGGGGAATTAGAGGCAGAGCCATGTCCTGGTGGAGCTTACTTCTCAGTGCTGTATCATTCACAGACTCTACCAGTGAAAGTATAGGTAGGCTCCCTCTGCTTTTAGATGGAGAGCCAAGATCTACCTGGGGATAGTATATTCAGATACCATTGGCTTTGGACAGTGTTTTTTTTTTTTTTTTTTTTTTTTTTTTTGTATATTCTCCATTTGAAAGAAGACATCTTGTTTCTACCTAGAAACAAAAGTGCAAATGGATATTATTAGAAGTTCTTTACCGATTTTGGCATGCGTGTAGACCACCTTTCTATTTACTGTATTTGTACAATGATAAGAGAGGACATGGGAGAGGACACCCTCTTTACTGTGCAGGTGACAGAGCCCTGGAACAGGCTGCTCAGAGAGGCTCCTTGTGGAGTCTCCTTCTCTGGAGATCTTCAAACCCACCTGGATGCCGCCCTGTGCCACGTGCTCTGGGTGTCCCTGCTGGAGCAGGGGGTTGGACTAGATGATCTCTAGAGGTCCCTTCCAACCTGAGATTCAATTCTGTGATCTGTCATTGGACGATGTTCTAAGAACATAGAAATGGTTTGTTTGGCTTTATTAAATAGTTTGCAAACACCAGAAATCAATATGTGCAAAATATTGGAAAGATCAGATTCATACTTATTTTCAGAACCTTCCTTATCTGCCATGACATTATGGTTTTCTCTCAGTGTTTTTATTCCTCTAGGAGAACTGGTGACTTGTAGCGGGGTTTCACAAGGCTGAAGCTTTCATAAAGCCTTAGTGAAGCAGGTTTTACAGAGTGTTTAGAGGATAAACTGTTGGCAAGACACATGAGGTATTCCTTGAGAATCCCTGACAATTTTATACATAGTATTTGGAGATTTTTTTCTCATTGTATTTAGTACACCATATGTATATATGTACTTAGAGACCCAGTTTACTTTGGCTAGAAGTAGAGGTGGAAAGGAGATGGAAAGCCTTTTTTTTTTTTTTTTTTCTTGCATTTATGGCTGGGGGTTTAACATTCCTACTCATCCTCAGACACTTCCAGGAAATTCAGTGGAAAGAAGTGCTATACGGGTGGATAGAAAAGTATGGGAATGGAAGGGCATAGATCACTGGGTCCTTTTTAATACATAGAAAAGTGAGAAAGAATTCATGTAGTTTTGATTACAGATCCTGATGAAGAAGAAAGACTACTTCACAAAGTGACAGAGAGCTTTTTGAGCATTTGTGCTGAGTTCTGCTTTATAACATCCCAATGGTGGAGGCTTTCGTTTGTGAGATGGCAGTTCAAATTGCACAGGTTTTGAACAGTTCTATTCAGAGCATATGTCCCAGGCCGTAAGCAGCAAAAATATTAGTGTTTTGGTTTCTTTCTATTTTAAGTAGACTTTGTCTCCAGCGTAACTGAAGTTTTGCTGTTCATTATGCCAACTAGTGCGTCTCAGAGAGAACTGAGGTCATGGAAATCGGCTGGGGAAGGATTTCACAGCAGCAGGGAGGAGTCCAGAAATGGCAGTAAAGCTGTAGCATTGGACTGGCTGCTGTAGCCTATTAGACTTATGTTTGGCTAAGAACACTTCTGAGGTATGAATTGGTACTTTGAGAACAGAAAATTATTTGGAGGTCATTTATGGCTTTTAAGCTCTATCGTTTAAAAGGGTAAGTTCAAGCGCTGCTGTACATTGTTTTATATAAAAGTGAGGCTGGAATACTGATTCATGAAATTTGTGACAGTAGTAAAATAACTGCTCATCTGGGAAGTCATTTTCAGATTTAATTTATATACTTCAAAGAAGTCACCCAAAATTTGCTACAGGGTCATCCTACAAAAGACTCACTTCTACTTTTAAGTGATAGTAGCACAACAGTTGTTTACAGAGGGTGAATTTCCGAAGAAATAAAGAAAAAAAAAAGATAAACTATATATGCCCCAAATGCTCAGTAATTTAGGTAAAACAGTAGTTTTTAAAATGATTTTTGGAAAGCATTTAGCAGGATGAATTTTCCGTATATTTGTTCTGTCTCCTCATAATGCCAGAGCTTCAGTATTGCATGCATGCGAAGAGCAGAGCTTTATGAAAATGTTTATTGGTTTACTCATTACTGCCGGATACTGACTCTCTATTAGAAGACATTGACATATAGAAACATTAGTTACAACAAAGTGGATTTGCAAACTGAAGTTACAGTATTTCCATGCTGTGTTGTGGTTATTTTACTGTGTTTTAGAATACATCTAACCATTATTTAGCCACAAGGCAGTGTTAAATTCTGAATATACAGGAGTATTGCATGAAACCACTGGCTGCCAAAGTTAGTAGTTTAAGATGGGGGGCAGGAATTCTCATAAAGAAAGAAAATATAAAAGGAATTATACTGCATACACATATAGATGGTTTGATTTCCCATCACCCTCCATCTTATTTTCTCATTTGACTCTTTTTTCCTTTTCATAACTTAATGCATTTTTTCTTACTGTCTGGGAAAGTATTGTAACAGGGAGTAGAAATTGCAGATTTTAATCTATATTTTATATTTAGAATTTTATATTATGATAGCCATGGCAACATTGGATATGGCTGTTGGCTAAGATTTTCATATGTGAATACTAGATCCTGGGGAGAAAAAATAAAAAGTCATTTAAATTGGAGTTTTCAGTAGGAAAAATAAATGGAAGTTCCCACTCTTAATCTAACCAATCCCAACATCTTTTCTCATCCCCCAAAAGTATGAACACTGTCCAGAATAACTCCAAGTTAAGGTATATTTCATCAAGCAATTGTGGAAATGCTTATAAAAGTAAGAAATGAGTGTGTTTTATATTGTTCCTGTGTAAAGCATGCTAAATATTAATTTTATAAAGCTTGTGTATTTTAACTTGAGTAAATGACTTACTGGAAGTCTCCTTAGAGAAGCAGAGAACTAGATGGAGAACTTCATTAGTTCTTGAAGGACGAAATAGATTATTGAATAATCAGCAGAGATCCTACCTCCCAGCTGTTTGAATTAAATACGCTGTAATAAAATGTACACAAATCCTCCCAGAGATGTAAGTAGATGACTGTGCCTGAGGAAGTAGAATTATAGAAAAGAACATCTTAATTTCAGTCCATCAGCTCTGAAACTCATTTAATAAACACTGAGAATACTGAGCTCTTGCAGAAATCAGACTACTGAATTTTAGGAATCCAAGTCAGAAAAGACAGGCCCCTGGTATTTTCTCAAGTTATGTATGATTTATTTTTGCCTGTAATAAAATAAATGGATGAGGTTAGCTTTTATAAACAATAGAAAAATAATTTAGAGTCATTTTGGAGGGATCATTTGCTACTGCCCATTAAATAAAAATGCCTCAGTATTTATTTCATAAAAGCCAAAACAAGAAACTGTGAGGCCATTAAACTTAAGAAAGTAAATGTAAAATTTGAGGGGGAAAGGCATTTTATCTTTATAATGATTCATAGAATCCCAGAATGCCTAAGGTTGGAAGGGACCTCTAGAGGTCATCTGCACACGCAGGGCCACCTAGAGCACGTGGCACAGGGCTGCATCCAAACGGGTCTTTTTCCTTAAGTTCCTGTGGAACTTTTTATGCCTCAGTTTGTGGCCATTTCCTCTTGTTCTGCCAGTGGCCACCACTGAAAAGAGGCCAGCCCCATCCTCCTCACTGCCTCCCTTGAGGTACTTATACACACTGATTAGATC